>QEPC01002235.1:222784-233996 GCA_003113815.1 Sphenodon punctatus | reverse complement strand
GACCATGTGCAGCCTCTCCTCCTCTCCCTTCACTGGCTCCCCCTTCCTGAACGTATCCTGTTTAAACTCCTGGTTTTCACATTCAAATCGCTCCACGACCAAGCTCCCCCTTACCTCTCGGACCTAATTTCCCTACGCACTCCTGCACGCATTCTCCACTCTTCCTCTGTCCCCTCCCTCACTCTCCCTCGTTTCTCCTGCTCGCCTAACTGCCTTCGACCCTTCTCCCTCGCTGCCCCCCATGCCTGGAACTCCCTCCCTGCCCACATCCGCCTTGCCTCCTCCCTCTGCTCCTTCAAATCCCTCCTCAAAAACCACCTTTTCCTTGCTGCCTTTCCCAATGCCTGCTAGTCTTTCCCCTTACTCTTACTGTCGGCTCTCCTTCCAGCCGCTTGCTGCCCCGGGCAACACCATAGAGTTGTAGGTGACTGCCTAGATCAGGGGTGGGGAACCTCCAGTCCAGGGACCAAATGCCTTTCCCAATGCCTGCTAGTCTTTCCCCTTACTCTTACTGTCGGCTCTCCTCTGCTGACTGCCGCCACCAACCTCTGTAAACCAAGTCAAGCACACGTACCTGAGACTTCGCATCTGCTTGAATGTTTGTTTGTCTTCTCCCCTGTCTCTCCCACTGTCCCATCTCCCTGTCTCCCCCTCCTTTTTTGTCTTTTAGATTGTAAGCCACAGGCAGGGACCACGTCTAATTCTATGTTCTGTACAGCACCAGGCCACACGACTGGTGCTATATAAATGTTTATAATAATAATAATAATAATGGAACTGTCCCCTATCCTTGCTTGCATGACCTCATCTCTACTCCCTTCGCTTGAGCTCACTTTTTCCAGTGATTGGAGGTAAGAACTAGATCCAAGGGCCAGATTCAGGAAGTGGAAAGGGGCCACATAAGAACTTACCGCAGGCCGCATTTGGTCCCTGGACTGGAGGTTCCCCACCCCTGATCTAGGCAGTCACCTACAACTCTATGGTGTTGCCCGGGGCAGCAAGCGGCTGGAAGCAGAGCAGCAGCATTGGTCAGTGCATTGGATTGACAGCTGCTCCACTTTGGGCCAGTGCCCTGGGTTTGGCTGGCGTGCTCTGCCAGCGGCACTCCAGGATGTTCTAAAGCATCGCCAACAGGGCTACCCTAGAACAGGCACAGTCCACTCCACCTGCACATCTGGGTGTGTGTGTGTGTGTGTGTGTGTGCTTTTAGATGGATGGGCCACACGGGGTGAAGTGTGTGCAGTCAGTTCATCTGAAAACACCCAATGAGTCTCTGGCCACAGGAAGACGAGTTCTACTTGCTATGCTTTCTCAGGCATATTACCGGATGCATTATGATTCCTCAGTTACACTGCCGGCTGGTTTTTTTGTTTTTTAAAGTAGGCAAGTTAACAAAGGAAGAATTAAACAGTTGTGTCTGAGAGTTTACAGTTGCCCGGGAGAGACACTCAGCAGTTAATTTATTATTGAAAGAAAAATCAAAATGTTCACTTTCACAAACTGAAGTTAAGAGCATCTTCTGAAACATTTTGAGATCAACAATTATATTTTATTGTCAAAGGCTGCATCACTTTCAGAAGTTTCCATGGAGAGTTTGATGTACAGTTTTTCACCTCAGCTTTAAACAAGCATGCAGCCTTAGAAATGACAGATGAATTTTTTTAAAAATAAAATACACGCCATCTTTCCATAGCCTAACATCAGAGTTCTCCATTTCATCTTCACCAGAAAAGATCATCACTAATACCTACATCAATATGCTCAACCTGCAGCCTGTTCCTCCTCTAGGGTTTGATTTTTTCAACCTTTGAGTCACTACAAGTTTTGTCTGACTAAGGAGTCTACTGTTACTCTCAGTCTTTCAGTGAGAAGAACTAAGAGGCCACAGTTGCCATTTGTGAATCACAGAGAATACAGATGTGAAATAAGGTACCAAGTTCTACACTAACATTGAGTAAGATCTTTGAGTTGTTTAATTCCATTACTAGCCCACAGCACTGCCAAAACCCAACATTGGTTCTAATGGCTAGTGCTAGGTTTTTAAAATATTATATATACTGATGTTGTATGGATTTTATTGTTAGGTGATTTTATTGTGGTGTTAACCACCCCGAGCTACAAGTAGTAGAAGGGGACAGCCTATAAATATGAGAAATAAATACATTAAATAAACAGCTTGAGGCTTGCACTGCCTGTTGTTCAAACGAAGACAGTCCTCCATCAAATTATATGGGAGCTGAGCTATTAACTTCAATGAATGAAACTTGGAATACCTATTGTGAGCACTAGGGATGGGACTTTCGGTTTGAACAGAAAGAACCAGAAAATTGTTATTTTGGTTCAAAACTGAGGGATCTGAAAATGGGGCCCTCTCAGTTCCCAATTTTTGGATCTGAACCTTCCCGTTGAAGTCAAATGGGAAAATCTTCTCATTGACTTAAATGAGATGGGGAATCTTGGAGGGTGGGGATCGGTGTCCCTAATAGCCCCATCCCCATGGCTTTTCTGGACTCCCACCCCCAGGGCTCTGCACGTACTTATCGGAGGGTGGAGATGCAAGGAGACACCAGCAGTCTTCTGCCCATGGTGTACTGGGATGCCGGGCCACACCGGAGCTGGTCCAGATGAGAGAGGCCTGCCAGGCAGTGCTGGAGCCTGCCTGACTGGAAGAGGCCTGCCAGGCTCTGTCAGGCCTTCTTCTCAGGCTGCTGGGAATGGCCATCAGGGTCCTTTTGTGCATGTCCAGCCCTTTTCCAAAATGGCACTAGCTTTTTGGAAATCAGCAGCCTTTTCTGCACACGCATGAAGGCAGTAGCTGACAGCTATATATGTTGTCCCTTGACAGGCAAGCACCAGCACAGCAGCCACTGGGAGCACACCCCTGTGGTCCCATCTGTGCAAGATGCACCCCTCACAATCCCTGAATCCCAGGGCAGGCCTTGGTTCAGGCGTGGCTCACGTTCCAGGGCGTTAGGGGCGCTGACCCCCCAAGCGCCCCGCCAGGCGCCGCGCCGCTGCTCGTAGTAAAAACAAAAAACAAAAAACCTCGCCGCCGCTTCCCCACCGCCCGCAGCAACCTCTGTCTTGCCTTTGTTTCAGAGTGGAGGCTGCTGCAGCGCTGTGGTCAGTTTCATGTCAGTTTCACTGAAACTGACCACAGCACTGCAGCAGCCTCCACTCTGAAGCAAAGGCAAGGCAGAGGCTGCTGTGGCTTGACTTCTGGGATCCACTCCAGAGGAGTGGGTCCCAGAAGGCTCAAAAATCAGCCGCCCAAAGCATTTTCCTATGGAAAACGCGATTTGGGTGGCTGAACTCCTCCGTCTACAGAACGCATGGGACGTGCTGTGGAGGGAGGGGCTACAGCCTTCCATTGCGCTCAATGGGTGCAATGGAAGATCTCGCCAGGGCGGTCGTGCTGACAGCCCTGGTGAGATAGCTTGGCTCGGGAGACAGAGGAAGGGGGAGAAGCGCATATGCATGCTTACTCGCCTCAGTCCCCTGAGAGAGAGACTCCCGCGTGCTGCTGCTCCCGCTGCCTGCCATTCCAGAGAGACAGTGAGCAGGTAAGCTTAAGTTACCTGACCCTTCCCTCCCCCACCCTGTACCCGACCTCCCCACCCCCAGGGGGGGATGAGTATGGAGGGGGGTCCCCCTCCCCCCACCCCTCCACCGATCACCCCCTAGGCTGAGCCTGTTCCCTCCCCATCCTGCATCCTCCCCCACCCTGCTTCATCCCACCCCATGGCTGTTCCCACCCACTCAGGGGCGGCTGGTGGCTTTTTAGTTTGGAGGGGCAATAAGGCCATCCGGCCCGCTGGTGGCAAAGCCACCGGTGGGCGGAGCCAGGGCATAACCCAGCAGCCAGGAGTTCCCAGAGTTAACATCAGATGGAAGAAAACCCAATCTAAAATGCACTTCAAGTTTAAAATGAATAACGTATAAACCCCAAGCACAGGGAAACACTGGCACAACCCAGCAGCAAGGAGTTCCCACAGATGGAAGAAAACACAGTCTGTTGCGGGGTGGGTGTGGGTGAGAGGAACAGGGAATGGATCGCCCCATTATAACCTGTTGGATACTTCTCCCAAGTGACCGAGATTGGCTGCTGTCAGAGACAGGATGCTGGGCTGGATGGACCATTGATCTGACCCAGTCTGGCACTGATTGTGACACTGTCGGAGACAGGATGCTGGGCTGGATGGACCATTGATCTGACCCAGTCTGGCACTGATTGTTACACTGTCAGAGACAGGATGCTGCCCCTCCAAACTAAAAAGCCACCAGCCGCCCCTGCCCTGTTCAGAGGTAGAGAACAGGGCCTTCATTAGCCTGGGTTGTTAGGCATTCCCTGGACCTTTCAGTGACCCTAGACCCTGCTGTAGCGACACCTCATGGTTTGCATGTCTTGTGTCCAGGATCGGCCACCTCCCCATGAAGAATCAGGGTAGTGGCTCACACTTTAGGTGGAGGCCTGAGAGTTGAAATGCCCTGAACACGTCTCACCTGTGTGGAATCTCTGACCACCTGCCTCTGTGCTTGCTGGTTCACCACGTCCCAATCAGTGAAGCGTCTGTGGGGTTAGCCCTGGGGGCGTGGAGAGGAGTGTTTCCAATTGTGTTTTGTGCACCAGCCCCTCATTTCCTGATGCTCTTCCTGTTTCTCTCTTTCTGCCCAGAGGTGGAGACTTGCCTGGGCCTCCTGAGGGACATATCCCACAACCTGGCAGAGGCTGCGGGGGCCATGATGGAGGCAAGCTGGGCTCTCCAGAATACCGGTAAGCCTCCCCAATCCCCTGGGCACTACCACCAACCCTGAACCCACTTCCTCTGAATGGTTACCTTTTGTGCAGGGAGCATGCCACATGGGGATGTTCCAGCAAACACTGCCCTGTCCTTTGAATGGCTCATTCGCCAGGGAGCAGCTTCCCTCTTCCTTGTGCATTCCGGCCACCCTTTCCCCCTCTGTGGTGGAACCCCAAGGTGTTCCTTACCTTGTACAGTCAGCCTGGGTCCCACTCCTTAACATGGTTAGGCCTGAAACGACAATGTCGTAGTTTTCAACAATTCTGTTGGAAACTGCTGATCCGTTGTCTTTTTCCTGATGCGGCATCCCGAGTCATGTCCAATACTTTGCTTTGATGTTTGTCAAAAAGTGCAGCAGGAGGTTAAGTTTGAACTGTGTGTGGAGGTTACGTACAAGCTCTAAGGGCTACATAGAAGCTCCAACAGTCTTCATATACTAAGCGAGATGCCAGGAAACAAAAGGGGAAACGGTCTCAAAAGCCGGAAACTGTTGCAAAACTTTGGAAACGTGTTAGTTGACAGAGGTCACTATATCAGAAACTGGGCATTTTTACACACACCTTAAAGTTCCAGATTTTTCAATCTTCTGGGTTTACAAGTCCACAAGTAAGTTCTGGATGCATTTTTCACACACACACTGCCCTGAAGCAGTTCCTAGATGCATTCTTTACACACACACACTGCCCTGAGGCAGCCTAAAGTAGCAGCAGCTGTAGATGTGAGGGACTGCCATGGAAACCAGGTGACCACAGCTGCCTGGAGCAAAGCAGTTTACCAGGAGAACATTTTACACACAAAGGTTCTGGGAGAAGTTCTACACAGAAGTTCAAAGAGTCAGATGTTTAAGAACTGGGTGAGTGAGTCAGACACACAAAGTTCAGAATGCAACAGCAAGCAGGAGAAATGTGTGTGTAAAAACACCCACTATTGCAAATGTCAGAAAATTGTTGCAAACTGGCAGCAAATGCCATCAAATCGATGGCAAGAATATGCCAAAACAGCAACAGTAAACAGTGGAACAGCAAACAATGCTGCTGCTTCAGCCCTACCATGGTTCCTCCCCCACCTTGTGGTTTGGTTCCTCGGGGCCCAAGTAGTGCAGTGCCCTTGCAGAGCCATGATGCCGCTCCTGGTTCAACTGTGGCATCTGTGTAATAAGATAATAAAATAATAATAATAACTAAGACCACCTATGCAGAGACCATTCTAGGAACATTTCAACCAAAAAAATAGAGCAAAAAGGTGAATGTAGCAGCAGGGGTCCCCAGAGCCACACAGGGGTGCTGGGGTGTCATTTTGGGAAATTAGCAATTCTGCTGCCACACCCTTCCAGCTCAGTCTGGTATTTAGCCCACAGAAGTGGGGCACGCTATGTAGGGGTTCCCCTGTAGGGTCAAACAGAGTTCCTCCCTAGTGAGGGCTCAGCCTCTCCAGCTAGGAGACCCTCAGGGTGCTCTTAAGAGTCACGGTGGCGTAATACCATGCAGATCCCACCTGGTAAATCCAGTCCCCTGATAGTTCTCACAGGCTTCTGAAGACAAGTGTGCATGTGTTTTGGAGCATCTTCTGTCAGAAAGGAAGGGCACTCAAGCAGTTAGCTCCTACTCTTACAGCCACCCTCTCTAGACTGAACCCAGGCCCTTTATAGGCCCCGAGCATGCTCAGTTCCCTCTGTCTCTACTGAGCATGTCACTGGACTTCAAGCTCAGAGAGAGTTAAACAGTCCTACTGAGTATGCCCCAGCACTTATAGTTCAGAAGGCTTTCCACACCTCTAAAGGGCATGCTCCAATGGCTTCACACTGACAACATAGCTGGTAGCAGCACAGGGCTTCAACAGGCTCACAGGAGCCGCCCTGTTACAGTGAACATTATGAATGACGAAATAAACAAGGACTTTGGATGGAAACATTTCAACAACTTTAAACTTACCTGATATTAATTTACTTTTGTTTATATATTGATATAATATAGTAACCTTTATACCTAGAGAGCCAGTGTGGTATAATGGATAAGGCTCTGGACGTGGTCCTGGAAAACCAAGGTTTGAATCCTGTCCTAGCTATGAACTCATTGAGTGGCCTTGGGCAAGTCTTGGCCTCAGTTACCCATCTGTAAAAATGGGAATGTCTGTCTCTCCCTATGTTCTACTCATCCTTGTTAAAATTAGATTGTAAGTCCATTGGGCAGGGACCTGCCTCCAAAATGTAAAGTGCTGTATGTGCCTGGTGGTACTACAGAAATGATTAGTAGGAGTGAAAGTCTACTGCTTAGGGAAATAAAGCCAACGTTTAAAATCAGGAGCTGAATTGGAATTAATGTAATCACTCAGAACAGTGGAAATTTTAAAGGGTGACCACAATATACATGCACTACATATATACACAGGAACATGTGTGGTGTGTACAAAAACTGTTTTCAAGCAAAATACTTAGTAATTTTCATAAGGTGTCATTCCCCCCACCCCCATGCAATTGTACACCAATTAACAAGAGAGTCAACTGTCAGTGAATTTCTTCTTAAGCTTTGGGATAAAAGTGGGGAAGTGTATCAAGCAATAGTGATGTATGCTAAGGAAGTGGCCATTCTCATTTTACATTCTCACAGTTCTCCGCAAGCCACAGGATGAAACAACAGCAGAAACAATACTGACATTTTGAACACATAGCTACCAAGAAAGTGATTTCTCTACCAATGATAACTATGTAAAAAAGCTTTTACTGTTTCTTCCAGCCTACTTCATGCAATTTTTAATGGCAAGTCAATGGTTTTGTAAAGATTAACAAAGGCTACTTTTAGACGAGCGGTGCATGATTGCGCATCGCCATGGCGCATATTTTGAAACGTCTGCATGATCTAATTAGACGAGATGGAAGTGGGTTATTATGCGCATATTACGGCAGTGGCGCATTTTTAAAGTCCGCGAATTAAATAGCTCACAATCGAGCTATTTAATTGCGCCATGGCGATGCGCAATCGTGCGCCGCTCGTCTAAAAGCGGCCAGTATTTGTATTAATTTTCCAAGAATAAATGTCCCATGTTCCATCATGGCCTCTGAGGTCAATGCCCTCTTGCCTATCAAGTTCACACAACAAGGGCACGGAGAGAGGTGTTTTCAGTGGCTGCCCCTCAATTACGGAACTCCTTCCTTTTGAGGTTTATCTAAATAGGAGCCTGCCCATCTTCTGAAGGCAATGCAAGACCTTCTTGTTTGTCCAGGAACTTGGCAGCTAGGGGTTGTATTGCGGGACAGGGGATTTACATGTTTTTACTTGGTTTTATCTAATATTTGGTTTTATTTTATGTATTTTTGTATATGTTTTTAAGTATTATAACCAGCCCCGAGCCTTAGGGGAAGGGAGTGATAAAAATGCAAATACATAAAATAAATAAATAGAAAAATAGGTGTTAAAATACAATACATGAAATAAAACACTGGGAGTCATGGAAGATGTCAGACTTCTCTTCTTTTAGGTGACTCTGTAAGACCTGGCTGTTCCGTCAGGCTTTTAGCAAGGAACAGATAGGGTGGGAGGGTGAGGGATAGGGACAGGGGGGTTTATTGTTTTGTTTTTGTTCCTTCCTCCTGTAAGAGTGTTTATATCTGTATTTTAATATGTCTTTTAGATTGTAAGCCACCCCGAGCTGCTGTGCAGGAGGGGTGGGGTATAAAGTTTTTTTAAATAAACAAACAAACAAACAAACAAGATAGAACTTCCAGTGGCCTAGCCCATATGCCTTGAAGTGCAATAGCTCAACAGGAGAGTATTTATATGCGTGAATAAGAGTAACTCAAGATTAAGTGGAAACCCAAGGCGGCAATGGAGGAAACACAGTAAAACAGGTCCCTGACTACAGGGCGTGGTCCTTCATTTGTCCAGCACCAGCACTTAGCAGGAGCAGGAGTCCCATTGAAGTGGAAGTATTGGGCTTGCACCAGTGCTAAAAGCTAGCAGTGGGTAAAACAAATGTGATGTGGGTCTGCTGCAGTCTGCTTTGGCCCACTGTGGCCTAGGACTCACCCACACATTTGATCCCGTGCCACCAAATGTTGGCCTAGGACTGCCTTAGAGTGGATAGGTGGCTGGCCCGGGCCACATCATCATGAAAATGTCGGAGACATAACCTGGGCCAATGGTCAACCACACAGGCCAACACAGGCCAATGAGGGTCAGCACATTTGTTTGATTTTCCTGAGGATGCAGCCCAGGCCAGCCACCATCTCCACCAGGGCAGAGGGTAGGGTGTTGGGAGCGGGGTGGGGATGGCTGCCCATGCGTTTGTTGGCTCCCCGCCCTACCCAGGGTGTGCCAGCAGTGGGATGGCTCTCTGGCCCCATGACATGAATGTTTGGTGCCCCTCCTCAGCTCCGGGAGGGGTGGCTGCTGTTCCCTGCCATGGGCCAGGGAGCCACCGTACCTCCTGCACATCTGTTTTTACCCTGTGACACTAAGCACCCGGAGGAATGTGTGCATTGCGTAATTATAGCTGGGAATGTGGGGGATTCATCCTCCACAAATTTCCTCCTCCACCCACAATTTTAGAGATGGGCCACAATTATGTGGGTCAGCAGCACCAACCGCAAATCTAGCCCAAAGTTACTCCCACATTTGTGTGGTAAGTTATGCTTCTTACAGATGACTGAGAAACAGACTCAGCCACACTGAATTCCCATTGTAATTGCTAGAAGTTTTATACACGCATGTAGCTCCTGAGCTTATCACCCCAGATCAAACTTATAGCAATTCTAGTTTATTGTTTGCTTGAGAAAACTAATGTCTAAGCAATACTATATGAAGGATCTAATCCAAACCTCACTGAAATCAATGAGAGCCTTTTCCCGGACACAGGTGTCCACCAGATTAGACTAAACAGACACTTGAAGTGGTAGCTTAAGTGCAAAATGAGAGATGGCTGGATTGTTTGCTTAGCACATGGGCATAGGTGGGGGGTTTTGTCCCAGAAATCTTTGAGCATGGGCGCCCGCCGCCTATAAATTAAAAAAAATATTCTAAGAACCAGTTTTCTGTATGTTTTTGGTGTAATAAATTTCTTTTCAAAAACAAACCCTTCTTCTCAAGTTAATTTTAATTAAAGGACAAGCACTGAAGCCTGGATTTAACTAATAAGTACGTCTTCTAATGCTATTAATATCCCTTCATTTTTGTTCTGAAGTTAATGAGACATAAGGGAAGGAAGGAGGGAGAAGAGAGGGGGCTAGACTGAAATTGATTTTAAAGCTGATGCCATTTAAACTCATTTGAGGCTCCATTCGCACGAGACATAAAATGTGGCACAAATTGCTAGGGGTGTGCAGTTTCATATTGTTTAATTGATTATGAAAATGAATGGAGCCCCATTCGTTTTTGTAACTAAGGTAATGAAAATGAACGAATAAGCAAATGACATTCATTTAATTAATTTCTTTTTTTAGTTTTAGTTTTATTTAAAAAATCACAGCATATAGCTGCCAGGACCTTTTCTAAAATGGTGCTGGCCAATGGCAGCCTGTCTGCTCATCACTGTACAAAATGGTTGCTGGGGCTGTTCTGCGCA
The DNA here is from genome assembly GCA_003113815.1 of Sphenodon punctatus. Lineage (NCBI taxonomy): Eukaryota > Metazoa > Chordata > Lepidosauria > Sphenodontia > Sphenodontidae > Sphenodon > Sphenodon punctatus. Next base: position 223,638 of record QEPC01002235.1, on the reverse strand, counting down.
TGTGCATCCCTTTTCCAAAATGGCGCTGACACTGCCAGTGCCATTTTTGAAAAGGGGGCGCATGTGCAGAATGACCCTGGTGGCCATTTTGCGCACACATAGTGATATTTTACTTTTATATTTTTAATAAAATAAAATGAAAAAAAATAAATGAAAATGGTAGAGTCCTTTATAACCCCCTCCCCACCCCACCACCCCCCCCACACACAAATGGTTTTTTGGGAATGAGAATGAAAATGAATTGTGTGCCTTCTGCATACCTCTACAAATTGCTTCCCCCACATTTGTATTGCTCCTGTGATTTTCTTGTTCCCACAATCTTTCTGTGATCTCAAATTCACATGGTTTATTTTCTGGGCACCTAATCACAGGATCTACCATTGTCATGAGTGCAAACTTCACGCAATTTTACTCCTTCCCCTTCCACCCTACATCTGCTTCCTGACTGACTTCAGAGAGGGGCTGAAAACCACAAGTCTGCCCTAAATTGAAATTAACAAGCCGGTGTGAAATTGACAAGCCAGCAGCAGAGGGAGGTTAAATTAACAAGCCGGCATCAGAACTGGGTGAAATTAATAAACCAGCTGAAATTAACTATCCAGGAATGAACCATGGATCCATCCTGCTGGTTTGGTGGTTTCCATGCCTGCTGTCCTACAATTGCAATACTGACACGGGCGGGAAAACCGGTAAATCTGGTATCCGATAATGCCGGTACTGGGCGTACCGGCATTATCGGATTCGACCCGGTAAATCCGGTCCGGGTACCGGATTCCGGGTACCGGATTTTTTTACATTGCAGCCATTTAAAAATGGCTGCAATGTAAAAACTTAAAGCCCCACCAAAAAAGTTT
>QEPC01002235.1:209346-222103 GCA_003113815.1 Sphenodon punctatus | reverse complement strand
GGGAGGGGGAGGGAATTAATTTATTTCATTGATTTCAATGGGGACACAGCGCCCCATTGAAATCAATGAAATAAATCCGGTACCGGTATACCGGATTTAATCCGGGAATCCAGTTTTCAGAGAACCGGTAACCGGTAAATCCGGTAGCCGGTAATGGGCCCGGGGTCCCACCTCACAGGCATTCCAACAGTCACAGTTTTGCTCAACCATCACACCCGTCACTGTAAGAGTAGAATTTCAGAGCCTGGTAATGCACAAGCACTCAAAGCATAACTTGCAGGACGAACATGGAATAGTGCACTCACATGTGCAGTTAAATTGCGGGAGCAAATTAATCCCCAAATTAGTGTCTTGTGTGAAAGCAGCAGCAGCCTTAGCTCAAGCAAGTCCTAAATCACCTGCAACTGATGAGATACAAACCAAGGTTTAACCATTGAGCTAAGCCCCTCCCATGCATTGCTGATAACATGCATTGTCAAGGACAATTCAAGTTGTATTCACACGACCCTTTTCTCCAGGCTCTTTAATTACCTGTTCTGTTGTGTACTGTTGTGCTTTATTATTCTTTATTGCACATGGTGCCAAATCTCCCTCCCTCCATGGGGTGTAAATAAGCATGGGGATAAAGGTGAGCCAGTCGATCTAGTGTATCTGGACTTTCGGAAGGAGTTTGATAAGGTCCCTCATGAGAGGCTCTAGATGAAATTAAAGAGTTATGGGATAAGAGTCAGTGCCCTATCGTGGACTGGCAACTGGTTAAAAGATAGGAAGCAAAGAGTAGGATTAATGGTCAGTTTTCACAGCAGAGAGTAGTAACAAGTAGAGTACCCCAAGGTTCTGTACAGGGACCGGTGTTTAATATATTCATTAATGATCCGGAGAAGGGAGTAAAGAGTGAGCTGATCAAATTTGCAGATGACACAAAATTATTCAAGGTGGCTAAAACCTGAGCAGACCGTGAAGAATTGCAGGAGGATCTTGCAAGACTGGGTGACTGGGTATCCAAATGGCAGATGAAATTTAATATTGACAAGTGTAAAGTGATGCACATAGGGAAAAATAACTCAAACTGTGTGTTTAAAATCACCTTTTGATTAGTCATTGTGGACAATACATTGAAATCCTCAGCTCAGTGTGTGGTGGCGGTCAAAGAAACAAACAGAATGTTTGGAATCATTTGGAAAGGGATAGAAAATAAAACTGAAAATATCATAATGCCTCTATATGGTACAACCACACCTGAGAGGGGATATGATAGAAGTTTATAAAATCATGAGTGATGTGGAACACATAAATAGGGAGCGGTTATTTACCCTCTCAAAAAGTACTAGAACAAGGAGGCACTCCATGAAATTAGCTGGCAGCAGATTTAAAACGAATAGGAGAAAGTGTTTTTTCATCCAGCACACAATTAACTTGTGGGATTTACTGCCAGAGGAAGTGGTCACGGCCAGTAGAGTAGCAAGTTTTAAAAAGGGATTGGATAAGTTATTGGAGGATAGGTCCATTAATGGCTATTAGCCAAGTAGGTTTTGGGGACGTAGTCTCCTACTGTTGGGGGCTGGAAAACAGGGAATGAATTGCCCATTGTGATAGAGTTACCATACCGCCCCTTTAAAAGAGGACACTTCTCTGCAACATGTATTTTTCATAAGCGTCCTCTTTTAAAGGGGAGGTATGGTAACCCTACATAGTGACCTGCTGGGTACTTCTCTCAAGAGATGGAGATTGGCCACTGTCGGAGACAGGATGCTGGGCTTAAAGGATCATTGGTCTAACCCAGTACAGCACTACTTATACTTCTTATTAAATCATCTTGCCACACATTATCACCCATGAGCTGTTAATGATCCTGCCATTGTCAGAGGCTATTGCTTCTTGAGTTGGGGGGCATTTGTCACATGCAGGAAAGAGTTAAACATTGAAAGCAACAGCAGTAGCAGCCTGGGAGCTGAACCAGCCCACTTTGAGCTTTGTGCACGGGCACTGATGACTGAGAGAAATGATTTGTGATGGGAGCGTGTGTGATAGTCACCCAGAATGTCCCCCAAACACGTCTCTATAACAGTGGAGGAATAAGAAAGGGCAATAAAAGTGAATTGTCCTTCACATATTATCAGCAGTGCACAGGAGGGGCTTAGCTTGATTGTTAATGTTAATCCTTGCTTTGCAGTTTGTCAGTTGCAGGTGATTTAGGACTTGCTCGTGTAGGATCTTGTGAGCTAAGTCATTTACATGAGCAATACAAATGCGGAGGGAGCAATTTATGCTGTGTTTTATGTCTTATGTGAAAGCAGCCTCAGAGTAACAGCTGTTATGGTTGTGCAAAATTGGGAATGTGAGAACACCTGTCGGTATTACAATTGCGGGATACCAGGCATGGAAACTAGCAAACCAGGAGGACTGAGCCATGGTTCGTTCCCAGCTAGTCATCTTGTTAATTTCGCTTCACTCTGCTGCCATCTTGTTAACTCCATCTCCCTCTACTGCCAGTTTGTTAATTTCACCCAGCTCTGATGCTGGCTTGCTAATTTCAATCCACTGCCAGTTTGTGGGTTTCAACCCTGCTCTGAGGTCAATCAGGTAGCAGGCACAGGGCAGGAGGGAGGATGAAATTGCACCAAATTTGTGCTCGTGAGAATGGTAGATCTCACGATTAGTGACGTCAAAGAAAAATGCGTAAAGAAAAAAATTGCAGGAGACACATCTCATGAAAAGGGTGACCAGAAAATAAACTGTGTGTTAAGATTGCGGGAAGATCACGGGAAGAAAAAATCACGGGAGACACCATCTGGTGTGAAAGCAGCCCTAGAGATGCGTTTGGGGGCACAGTCTGACCTACCGTCACATACACTCCCACCTCAAGTCCTTTCTCTCAACCAGCAGTGCCCTACCCATGCGCAAAGATCCAAGTGTGCTGGTTCAGCTCCCAGGCTGCTGCTGCTGCTGCTTTCAGTGTTGAACTCTGTCTCCTGAGCCTCCATGTAACAAATCCCCCCAACTCAAGAGGAGATAACCGCTGCTGAGAATGACAGGATCATTAGCAGCTGGTAGGGGATAACATGTGGCAAGATTTAATGCAGAGGAGGGAGATTTGGCAGCATACTGGCGGAAAGAAATGACTTGAGGTGGGAGTGACAGCCACCCAGGATGTCCCCCCAAATATGTGAAAGATGATAAGGAATGATCAAGTGCAGCAGTACTCTTGTGCGGGTAATTAAAGAGCCGGGAGAAAAGGCTCATGTGAATGCAGACTCAGTTTTCTCCCTCCCCTCTGAGCTCAAGAATCGACTGCAGTAGCAATGACTTCAACAACCTGCTTCTGAAACAGACAGGTGGAGGAAAGCTTTCTTCAAAAAGCTTTCATGGGTGTTCCTGTAGCCCATTGTTTTGGCTGCTGTCAGGATACACTCCTCGGAAACACTGTGCCAGATCCAAAGACATTTTTAAAAAAAGAACAACAACGATGTATTACTTGATATGGTACATGCACATTCTCTTAACATGGCTCATGTTTTGTTATTTGAGACACTTGCAGTATGTGGTATAAAGCGACTGCCTTATCGGTTTAATAATCAGTAGCATAATTGTTGTTATTATGAATTACAGCATGGACCAGAAGCCCGTCATTGATTAGGGCCCCATTGTGCCAGGCACTTGTACATACACAAAACAAGTGTGTTTTGTGTATATACACACAAAAGAACACACAAAATAACACACCCTATTTCAAGAAGCTTAATAGCTAAATAGAATAGAAATTGGACATAGGAAACATCTGATAGACTTAGGGTATTTTCAGACGTTACGAGATCACGGTCAACCACAGTAAATCCCCTGGGGTGGCCATGATCGCCGTAACATCTGAGCGATGCCCGCCAGATGTTCACCTGGGTGATCAAACCTAACCACAGTTCTGGACCTCAGGCCGGCCAGAGGTCCAGAACCGTGGTTAGATTGGCCACGATTAGGGATGGGCCAAAAGTAACATCTGTTACGTTGGCCCATCACAGATTGTGGCCCAGGATTGGGCACAGTGGCCAGATTGGCCACTGCTCTCGCCCGTCTCCCAGCGGGCAGGTGGGAGCGCGGGGGGCGGGGCTGTGCGGCTGCATGTCGCACCACGCAGCCCCGCCCCCTCCCTGATCCCTGCTAGCAATCAGGCCGGCACGTCTAAAGGACGTCCGGACTGATTCCTGTCCGGGATCTGAAACGGATCCCAGACCGTGGTTCAGCGTGGCAGGTCAAACGGCCCGTCACGTCTGAAATTACCTTTAGTTAGTCTGAAATTACCTTTAGTCATCTAATCAGAGAAGGAGATGCAGTAGTTTAGATGATAGCTTTTTTGGACCAATTTCGGTTTGTCAGAATATGTAAGATTTCAGGCCTTTTTCAAGCATGCAAAAAGCCAGGATGCCTGACATGCCTAAGGACACGTCCTGTGTCACCTGTAAACTTGCATGTTCTCAGCAACTGCTGTCGGTCTAATAAAAGGGGTCATCTGAACTTCTTTGTCGCCATCTCTTGCATCTCAGACCAATATAGCAACCACACTCTCTGAAGTCACCAACTTAGGGCACACTTTCACATGTTACCGGTGAGGCAGGAAAACGTCTGTCAGAGCAATTGCAGCTCTGTTTTCATGGGAATTAATGCACATAGGAACTTGCTATTCCACTTTTATCCTGTCGTGGGATAAAAGCGGAATAGCATGTTCTCACATGTGCTAATTGCCGTGAGGATAGAGCCACGATTGCTCTAACAGAAGTTTCCCTGACTCCCCAGTAGCATGTGAAAGCGACCTTAGGCTACATTCACAAGAGATGGAAAACCTGACTTAAACTGCTTCCCCCACATTTGTATTGCCCATGTAAGTGAATTAGTTTGAAAGATCCTGCACAAGCAAGCTGTAAATCACCCACAACGGACAAGCTAAAAACCGAGGTTTAACAATCGAGCTGAGCCCTTCCCGAACATTGTTTGTAATGTGTGAAGGACATTTCTGTCACTTTCACCCCTCCAACCTCAGAGAGAAGACGATAGCTGTTGAGAATGATCCCATTGTTAGGTGGCAAGATTTAAAATGGGTGAGTGAAACTGACACCAGATAATTCTGCCAGCCTTATTGAGAGACATTGAACAACCTTGCCACACCCTGTTGTTAGCGCAGCAGTGGCAGCACCCAAGACAAAATTCAAAGCCAGAGGGATAAGTGTGATAAGAGATAAGGTACAATTGTTCTCTCCTACAGGAAATTTTAAATACAAGAGAATACACTCTTGTGAATGCAGCTAATAACAACTGCTGAGAATGACGGAATCATTAACAGCTCATAGGGGATAACACGTGGAAAGATTTAATGCCAGGGAGGGAGATTTGGCAGCATGTGTGAAGAATGATAAAGGATGATAAAGCACATCAGTGCTTTCCTGCAAATAATTAAAGTGCAGGAAGAAAAGACTCATGTGAATGCAGCCCTGGAATCCTTGTCACATGCACCATCAGTAGAAAGGCAAGGACGCATTCTGTGTAGTTAACAAGGCCTCATATTTATTAATCCAATGAGAACTGGAGCTATCCAGCTAGATACTGGGATCCTGGCCACTGCTCTTATGAACCTGTCTCTGCTCGCCATGGCAATGAAGGGAGGAGAGGGAGTTTGTGATGGGTTACCAGCTATCACTAGAGAAACCAGAAAAGAAAGGATAAACTTCCTAGCAAGAGTCGCAGGCTGGGGCTACACAGGTGAGGGCATTGTCAGCAAATGCATGTCTAGGTCAGGTGAGGTGACCATGAAACTGATTTAAACATGGGCTAGGCATTAGGAACCTCACTGACAGGATCACCAGGGAGAGCTAGAGCACCTGCTGTGGGACATTTAGCTAGCCCAAGGCCCTGCCTAACAGAAGGCTTCCTTCTAGGGGCTGGCATGCAGGGTGACCATCAGGCCACAGGCTCAGAAAGCTTGGAGCTCAGGAGTCAGATTACCCAGAAGAGGAACCGAGGAACTCTTCTCCCCCTTGAAGACTGAATGACTCTGGAGTCTGCTTTATACTTTGGACACTGTTAAGTCGGTGTTGGTGTGGTGCACTGTAATAAAAGCACCGTGGTGAGAGAACCCATGCATGAGTGGAGTGTTTGTTTGGTGCTGGACTTGCACCCTGACCAGGCCGACTTACTACAGAGTTATACAGTTCTGCTTGACTTCCTTCATTCTGGCAAGGACCAGCAACCTGGGTTTGCCCTGTCTATGCATGAGAAGTCCACGCCCCGAGCTCCCTCCCAAGAGCGAGGGATGTGATTGCGCCAGGGAGCGTGAGCCCTCCAGACCATGGGCCCTGATGCAGTCATGCCTCTTATCTCTATTAGAGCTCTGTGCTTACTTGTTTGATAGTTCTAGTTCAACTTCTCAAGTTCTGAATAGGGATTGCCTAGAAAGAAACAATAACCTGTAGTATTTTCACTCAAAGTTGGGAAGCTTTGCCTGATACTCAGACTTAACTCTTCCTCTATTTCTATCCTTATTACACAGAATCATCCCAGTGTCTTACATCTCTAAACTTTCCTGCAGAGCCCAATTCTTGAACTGATATTGCCTCGAGGCAGTTCCATTGTGACATCTCAGCACTTGGTCACTTCTCTTGGGTATTCTTAAAGTAAAGCAGCTGTACTAGAATGAAAGATTTATGTATACAGTTTTGAACTAAGAAAAATGCACAGGTCTGACAATCTACCACTGAATTTGTGTACATAATTTAAGAGCAGCTGATACAACGCCATGCACTCAGACCCGGGTGAATAACTGCATTTTTTTTCCTGTCACAAAAGAAAAAAACACAACGTTCTGCTGAATTGCACACCTGTAACCCTGTACCTCAGCTACAGGAGAGACAGCTATGCACACAAATGTAAGGCTCCAACGAAAGCAAATCTAGGCACACTTCAGTGTAGGATCGGGTCTAATTAAAATATATCTCCTTGAGCATTTGGAAGGAATAAGGTGAGGGATTTCATCTATTCCCAAAGGCTGCAGCTAAAAAGCATGGGAGCTAAAGTGTGTTGTATTCCAACTCTGCTTTCAGGAAGAATACAGCATTTAGAAAATCACTTTGGGAAAAAAAGGAGAAGTGAAATTCCATGACATTGTCATTGCACTATGGCAGCATTGCATTGTGGTGTTATAATACAATGTACAACACCAGAGCAGAGTACAGAAAGGCATAGATCTTTTCTGGTTTACCCAAACTACCGTCAAGGCCAATGACTGGTTCCTGGAGCAGCCTGATCATTGACAACCAGGGGGACAACCACTGAAGTCAACATGACTCCTGCACAACTTGGCCAAGATTGTTAGCAACCCACCTGATACTGTTGTATATTGCTTGGTGCAGAAGAGCGTCAGGGGCACAATGGGGATCAGGGTCCAGGATTTCCAGGAGTCGGTGCAGGACTGGATCCAGGTTCAGAAGGGTCAGTGCACGATCAAGCCTGGGATATCACAGGCAAACTGGGGACACCCAGTCCTGGAGGTGTGGGGTAAGCAGGTTGGCGTGCTGGAATGGTAGGAAGCAAACAGGACAAGGGGCAGAAGGACTGGTTTGGGGCACGAACAGGAGGACTGATCTAGGACGGGATCAGGCAGACACGGGCAGTCAAAGTTCAAAACAAGCAGACCAAACAGGAAACCCATAGGGGCAAAGCCAGTCCAGCAGCCGATGGGGTCAAAACAAGCAGAGCCAGTCCAAAAACACCAAACAGAAATCAAGGAGGAGAGAATGGATCCAGCAGCTGGGAACAAGGTCCAGGAAAGGGAAACAGATGATCCACCCAGCCTCCTGTGGCTGCAGGCCTACCTGTTATGTGGCAGGCAGTCAACAAGGAAGCTGGGGGGGTGGAGCAAGGCTGAGTGAGGGCTGTGGTATGACCAGGTCTGGGCGGGGCTTTAGTAAACACCCAAGGACTTGGGCAGAGAGCAGCAGTGGTGCTGTGGAGCAGCAAGCCACCGTGCTCAGCGCCCCATTGCTCCCTGTCCCTTTCCTCCTCACTCCCCTTGTTGTCTCTGCCATTGCCACAGCCATTCACCCTTCCTGTTGCCAGATGTTGGGCACGTTCCCACATTATTAAATGCGCAGCATTTGCTGCTGCGAGAAACTCCGAGAGGTAAACGCTGCATAGCTTTTCTCACGTGGGAAAGCAAAGCCGCGCGACTTTGGCACTAATCATGCAGAGGATGCACAGCTGGAAAATGGAGTTCTGCATGATTGGCACCAAAATCATCCAGCTTTGCTTTCTGGCGTGACAAAGGCTGCACAGCATTTACCTCTCACTGTTTTCCACAAAGGGAAACAGTGTGCATTTAGTAATGTGGGAAAGAGGCCATTGTTTTGTGACTAGAGCTGAAACAGGTAGATTTATTATTTATTCACGGGTCTTATTTGCATTTTTAGGAAGTCTTCCAAATATCTGAATAATATTTGCAACCAATGGGTATTCACACGTCTATTTTCTTATATCAGTTTTTGGATATTTCAGTTCACTCTTTTGGGTATGTCATTGTTAGCAACTGTCCATGTGCAATAGCAGTGACATTGCTGAAATGACCTAGCCAAAATACCCAAATGACCAAAAAACAAAAATAACCAAACCAAACCAAAAGGGGGGGGGGGGACTTTGAAATAACTGAAGTCGGTACCCCCTGGAATGGAAACAGGTAGTCATTATTATCTGTGTCTCCGATTTCAGTTCAGGTACTGCTAATTTGCCAAGTTTGCTCAGTTTTTGAATATTTGTTCCAGCTCTATTTGTGTCCAATGGGAATAGCTGGGGGAAAATATCCAAACTGCAGAGGGAAGGAGGGTGTTCTTAAATGACCTCCCACTGCTAGAGGTGGAGAGAATCCTAACCTGGCATGTGCACAGCAGGGATTGCAGAGCTGTCTGTCTTGGGCCTCTGAGCTTATGCATCCACCATGGTTTGCAGAGGCCAGAGCTCAGAACAGGAGGGGAATTCCCCCATCTAGAGGTAGGTGTGTCTGGTGGGTCTTTGCTGCAAGGTCTGCCTCATCTCTGATCAGGGAATCCCTATCTCTCCCACTGAATCTGTAGCTTTCTGAAAACTGGGGACTCCATTCCCACCCTTCCAAGTTTGTTGAGGCTGAGGACACCCTGGTGTCTTCCTGTGTGCTACTCGTACAGCCTCATCGCTGCCTTCCTGTTACTGTGCTACTGCTACCACGAATCATTTCTGTAGTGCTACAAGGCATACACAGTGCTTTACAGACACAGATTTTTAAGGAAAGGTCCCTGCCTGTCTCAGGCTTACAATCTAGGATGGACAAGGATATGGCAGAAACACATATGGAAAGACAGACACACACATACCCATTTTACAGATGGGCAACTGAGGCTGAGAGTTTGTGATTTATCCAAGGCCACCCAGTGAGTTCTTTGGCTAGGATAAGATTTAAACCCTGGTCTCTCAGGTCCAAATCCAGCACCTTATTCACTACACCACACTGGCTCTAGGCACTGGACAAGTGGCAGTGGTGGGGTGTGGTGAACCCAACCTACTATTGCTGTTACTACTCCCAGTCACTGATCCTACCACCATTGTTACTGCTTCCCCTGCAGTGCTGTTCCTTTCTGTTAAGGAGAAATCTCAGTGAGTGCTACGTCCATTTGCCGCTTCAGCAGAAGCAGGGCATTTGCTGTGATTTGTGCGTCATGGAAACTTGCTGGCTTTCCTGCTGTTCTTGGTCTGCTACTCGGTCCCATGCCACATGCACACCTCTGATGGCTGTAGAGATGAAAACCTGCTGGCTAAGTACCAGGGAAGTGCTTGAAATTGCCATATAAGTGCTATAAAACCAACGTAAAACTGTCACAAAATTCCTGGAAAGTGACAAAAAGTTTCGGAAAGTGACAAAAATGATGAAAAGTCCTGGGAAGTGACAAAAACGATTGGGGGAGGGGGGATGGCAGAAGCACAGAATCAGTGGAAGATGACAAAGTACTGACAGATACTTCCAAGTACTCCCAAGAGGCTAGTATTTCCCTTCGGAATGGGAATACTTGCTCTTGTCTCAACCCTACTTTCTGTACTTTCTGTACTGTACTGTCCAAAACCCAGTACTGTACCAAGGAAAATGGTACAGCTGGCGGGTATAGTGGGAAGTAGTGGGGGGCGGACACTGTGGAGTTGCCTAGCAAAACTGCCAATGAAGTTGTATCATCATCAGGCACAGGGAAGAACAGAGGGCACCATGTGATGACTTGGTAGCCCTGCCAAAACTGTTCCAGCTGGGGCTATATATAGCTCCAGTATAAGCCAGAGGGGTCCCTGAGGGTGAAAGAGGAACAGACCTAGCGCAGGACCAGGTCTTTGGACAAGGACTTGGTGATACCTACCTGGGTCCCACAGTCATCACACCAGAGCTAGGGAGCCAGGCAAGATCAGGGCCCATAATCCAGGGACACTGTTGTTTGGAACCCATATCGACCAAAATACAGGATTAGAGCATTCAATCCTTTCACTAAGAGAGGATTGCCATGTGGGTCCGTGCACAGCAGGAAGAGAGGAACCATCCCTGACTCCTGTAGTCCAGCCTCCAAGAGCAAGCATCAACCTGATGGCAGTTCCAGCTCGGACCCTCAACCCTCTTGAGGACTAGAATTGGGGTAAAGAGAAGATACCCGTATGTCACAGGCCTGCACTCTCAGGCACCCTGTAGTGGCTGCATTAGTATATAGACACTGGAAATAAATGAGACTTTGGTGAAGGAACCTGACCGGGAAGTGCTCGAGTGTAGCAATGAATAGCGATATGGGCATGGTCTTATGGGGATTTGCCCACCCCGAGGGCTGCACTATGCCCCAGGTTACAGTAGTGATATTGGCCGCAGTCCCAAGCGAGATCTGCACGGGATCTGCGTGGCACAATGCAATTTGTGCGGTTTGTATGCACATGCGTGCGCGCAGCATTCACAGGTCATGGGATCGCCCCCAGTAGCTCCAGGTCTGATTCTCAGCTGATGCCACAACCTTGCAATATTATTTGCTTGAAAGTATTTAATTTACTCTACATTAAGTTACGAAGCAGACTAGATGAAATGCTAAGTCTGGGATCGCTTGTTTTGCAGATGGGCAAGGAAGATTAGCTCCATTATTCCTTAGATTATTAGCATTAATGTAATTTCTCTCCCTCGTGTAGCCAAATAACTATTGATTTTTAATTGTTTTGTTTGTGTTATGAATGGACTCATATTGTTCCTGAAGGGCAGGCGCTCTAGGAAGAGCCGTTTGTCATGTGCAAATTAACGTGACTACAAGATGAGCTCACTAAACGGCTTCCTTTCCAGGCTTGCTTGAAGAAACTGCCAGGGAAGGACAGCAAACATTCATCCAGTGCATCATCACAACAAGAGGCTGGCAGCACTTAGCACCAAGCAGAGCTGTAAAACGTTAAAAGGTTTTGCCTGGAGGAAATCCAGCTGGAGAACATGGCAAGGGAAAGGCAGGTATTTAGTTTAGTACTTTTATATACCCCCTAATTTTATTGCATTATTTTAGGTATCTCAAAACATTGTAAAACCAAGAGTGAAGAGAGGGTGTCAAAGAAAGTGGGGAAGTCAGATACTGAAGATAAAATCCTGGCTCGTTTAAAATCCATGGGATTGTTGCAGAAGTTTTAATTTTCTTCAGAATGAAACTCAGTCCGTTTTTACCATAACTGGGCCAAATTTTCAGAAATGGCCTCTGATTTTCTACCTAGTCATTTTCAGCCACAAATAGGTATTTTAGACATCTAAATTCTACCCACATGCTGTTTTGCAACAATAAGTGATTGATGGTGGAAAATTTGGGTCCTAATTGGGACACCTTTAAAACTCTGGAGAAATAGCAGCATAGTATGTATAATTTAGAAACCTATCAATTCCCAGGACACTGTTCATTAAAATGTTCTTGTGTTACTTATAAAAAGCCACATTGGCAAGTCACTGCAAGATTCACCATACCAAATTTGAATGTGTGCAGCTACCTTTACTGGTGCTTATCTGAACGTAACCTGTTTGAAAGAAAGGCAGGATTTTGACAATGCTGTCATGTAAAATTTGACAAACATGCCTTTCTCTGCCGTGCATTGAAAATGCTTTCCAACCTAGACTACACAGCATCCTCAGGGATACCCAGAGCCAATTTACCAAGTACAAAAACTGCAGCATATAAAAAGAGGACATTCACAGATTGCTATATTTTTATCAAGCATTTAGCAAGTTTCAAACAAAGAAAAAAGTGATTGGCTAAACAGCCTAATTAGAATGAAAATAATAGAGATGCATACTGTAACAGGGGATGGATTACCCATGGTAAGTCCTTGCAGGATTATGGCCCAAGTAGTCATTCTCATTCTTAGGGAATTAGCAATTGTGCTATCAAATGTCCAGTTGTTTACAGAGTCCACAGGTCTCCATCATACATATAATTCACATATACAGTCTCACTAATGCCAGGAAAAAGCCCTCTAGCAACCTGCCATCTATAACACTGGGTATTTTCAGACGTTACGATCAGGGCTGGCTCCAGGGTTTTTGAGGCCATGTGCGAAGTCTTGGTGCAGGGCCTAATTTGCATAATTAGGCACCACCTAATTATGCAAATGTATACATTTACATAAAACTTACTCCTTCTGGACAGGAAGGATTCCCATTCTCCACCTCTCCGAGCAGCCATGGAGAAGCATGGCCTCCTAATGCTTCCCC
>QEPC01002235.1:194614-208093 GCA_003113815.1 Sphenodon punctatus | reverse complement strand
CTTATCTCCCAGCCGGATCCAGTGTCCCCGCTGCCGCTGCAGCACTACTAGAAGGCAGAGGCAGGTGAGGGGTGGGGTCTGGAGCCAGGGAGGGGAGGAAGAATGACTTTCTGGGGGAGAAGCTGGCTGCAGTCTGCTGCCCAGCCACGCAAGTGCAGGGCCCCAGCTGGTGGCAGGGCCATGTGCGGCTGCACATGTGGCACATGCCTGGGGCCGGCCCTGGTTACGATCCCACGCTCAACCACACTGAATACCCACATGGTGAGCAAGGGACCGTAATGTCTGATGGGGGAACAGAAGTTCCCCCCCAGATGTTCACCCCCGTGAATCACGGGGGAGGGGAATCATATTCACCATGCAATTGGAGGTTGCCCTGATCACGTGGTGAATGCGATTCTCCCCCGTGACCAAGGGGATCGTATCGTCGTTGCCTACCACAGCCCGGAATCGGTGGTGGGATTCCAGGCTGTGGTCATTGCGGGGGGGCGCTGCGGGCACCCGCCCGTCTCCCAAGAGGGCGGGCAGTGATGGAGCGTGGGGGGGGGGCAGGACCGTGCAGGCGCACGTTGTGCCACGCAGCCCTGCCCCCTCCCTGATTCCCCGCCGGTTTGATCCCAGCGGGGGATCAAAGGATGATTCCATGACGGGGCCAATACAGGCCCCATCACGTCTGAAAATACCCACTATCTCTGAACCCAGCGAGGCCCCTGCCTCTGGCTGGCTCGACTTACAAAGTTCCTGTGGAGTCAAACAGCTCCTTTTGTTTATATTGAGAGTCCAGGTTATTCCCCTCAAAGCTGCACACACTCACAGCTGGCCTTCTTCAGGATCTTGGACAGCACAGAGTGCCTGATCCAGCTAGCTCAGACATCCTGCCTTCTTAAGCTGTTCAGCCTGGGTTCAGCACCCTGGAGAGGTTTCCTCGGCGCTCCAGCTCTCTCCAGCAGAATTTCTTTCCTGCAGCCAGGCACAGACTGACTGTCTCTTCAGCCCACCTCTGATCTTCTTATCAGTCCAGAATGGGTGGGGCTGGCCCTCCAGTCTCTCAGCCCTTAAAGGCCAGCATCCACCCACCTTCACTTCGCACTCCCCTTGGGATTTTTCACACTCCTACCAGGCTGGCTCTGCGGAGCCCTTCTCTAGCTGTCCAGTCAGATCATCAAGCACTGCCCAGCCTGCCTGGTCCTCAGGCTGGTGCCCGCTACTTTCTTAAAGGGGCAGCAGCCCCGCCAGGCTGCGCCCTGCTACACATGCTAATATGAAGTGTTGGATTTTGACCAGATTTTATTTATTTATTTATTTATTTACTGGTCATGTCTGTTGTCCAGTGAGGGTACTTCTACATGTGACAATTTTGCAATGTCTCAACTGGTAACACATGATGGAAGCAAGCAGTCAAGCAGCAGCACTTTAATATGTGTGATCCATCATATTAATTATTTATTATTATTATTTTATTATAGTGCCAGCTGTGTACCTGGCGCTTTACAGAACAATGTGATAGACGCGGTCCCTGCCTACGGCTTACAATCTAATAGACTCGGAGGGGGAAGACAAGGAGAGGGGACGTAGGGAGAGACAAGGGATAAAAACATTCAAGCAGATGAGAAGTCTCAGTGCACGTGCTTGGCTTGGTTGCAGTTAGGCGGGAGTCAATGGGGAGGGCAGACAGTAAGTATTAAGACAGAAGTTCTAATAGGCATCGGGAAAGGCAGCTCATAGTCACATCCCAGGGGTCTGGCACATTTGCACTGGGGATAGCTTCACCAGTACATTATGAAGCAGATCAAGCACAGATGATGTATTCTGAGCATAGGTGTATTTTTTCAGCCAGTACACTGTGAGCTAGATCCACAGCACACAAGGAAGTCTGGGCTTAGGATGGGTTAAGCACAGGGGTGGGGAACCTTTTCCCTCTTGGGGATCACTTTGAAAATTAGTTCAAATTCCAAGGGTTGCATAGACATTGGACTGGGGCGTACGCTCAAGAAAAGGAGGGTCCAGATCATGGATGTGTGCCATGGATCTGTCCCCTATCATTGTGTGCATGCCTCATCTCTGCTCCCTTACCCCAAGTTCATTTTTTAAGTGCTTTCAGGTAGGAACTGGATCCAGAGACAAGACCCAGGAACTGGAAAGGGGCCACATAAAATATTGTCATGGGCTGCATTGGTTCCTAGGCCTAAGATTCCCCACTGCTGAGTTAAGCAATCTCTTTCATCATCACCTCCATTTCTAGTACTACAATTTCTGTAGTTTGCCTTCCTACAGTATAAATGGCAGATAGTATGAATCCTTCAGTTCTTACCATCATGTATCAAGTCAGTGAGAACTGTGCAGCTGGTTATACAGCACAGGCTGCAAAACAAGAAGGCAGCGGATTATGGTCTTCGCAGAGACAGATGTGAGGATTGTGAGCAGAGTCAGGAATCGGATCTGACTCTTATGGCCTTTCTGGATATAGAAGAAAATGTGGACAGAGAATGCTTTCAGATCATTTCCAGCTGCCACATGAGGTGTCTTTGTACTCTTCATGGAAATGGAGACAGATCCCAATCTTTTCCTTTACGGCATGCTTGTGGATCAGCTGTGCACACACAACCAGCTGGTGTCGAGTAAGTAATGCCCTGAATGTAGGTTGGTGGGTAAATCCTGGGCTGAAAGTGTGGGATGACCACAAATATAGATTTGTAATTCCCACATGTCCCTGGCCTCTGATAGAACTGTTTGAGTAGCTTGGATTTGTGCTGCAGTTTGAGAACGTAAAAATGCAATTCTACATTGCTGTGGTGAAGTCAGTCCCCATTAGGGCTGATGCGGCAGCAGCTTTTACCGCGCCGCGATTCCGTTCCGCTATTTCGGAATTGCCCCCGCCACACCGTGACATTTCTGCGGATATTCTGCTAATTCCGCCGGAATTCTGTAAATCGCGGAATTGCGGAAAAATCGTGGAAAAATCGCGGAAATCACGGAAAACCACTATTCCGCGATTTTTTGGCGCTGGCGGAATTGCGGAAATAGCGAAAATGTCATGTTTCCACGATTCCACTAAGTTGCGGAATTAAATAAGCGGAACCGCGGAACCGCGGAATGAAACCGCGGAATTAAAGCCTCTGCCATGCCATTCCACTAATTGCGGAAACACTGTTTCCGCCGGAAATAGCTACCGCTGCGAAATTCCGCTACAGCCCTAGTCCCCATTATCCTGTTCTAGAAGCTCACAAACCCAGACAGCTATAGACTTGTGGAGACTCAGTTCAGTGTTGGCCTACACATGATCTCCCCCATCCCCTGTCCCCCTCCCATTTCCCCTGTGGGGAAACTGGGCAGGTGGACCTCTGTCACAAGTCCCACCAGGCCTTGGGGTAGGCCGAGCAGCATTCCACACATGCGGGCACCTGGGCTTGCCCCACCCACCATCCTCCAGTCCACCCACTCTCCTGGCCCTGGCCATGACATCAACACAGGGGAATGCAAACTGGGCCTGCTGCTCTATGGTGCCAGTGGACCCAGCCACAGGGCAGGGCTGCACGGGCCCAGCCACAAGGGAGGTGACCCATTAACACACTTTGGTAAGTGTTATCCCACCTTGGGCAACATTAACATGAGATGCGTCACTGACCTTTTGCAGTGGACACATCCCGCGTCAGCCAGCTGCCCAGCCGGGGGTGGGGCTGGGTGACCATCAGGCAGCTGACGGCCATACGATCTGTTGCATCACATGTTAATGTTGCCCAAAGTAGGATAACACTGCCCAAAGTGTGTTAATGTCTTGTGTGGCCTCACCCCACCACAGGACCTGTGTTCTTCACTGCATTTTCCCCATTGTCACCAAAGGGGAAAATACAGTGAACACAGGTCCTGGACTTACCCCAATTGCACCAGCTCACTTTTCCATACTTTGTCCACCTAGCAGTGCTTCCCATTACATCAGTAGAAAGGGCTTTCTTTTCCATTGTGCTGCAAGGCCTAGCAGACAACCAGGGCAAAGTATTGCCCGGTGGGTTTGGCAACTGATTTGGCTAGGTCCATCATGCCAGGATATTCTGTAACTTCCCATTATTCTACAGGATGAGAAATACAATTTTGGGGGCCACAAACTACCACTGAGGTCTGAAGAGTCACCAAGAGGCTTGTCAAGGTTGAAGAATCTCCCTCCCCTCTGATGCCACAGCTTATGAAACTGTACTTTCCCTGGTGCCTCCTCTGAGACAGGTCACATTTCAAAGAACCCGTTATTTCAAGTTGTTAGATTACTCTCCTTGAAGAGACTTTTTCACAGAGTGGAAGAGTGCCACTCCACTGTGGCTCTTCTGCTTTAGAAAAAGAAAAGGAGTAAATGCAACACAGAACAGAAGAAAGGCATGGGGTGATGGTAACTTGTTAGAAAAGAGACGGTGATGGGAATGCCAAAAAAAAAAAAACTTCAGTGAGGACATTGCAAACCATGTAGAATTGAACTTTGTAGATGTAAAGCTCTGATGGTGAAACAAAATTTTCCAAGTCATGCCACAACAACAGGTCCAAGATGAAAAGAAATGGCTTGGATGGAAGACAGAAAGGCTGAAATGGATAAGTGGGTCTCCTTCAGTGTGAAACTAAAACTGCTCATAAAAATATACACACAAAAAAGGATGCATCAGAAGTGAGAGCAATAGAGAGGCTAAAAGCACCGCAACAGTGAGAAGAAAAGGCTGGCAAAGGGCACTCATGAAGGTCAAGCTCATACAAGAGTCCCAAAGCAGGTGAGAATACTGGTGAAAGGCAGAGAGTTAACTTCTCATTCTATAGTGGCACCAACCACTCAGTAGTCCTAAAAAGATATTTCCTCCTTCTCCCCATGACACCCATTTTTGTTTTCTCTCCAATCGTATCTGTATGATCGACGCCATCCTAATAAACTTTGTCAGGTGAACCTGGATAAGGAGGTGAAAAACACAGTATAATGCTGGGTTTTATTACTGCTACTTGCTCTTTCAAAACCTTCATTTGCTTTCTCAGCTCCTGCTTTTTTATTATTATTATTATTATTATTATTATTATTATTCTCTGAATTTCCAGTTTGCTTTTTCAGGCATAGCCTTTCACTTTATTTCTGACAGCACTGGGTCTGGTCCCTTTCTTATCCAATTTTCCCTTCCTCTACTCTGCTCCCACCCCCATCCCCTCAAGAGGGTGCTAACAGATGTGACATTGGCCCGCTGTGGCCCAGGACCCACCGCTCCACCAGATGTGGGTCTGCTTCTGCCCCAGATTGGGTAGGTGACTGGCCCAGAATGAATCCCTGGGAAAATCCCTGAAGTGGATCCCAGGCCAAGGGCCGCCCACCCGTGCACCTGTGTTCTCAGTCCTGCCTATTTCCACCCCAGGGTGTGCCATGGCGGTTTGCGATGGCCAGGGGGGGCAGGGTTCTAGGAGAGGGGTGGGGTCAGCTGCCTGCGTGGGTTGTGCAGGTGATGGGGCAGTTCTCCTGGCAGAAGACACATGTGTTCCGTGCTGCTCACCAACCCAGAGAGTGGCGGCCAGGATTTTCCAGTCCAGTCCAGCCCAGCCCAGCCCAGGGAACCACCCTGACAACTGCACATTTCTTTTTAAAACACACTCACTCTGGGATTATTTTAATGTCTCGCATCCACTTTAAACAATGCACCTCTAAGCTCAGTTACATCATTCCCTACAAAAGTTTCAAGAATTCTTCTGTAACTGTACCTTGGGCATCATTATTTCTGTTTAAACTGGTTTTCTGCCTCAAGCAGATGTTTCACTGAAGGTACTAGTCAAGTCCCTCTCCCCCATAACCTTTCACTTACATCATGTCTTTCATTCTGTGTTTACTCAACTTTATTCATCCTTCTCAAAAACTCATACATTTGTGATCAAATCACTCCTAACCGCTAGTCCTAGTCTGGTTTATTATACCTTCAAAGACGGGTCTGTAAATGAGCAAAACCCTTACCAAGTGCCAAATGACTGGGGAGTGCACTTTTAGGGAGCTGAAGGGGAGGTGGTGCTGTCTGTCCTAGCATCTCAATGTGTTACTGAAAAATGTTTCACTTGTTATTGCTGCTTGCTGTGTATTGGACAACAGTTTTGAGACCAAGGGGGGAGGCTTGCAAGCTGACTGCGAGGAGGGAATGTTCCAGTGCCCAAAGGCAGTGGTTCCTCATATACCAAACAGTGCCAACAACGGCTCAGGTGCTGCCAAGTCTGGCACCGTTGCTGTCTATGATGCATTGCCTACCGCTCTTTATTTCAGAGCATGTGGCAGAAGGAAAACTCCTTTGAAAATCGACCCTTCCAAAATATACCCTAAAGGGCTCCTATACCTTTTAGACCTCTGTAGATTTTATAGCTATCATTTTAAAAGGGAGAAGAACATTCCTGCTTGCACAACAGATAATTATCATGAAACCTGTGTGCCCTAGACCTGTAACAGCTCCAATGGAACTCAAGGGAAATTTGTTTGATATTTTCCAATAAACGTTTACTGCTTCTGAAACACATTTAGAAAACGTCAATGCATTGCTTACAGGAAATGTACATACATAGGCCCTTTTCAAGCAAGATGAACTCATGCATGCTCACGCATGCCCATGCAATGGACACGTGTGGCTGTGTCTTGTCTGAAAGCGGTGGCGTGTGGGTGGGTATGCGTGCATGCTCCCGCGTAACTCGCATCCCCACCCACCTCCACCCATCACTTCCACATGGAGCAACCAGTGAAAACACAGGTTGCTCCATGCAGGGGCATGCATGGATATGTGAGGGGGATGGATGTGTGCCCATGTGCACCTGGCCCCCACCCCCACAGCAGTGTGCCCACGGACTGCCCTCTTGACATAGGCTGTTTAAATAGTAGGTAAATTGGACACAGTCAGAGGATTAAAAAACACAAATCTTTTTTCCTCTCATTATCAAAAAGAATTTGTGAGCCTATGAAAGTTCAACCCATAGTTTATTACACTAGCAGCCACCAAGGATATGCACATTGCAAAATTATATTGGATAGCTCATGGGAACA
Organism: Sphenodon punctatus; assembly: GCA_003113815.1. Classification (NCBI taxonomy): domain Eukaryota; kingdom Metazoa; phylum Chordata; class Lepidosauria; order Sphenodontia; family Sphenodontidae; genus Sphenodon; species Sphenodon punctatus. Next base: position 201,072 of record QEPC01002235.1, on the reverse strand, counting down.
AGGGGGTTTGGGGTTGCTTTTGAGTATTTTCTGACATGTGGCAGATTCTGGCAGTGGATCTGGTGCAGGTATCTGGCTGGTACCTGCCTCTCTGGGAATTGGTTCTTTCTGTCCCCAAAGTCTCAATAAAAAGCTGGAAGATAATACGGTCTTTACCATCTTTGTTCTGCAAGGAAGTCCAGTGCCCATTATCTTGGGACTCATCAGGTCCCATTCATACATAAGGAATTTGTGCAATAGTTTGACAAAAGTAAGGGCTCTGTTTGTGCCGGTCTCAATTGCGCCTCTCAAGGAAAAACTTCTTGAGGCATTTCCTAAAATTAAGAAGGGAAGGACAGAAATGGATCTGAAGAGTGAGCGAATTCCACACCATGGAATGGGCCACCATTACCAACATGGGAAATAAAAGGAGACCGAGACCTCATAAATAGTGAAATCCATGAGACTACTCATGAGTAGGTGTTTTAAGGTTCAAAGTCAGCTGCTAAACAGTGTTCAGATTAATAATAATATCATAATAATTTTATTTTTATACCACCAGCCCCCGCCACGAAACAGCACTCAGCGTGCTTCAAAAGCCACTATAACATAAAATCCATTTTAAAACCATTTAAAAAGGGAAGGTAAAGAGGGAGGAGAAAGCACATTTTTGTATATTTTTTGTATATTTTTATCTGTTTTAAATTACATAAGCCACCCCGAGCTGCTGTGAGACTGGGTGTAGCAGGGTAGAAATTAATTAATTAATTAATTAATTAATTAATCAATCAATCAATCAATAAATCAATCAATGGCATCAAGACCGGTGCAACGATCTTTGCCACCCTAAGTGGCTTCCCCACCTGCGATCAAGCCGCAGAGCCTTCTAGAGATGGCAGTGGCAGCTAGATCAGTGATGGGACAGGCGTCCCATTCTAATTGTAGGAGAAGCAGCGGCAGCGGCAGGATTGAGAGCAGGAGAAACAGTGAGAGAGGTCCTCCCTTCAGCTTCCCATCCTAGGTGGCTCCGCCCCGATCCAATGCGGAGCTCAGCAGTGGCAGCAGCAGGATCGGGGGCAGGAGAGACATCACCAGAAGCTGGATGTGGTGCACCCACCTAGTGGGAGCTTCTCCTACCCCTGATCCAGGGCAGAGTTTATTGGCAGGACCACCTAGGGCAACAAGTTGAGGGGGGCGCCTCTCCTATCCGATCCAATCCAGCACAGAGCTTATCGGTGGTGGCGGGGATGGGCCAGCTGGTTCCGTGGTGGGAGAGCCACCTCCTCTTCAACTTGCCGTCCTAGGTGGATGCCTGTGTTGCCTATATTATGGTACCCCCCGCCCTGAGGGGAACTAGCAGTGGATTCTAAGAAATATGTGTCCAGGTGCTTTTTAAAGGAGAGGCGGGAGGAACTGAGATGAACATCTGAGGGGAGCAAGTTCCACCGCGAGGGGCCCACTACAACAAAGGCCTGATTGCCCTCTAACTTCAGGTGTGATGGCAGGATCCCCACACAGTGGATGGTTTCTGAGTGCGGATTGTTAATGTGTAGGGTCAGGATTTCACCCATAGGACTTGATTGTATTCCCACGAAGGCCTTTCCCCCCCACAGACAGTGGTGGGTGAGTGGATGAGTGTGCGACCGTGGTGAGTGGAGGTGGGTGTGCGCTCTTTTCCACGGGTGCACACCCATCTCTACCCACCTACACCCATCTCCACCCACGGAGCCTCCTTTGTTTTTTTCAGATGGCTCCATGAGTGGGTGATGGGAGGAGATGGGTGTGTGCCAGGTGCTCATGGTGTTTCCATGTGCGGACACCCTCACCAACATGCCGTTCGCACGTACTGCCCCCCCCCCACCGCATACCTGCCTGCATACCCAGCAAAGGGGGGGGGGGGCACGTTCATGCGAAAACAGACTAAATCAGTGGCAAAATTTACCTTGAATTTAATGGTACAGGATCAGGATCCGAGAGTATGATTTCATGGGAAGTTTTAGCTGATAGGTGCCTCTGTATATTTATCACAATTTAAGTGCAAATCTGTACCACTTTAAGTTGGTACATTATAGCATCTCAGATGAGCTCTAGTGGATAAGGCACAAGTAGCTAGTATTTTCTCAGAAGATAGCACTTGTTTTGGCAGATGATAAACTTTTGGATTCAATGTTTTTGCCAGATATGAAGTATCTGAGCAAATTTCACCTTGCAACCTTGTTATTGCAACTGAGTCTTTGGCCATTAGTATAAGACCTGACCCAGGTATTTCAGGTATCAGAGTGGATTTAGCTTGAAAGGTTATTGCATTAAGTGTATATAATCTTCTGTTCTGTCTCTGAACGTTAGTCTGGTCCCACAGGAGAGAACTAAAAGTTAGAGGGGAGTCTGCTATTTGTTCTGGATTAAAGTATAAATTAGGGGGTGGGGGAAGTTATTTTTCCCTTTAGTAAAACAGGAAGTCCTATTTCTTATCTATTGGCCTCCACATTTTGACCTTTCTTTCTCTCTTTCCTGCCTTCTCCTGTTATTTTTTAACTTTTCCTTTTGGTAATGGAATTTGAGAATTTGGCTGTTTAAAGAGGAACAATATTTCACACAATATAAGACCCTGTCAATTAACACCTGAAATTTAAGGGTTTTTTTCTTTTCTTTTTTTTAAAAGATGTGGAATTTGTCAAACTGCAGCAGATAGGGATTTTTTTTTTCATTTGCAATTAAAACATTATAGTGTAATAGCTAAATCCCAGACTTTGCCCTTTTGTACTAGTGCCTGCGAATCAAATATATAACCAGAAGTAGGGGGCAGTGTATGAAATTAACTGCAGCAGGTAAACAAATAAAAGGATGCATTTTTTTACTCCACTTACAATTAACCTGTGGAACTCATTGCCAGAGAATGTTGTGTGAAAACCAAGAGCATAACTGGGTTCAAAGAAAGACTGAATATATTCTTAGAGGATAGGTCCATACATGGCTCTTAGTCAAACTGGCAGGGCTGGCCTTACCACAGGGCAACCTGGAGTAACTGCCCTGGGCCCTGCTACTTTCTCTACTTCCACGGGTCCTGAAGTGGCCCCTATTTTCACCACAGCAAGGTGTATGGAGTCTGTTTTCTCCCAGTGGAGCCTGCAACACAACCACCTCTAGGGCCCCACAAACGGTGCCCCTGAGGTGGTGGGGCCACAGGGGAGGACCCCTAGCAGGCCCTACATTTTATCTTCGCAGTCGGCGCTGCAAATTCTAATACAGGCCTTGCAAATTGGACAGTGAATGAGATCTCTGTTGGGGGAAAATAGTGGGTTATTCCATTATGACCTGTTGTGCATTTCTTTGAAGCAACTGAAGTTGGCCACTGTCAAAGGCCATTTTTACACAGATGGGGGGGGGGGATGGGTGTTTGGCAGCGATGGGTGAAGGTGGGTGTTGTGTGGTAGTGTGAACACGCACCCCCCCACCCACCACCAGCCGTTTACATGGATGTCCCCTCCAACACCCGCCTGAACACCGAGGGGGGGGGCATGTCTGTGTAAAAATGACCAATGATAGGATACTGGGCTTGATGGACCATTGGTCTGACCTAGTATGGCAGTAACTTCTACCAGGGCCTCATTTGTGTGTATGGAGGGGTGGGGCGTGCCAGGGTTCAACCCCAGCAATTAAATTCAAGGGGAGCTGAGTCCTGGGAATATTCCCCATAAAAGCACCCCGAAATGTGAAAGACCAGAAAAAGGCCAGTACTGGCCATTTCAGGTTTGGAAACAAAAGTCAGAAAAAAATGGATGGTTTATTTGACTTTCATTGATGAATTTCCTGCTTCATCCCCTGAGCTGATCGTCATATAACTTAAATCACAAGAACTCCTGCCATGCAGCCGTCCCGGGCTGCACGGCAGGAGGGGCGGGGTATAAATTTATTAAATAAATTAAATTAAATTAAATAAACTCCTGGTTTTACGGCTGAAATAAGTTTTTGCCCAGTCAAAGAAATCCTGGTACTTGGGTCATCTTGGGATGAACCAAGAACCTTGGGATGCTTGCAATTTCTCACTGAATGCTCAGCAAGAAGTTTTAAAATAAATAAATAAATAAATAAATAAATAATAATAATTAATAATAATCACTGTGCATGCACAAATGGCAGCCAAATGTAACCAAAATGGCGGCAAAGCTATTGCTGCCATTTTGGTTAAGGACAGTGGCCATTTCGCACATGCACAAAACAGCCTAACGGCCATTTTGCTGCTGTGCAGTGATCTATTAATTATTATTATTATTATTATTATTTATTATCTCACTGGGAATTCATCCTAGTCTCCAGGCAATTACTGGGAAATTGATCCTGGAGCCCAAACTCACAAGAAATCTCATGACAAAAAAAATATGGCTGCTTTTTTTCTTTCACCCTAGCTGTTTTATATTCAGTTGTGGAGGAGCAGGATATTCCAGTGGCTGGGTTGCTAGCTGAAGAATACAGTTCATTGTCCTGCTCTGACAACGTATGGGCCAGGAGGCATGGCTTGGGTCCTGGCAATTCTTTTTTTAAAAAGTTAAGCACAGTTTCTGACTAACCTCTAACAGTTGTATGGCACCATGTTCCAAGCAACTGTAAAGGGAAGTGACAGAATAGCTGCTTTTGCAACCTTCGGCCGGGTTAGGTCAGGGGACAGAATCAAACATTCCCCCAGCATGACCCAGCCAGGGTGTGTGTGTGTGTGTGTGTGTATATGTGTCACGGAGGAACATAGGGTCACACACATGTAACATGGGCCTACATGTAGACTACAAGTCTGGTAAATATGTAAAACAAAAGGTTCCACATGTATGTAATGTTACAATTGAGAACTATAAAACCCAAATCAGAGCTGTGACACGTGACCAAGTTCCAGGAAATGAAAAGACAGTTGTTGATTCACCCCAGACGGATGGATGGCCAGAGACATTTATATGCTAATGCAGGTAGCCATTGCCTATGTGCAAGAGACACAGAAAAGCTGATAAACAGAACAAAGGGAATTCTAGAAGCCTCGAGAAGATACAAGGAGTTTCCTCCTCGGGATATAAGGAGTTGTACCCCAGAGGGAGAAGGGACTATCAGGAACTCACTCATCATCTTGCAGCCAGCAAGGCTGGAAACCATGAACTGAGAGACAGAACTTTGCTCTCTAGCAACTCTAAGGCAGAAGGCCCAGTCACTTACATCAAGGACTGAGAGGAACTTATAGATCTTTGTAGGGTAAGATGCTTATTTAGGAACTCAGCCAGTATAGATCAGGAATGCGTTATATTTACCTTTGATTTCTAGTAACCACTCTGTATCGACTATCTTGCTTATGTAATCAATAAACTTACTTCTTATCTTTATGAAGAAGTGTCTGTGTCTAACACTGGAACACAAGGGAGCAACAAGAGTTCTCAAGCTCTTGCGAACCCAGAGAGTAAAGAGTCTGTAAACGGGAAGGATCGGGCCCTTGAGTGACAAATGGGTTGTCCCTGTGGCAGGCTTGAATCAGCCAGAGAGAGAAAACTGGTTCAAGTGGACTGTACGCAAGGGAAACTGAGTCACTCAAACCTGGTAAAGTGGGGGTGCAGACCTCCAACCCATGACAATATGTGTGTGTGTGTGACACATGGCTGGCTCTCGCCTCTGCCCCCCATGCTGCGGCCAGCACCTGACCCCTGCCATGATGGGCACCCATGGATGCCAATACCAGGCAGAAGCCCCCACACTGGGCCAGGCAGGCATGAAAAGAGACACACCTGCCTGGTTCGCCCTGCGCTGGCCTGCCTGGGCAGCTCACGGGGCTAGATCATGGGCCCGGTTCATTCTGGGCCCACATTTCTGGCCCGGCTGCTAACCCAGCTGGGGTCTGACTCTGAACCAGGCCCACATCTAGTGGGCCTGGAACAGATGTGAGGGGTTCGGTCCTGGCCCAGGCGGACCAGAATGGGCAAACCAGGCCAGCACCTTGATTTTTAACACCCCATGAGCCAGGATTGCAACAAGTGATATTTATTTATTTATTTAATTTATTTATTGCATTTTACCCCACCCTTCTTCAAAGATTCAGGGTGGCTTACAACATAAAAAATGTATAAAATACAATCAAATACACTTAAAATCCCTTAAAACCCCAACATCATCCCACCCACTTCACCCTTTATCTGCACCTGCCACCCACCAGTTCTCCTCCCAAAGCCCCTCCACTCAAGCCCACCCAACCATATTCCCTCAGCATTCTGGGATCTGTATGTGTGTATTTTTTGTTAATAATTATATATATTATATATATATATACATACACACACACACACACACACAGATTCCAGAATATATATATGTATATATAGAGAGACACAAAATTATTATTATCCCTGCCCCTAGGGCTTACAATCTGAGAGACAGGAGCTGGGGGAGAGACATAGGAAGGGGAACAGAGGGAGAGACAAGGGGTCTAACATTCATGAAGATGCGAGGTCTCA
>QEPC01002235.1:172947-186553 GCA_003113815.1 Sphenodon punctatus | reverse complement strand
ATAGGGCCTTCAGACCCCACCCACCCACCCACCATTAATCTCCCAGGGTCCTATTTACCCTCGGGTCGTGGTCAGGATTGGCTGATTCTGCGAGGATTCTGCAAGGATTGGCTGATTCTGTGAGGATTGGCTGATTCTGCAAGGATTGGCTGATTCTGTGAGGATTCTGCAAGGATTGGCTGATTCTGCGAGGATTCTGCAAGGATTGGCTGATTCTGTGAGGATTGGCTGATTCTGCAAGGATTGGCTGATTCTGCAAAAATCACTGCAAATTGCAGCAATGCAGTCAACTCGGGTCCCTGCCCTTGGTGATGGTCTGGAGACTGCAGCTGGTGCAAAATGTGGCGGCTCATCTCCTGAAGGGGACAGACCGATGCGAGCACATTACTCCAGTGCTCTGCTCTCTGCACTGGCTGCCGGTAGTTTTCCAGGTCCAATTCAAGGTGTTGGTTTTGATCTTTAAAGCCCTAAATGGCCTCGGTCCCACCTGCAGGACCACCTCACCCTCTGGATCTTGGATTGGCCTCTGTGGTCGGCTGGGGGCACCTTCCTTGAGGTCCCCCAGGTGTCAACTATGAGGAGGGCGTTCTCGGTGGCCGCACCATGGCTATGGAACTCCCTCCCATTGGTGGTCCACCTGACCATTGACCTCCCTTCTTTCCGTAGACAGTGTAAGACCTGGCTGTTCCACCGGGTCTTTGCCAAGGGAGATGGGATCAGTGGGTTAGGCTAGGGTGGGGTTTTATTGTTTTAGTGTTGGGTTATTTTAATGTGGGGTTAAAAATGTCAATTTTAATGAATTTTATTATATGTTTTAAAATATTGTTAGCCACCCCAAGATGTTTGCAGCAGGAGGGGGCAGCATACAAATATAATTATAAAAAATATATTTTTTAAAAATCTCTGCTCCCTTATTTTGAGCTCAGTTTTTTGGTGGTTGGAACTAGGAACTGGATCCAAGGGCCACATCCAGGAGCTGGAAAGAGGCCACAAAAAAACTTGCTGCCATGGACCACATTTGGCTTCTGGGTTTGAGTTTCCTGAACCCTGGTCTACATTTTAGATTAGTATTATACAAAGCTTTGTTAGCTCTCACTCCTTGAAACTGAACAGAGATTAGGAATTTTAATGTTGAGAATGGAACTTAGATGATTTCCCACAACTATGATTGGTAAGACATTGTACACAACACAGAACTGATCCCTGAATCCCAGAGGCCTAGATTAATTAAATTTTCCATACTCTGTTTCATGACAAGATGATCAAATCAAATAAATCTTCTATAACTGGCCAGCTTGTAAACGCACATCACAGGGTGTTTCATTCGGACATGTTATATGGGAATGTGTTAATATACAGAAGTGTGGGACAGCTATCATTACCACTCTGGCTATTTTTATGCAGACGGGGGTTGGGTGTTCTCGTGCAGTGGGTGGAGGTCAGTGGGTGTCCTTTCACACAAACGCAAACCCATCTCCACCCATGGAGCCTCCTCTGGTTTTCTGGATGGCTCCGTGGGTGGAGATGGGTGTTGTGTGGGAGCGTGCATGCACAAACATCCACTGTCCATGCTGTTAACACAGTCGGATACCATCTCACCACCCACTGCCGGAGCTTTTACATGGACGCCCCCACCTATCAAACACCTACCCAAACACCCAGCAGTGGGTGGGGGTGTCTGTGTAAAAACAGCCTTTGTTCAGCTTGCCACACACAACTGCACACTTGACCATTTATTTTTATAGATTAGAATTCACAGATTGTACAAGAATGGTTTTCTCTCTCAGCTTCAAAAACTGGCACCACCAATGACCTATCGACCTGTTGCTCTGGTTTGAAAGGAAGACAAACTTGTTTTATTGCCAGCATGACTTTAAAAAGATTCAGGGACTTGCATCCCCATTGGAAATAATCAGCATAAAACTTACCAGACTGGGCAACCCTGTCTAAACCACTGGAAGGATGCTGGTCACATTATATGTGTTTTTCATGAATGGGAATAGAGATAGCGGTAAGATCTATGGCAAAAGATAGAGAAATGTAGTTTTTAACATTGCATTAGTAGATACTACGTCATATCATTTTTAATTTAATCAGACTCTGTTCCTGAATGTTCACAGCTGCCAACACATGTCATTTACTTTTATGTTCTCTCCTCCTAGCTAGCTCACTCAGCCATTGAGTCACCTTTTCCTTTGCCAGCTGACTTCACTGGCTACCATGTCAAGTGCTCAAGTATTCCTGTCACCTCTATGCTATTCTCTTTCCTCCCACTCTGTTACACTCCAACACAGTCATGATCTTTGACTTCCACTTCTTTTTCCAATTTATCCCATACTTGTTCTTCTTAATCCCAGGAATCTTTTTTCCTTGAGGTCTGGAGCCTACACAGAGAAGAAAGGCAGTAGTTAAAGAACCAGTATCTTTGCACAAGTAACATTCAGTAAATAGGCCTGAGGAAAAGCGTGGTGATGTTTGCCTTTTTCTACGCTGCTAGCAAGGTTCTGGGAGATGCTCTGGTAGCAACTGATTGTTTCTCATAAAGGAATTGAATAGCTGAGTGTGATCAGAAAGACTCAACTGAACCTCAGGGGCAGCGCTGCTTGCAGCAGAATTGCTGTGAATGACATTTCTGAGATCGGAGGCTTCCAGCTATCCCGGATCAGTCCACAGTAAAAATTTCCAAAATCCCTCCCTGCAAATAGGGGTGTAGCTATCATAGAGGCAGGAGGGACATTTGTCCCAGAGCCCAGGTTGGGGGTGGGGGGCACAAATCCTGTCGTGTTGCAGCACCGCCAGGCAGAGACGGAGCTGAGCAGAAGCAGAAGTGCCTGCAGCACGCATGGGACCTACCTGGCGGGCAGCACAGGACGGAACAAGCACTGATGATGGCACAAGGCAGGCAGCACAGCTGCAGCCTCCAGATCTCAAGTGCAGCAAGCAGAGGGAGGTAGAGGTGCTTTGGGGAGGGAAGGAGGGGATGGGATAGGGAAGACGGTGGTGACGTGGAGGGGGCCAAATCCATTTCCTGCACCTGGGCCCATTCCAACCTAGCTATGCTCCTGCCTCCCAAATAAATCTGTGTTAAATTTCTGGATTCATTTGGGGGGAAAACCTCCCACACCCTTTATCTTGGCCTTTGGTTTTTTCCTGAAACTGTTTCCGGCTGCCTTTATAACGGCAGTAAAGATGAGGGATCTCTGGCTTCTTGCAGTCAGTACCATTTGCCCTGGGGACCTGTGCTGGGAGACTCTCTTATTCTTCTCTTCTTTGTTTTGCAATTAGTAGCATCATGGTGGTGGCCTCAGCATCTTCTTTCTTAGAAGAATAGCATGCAAACTCCATTCTCCAAAATAATCTTTTCTATATAATAGGCACGACAACTATGGGTACGGATTAATCCATAGCTGCCCGTAATGGGCTGTTACGGAGTAATCCATACCAGTCCATAACAGTGGTTCACAAAATTACAGATCCGCTGTTATGGACCCAGGTTTCCCACCCCCTCGCCCCCAGGGCCCTGTTACAGTATTTACAAGTCTCAGGATGGGCTTGATTGAAAGTCCGGTGGGCTGCTGCTTGACTGAAGGTATGGGGAGGGCACCTCCTATGTGAAGGAGCCCCCCCCGGTAAGCTCCCTTGCTGTGGCACACCGTGGAGGTCCCTGCTCCACAGCACGCATGCGCAAAATGGCCATTGGGGCCATTCTGCGCATGCGTGGCCCTGTTGCATGCTGGCGCCATTTTGCANCTGGGAGGGCAGCTCCTTTGTGGAGGAGCCCCTCCCCTGGCAGGCTTCCTCACTGTGGCACGCTGTGGAGGTCCCTGCTCCACAGCACGCATGCGCAAAATGGCCATTGGGGCCATTCTGCGCATGCGTGGCCCTGTTGCATGCTGGCGCCATTTTGCAAAAGGGCAGCCATTCTGTGCATGCACGAACAGCCTCCACAGTGAGCTGCGGTGAGGGGGAACCTGCAGGGGCAACTCCTTCACACAGGAGGAGCCCCCCTGGACCTTCAATCAAGCGACAGCCCACCTTCAATCAAGCCCACCCTGAGGCTGGTAACTATCTCAATCAGCTTTTGAATCCAATTCATCAGGAGCCCATTTCATTCCATACTGTAAAACCTCGACCACTGTTTTTGAGGTCACTTTACTTTTCATGGGTTTCAAGCCAACTAAACAGTATTGTAGCCCAAATTTCTAAAACATCCCTTGGAAAGACAAGGTGGCAGTAGCCCACCAGAGCACAACACACACCCGTGAGATCTCAGAATAACAGTGGGTGGAATAAGCAAAGATTCCAGTGCAAAACATTTTGTAATATTGCACTGTATGCTATTGCAATATTATCCAGCTTTATAGCTGGATGTAAGGGGGGACACTGAAACATTAGAAATAAAGTTAAATGTGTTCCGTGCACACAATGTTTGAATAAAAGCCGCATGAAGAACACACGCAGTACCTTCCCAATAAGCTTTGTTTTAGGAAACAGGCTTTTGCTTCAGTATCAGCCACATGAATCTCTGTGTTGTCACCTTCAGTTGTTTACCCTGAGCTCATCTGTCTCCCTCTTGGAGCTGAGATGAATAGCTCACGCCTACTCCAAGCGCTGTGTGTACTGAGGCAGTAGTCTGAGATGCTCTAGTAAATAAATAATTAAGAAAATCCAAAATAATTTCAACAATACAAGATACTCAGGAGAGCAGGTAAACAAACATAAGCAAAGACAAGGTGTACAATATGTAAAATACAGAGTGTTCTTTCACCTCCAGGATTTGCGAGACTAACAAACCTTCAGCGTATGAAAGTGAAAATATATGTCACGGTTCATATGCCAGCTCTTATTTATTAGTTCTCTGGAGGCAACGTTAAAGGAGCTTTTTGGATGCCACAAATTTGCATATGCATGACACCCTGTGAATCATCCAAGAAGCAATGCAGCAGGCAAGAGGGAGGATGCCAAAATTTAAGAAGGGCCGGGTAGAGAGTTATTAATCTGCACTCTGTGAGGAGCTGTCAATTTCACGAGTCTCTGTTAAGGTGGCTTTACTCATTAAGACTATTTTTATGTGTCTAACAGTATGCAAGGCTCCTTTTTTATCAGAGAATCACATGACTTTGCAGTCATCTGGGCAATCCACACAGTCCAGCTCTCAGAAAGAACAAAAGCAGATTGTTTTCCCCACAAGATCAGCTGGAAACAGCTTCCATTTTATACACTGTATTATTGTGAGGATTTCAGCATGCAAAATACTGGGAGTATATTCATTCTTTTTAGCAAAGATTGTCTGCATTCTGATTCAGCCTTCCCTTCACCCCCCCTAATGTGACTTTTTTTTTTTTAAATGGTAAATGTGTTTTTTTTAAATGGAATCTATTCATGTAACACAGGTTTTCAATGAACACTGTAGGTGACAGGACCTGCCATGCTTTTTTGCACTGACTCACTCTCTTCTACAAATGGTCCCCACTGACAAACATGGCTGCATGTAGACACTTCCTAACAGTCCCTATTTAAGGGGGACAGTCACTCATTGGGTGCTGAATCCCCCTGTTTCAGGGGATCAAAAGCCTTCTTTCAGGAGAGAGACAGACAAAAAACACCTGTATTCAGTAAGGACAGGAATTTTGGGTTTGGATTAATCCATAACTGCCCGGAATTGGCAGTTATGGATTAAACTGAACCAACCTGTAAATTAGGGCTCTTGGTTATGGATCTGAGTTTTGAATCCGTATTTTCCCCCAATCCCTGTTGGATTGTGCAACAGTCACAAGTAAAAGCCCATTGCAAGCCCTGCAAGCTCAATATGGGGCTTATCCAGTAGGGGGAGGGTCAGGGGATGAAACAGTTTCTCCCCCTCCTTGTCTCCTCTCTTCTCCTCTCTCTGCCTTCCATCTTGTCCCATGCAGTCTGTACAGTATGGAAGCATGTCTTCTGAGCTCTTAGTAAAGTTCTGTTTTGAAGAAACTTCTGCTGTGTTATTGAACAGAAAGCTAAGTCTACAATAGGTTATGGGCCCAGGATATCTTCAAGGCAATTTTGAAGACTAGAAGCAGCCCAGAAGGAGTGCAGACTGTGAAGAAAACTCCCAGACAGAGAGGCCTACTGACTGTGAGTAAGAAGGCCTAAATCCCAGAAGGGGAAAGGGAGGGAAGCAAGTATCGCAAGCAGCTCAGGGCTCAGATTTTCAGTAGGAAAGCTGAACAATGTAAACTACCAATTGTGGAAGTTTAAAGTGGAAATGCTGCTGTCTAAAGATGATCTATGGGAGGTGATTACCATGAACAGACCAGCAGCAAATCACGAGGAATGGGATAAAAAGGACAGGTTAGCAAAAGCTACAATAAGTTTATTGGTAGAAGATGACCAGCTAATCCATATAAGAAGTGAGACCACAGCAAGAGGCATGTGGATTGCATTGCAAAACTTGCATGAGAGAACTAGCCTGAATAGCAAACTGTTTCTACTGAGGAAACTATACAAAATGAGGCTTGGCAAAGAAAGTGAAATGCAGGAGCATATAAATGCCATGTTGGAAGTAGTGGCACAGCTGCGCGGCATTGGAGAAGATATAAAGGACAGCCATGTGGTAGCCCTACTCCTCTGCAGCCTGCCTGAATCTTACAGTGCCCTCATCAATGCCCTGGAGACAAGGCCAGAGGCTGAACTGAAGCTGGAATTTGTTAAAGGTAGACTTGCGGATGAATTCCAGCGCAGAAAGGAGAACCTGCAGAATGATCTAAAGCAGGGTAATGAGACTGCACTGAAAACCTCAGACAAAGCTCCTAAGAGGGAAACCAGAGTATGCTTCAGATGCAAAAAGGAGGGACATTTAAAGAAAGACTGCTATATATGGAAAGCAGAACAGCAGAAACTGTCTCCACGAACACCTAAGCAGAGGGCTAAAGTCACAAACAGCAACACAGTCGCTCAACAATGGAGTGGGTGCTTCAGAGCAACGCAAGACAGCTCATCCCAAAATTGGTGTGTAGACTCCGGGGCAACGAGCCACATGACTAGCAATAAAGGATTCTTCACAGAGCTGGATCTGAGCAGTAAAGAAAGGATCTATCTTGCAGATGGGAGAAGCATCAACGCGGAAGGAATTGGACAAGGATTCCTGTACTGCAACCAGTCACAGGGAGGCACACTGACCATACCCATGAAAGATGTGCTCTATGTGCCCAACTTAGAAGGGGGACTCCTGTCCGTGAGGCACCTGGCAGCGAGGGGGCTCACCATCCGTTTCCAGGGAGACGAATGCACAATTCAAAGTGGGACAAAAGTACTGGCCAGAGCCACTGCAGATGAGCACCTGTACCGTCTGAGCACAGCGAAAGAACAGGTGAAGCTCACTGCGCACAAGCCACACGATGACTGCATCCACCTGTGGCATAGACGCATGGGACATAGACACCCAGACAGCATCAAGGAAATGCACAGACAGCAGTTGACCAAAGACCTTAAGGTATCAACGTGTCCCGTGATCATGAAATGCGACTGTTGCATCAAAGCCAAAGCCACGAGGGCTACGCTTCCTAAGAAGAGTCAGAATAGAGCCACGAAACCGCTTGATCTTGTACACAGCGACGTCTGCGGCCCAATGAAGGTTCCCACGCCAGGAGGCAACCGGTATATGGTAACTTTCATTGACGACTATTCAAGGTACACGATCACGTACGTCATGAAGAGTAAAGATGAAGTATTCGACAAACTTCAGGACTATGTGACCATGACGAGCAACAAGTTCCAGCGCAGACCAAAGACACTGCGGACTGACAATGGAGGTGAGTTCACAGGAAAGGAAGTAGAGGACTTCCTGAGACTCCATGGAATTGAGCACCAAAAGACAGTGCCATATACACCCGAGCAGAACGGAACAGCTGAAAGGAAAAACAGAACGCTAACCGAAATGGTTAGATGCATGTTAACAGACTCTGGACTACCAGAAAGATACTGGGGCGAAGCAGCAGTTGCTGCTACCTACCTACAAAATCGGCTGTATTCTAGAACAGTGAGGAAAACTCCATATGAACTGTGGCATGGTCAAAAACCTAGTGTGGGCCACATCAGAGTATTTGGAAGTAAGACTTACGTATATATCCCAGAGGAGAAACGTACCAAGCTGCAAAACAGAGCAGTGGAAGGCATCCTCGTAGGATACAGTGAGCATTCCAAAGGCTACAGGATCCTGGATCCACGCACAGACAGAATAACCATTAGTAACAGTGTGACCTTTGTGGAAAACTCAAGCGACAGTGTGATGACTCTCCAAGGTCCAGGCGAAGGAGAACAATCAACCACGGACGAAACCACTGAAAGGGAGCAATCCTCTGAACAAATAGTTGAAATCGGCACAAAGGTAACAGAAGTGCAGGAACAGACACAGCCGGCTGCTGATGCTGAGCCAAGGCAGTCGACGAGGTCTAACAAAGGCATTCCCCCCACTCGTCTGTCCTACAAAGTCAGCACCAGTAAATTGTCAGAGCCAGCATCCTGGGAGGACATCTCGCAGATGTCAGAAGGGGAAGCAGAAAAATGGGTAAGAGCGGCTGAAGAAGAAGTAAAGTCCATGCAGGACAACGCGACGTGGACACTTACTCCACTGCCCGCAGGGAGAAAGACTATAGGTTGTAAATGGACATTTAAAATAAAGTACAATGCGCAGGGAAATATTGAACGGTACAAGGCCCGACTTGTCGCGAAAGGATACTCCCAGAAGTACGGAGAAGACTACGATGAAACATTTGCACCTGTAGTTAAGCACACTACAATCAGAACATTGTTAAGTATAGCTGCCGGAAGAGGAATGCAAGTCAAGCATATGGACGTGAAAACAGCGTTCCTAAATGGTGAGTTGAAGGAAGATATTTACATGGACCAACCACCGGGGTTTGCAGACGTTGAAAGGCCGGATCTTGTATGCAAACTGCACAAAAGCATATATGGGCTTAAGCAGGCCGCCAGAGCGTGGAACACTAAAATAAACAAGGTGCTCATGAGGGAAAATTTTACCAGGAGCAAAGCAGATCCCTGCTTATACACAAAGAGACTAAGGGGCAGGTGGATCTTTGTATTAATTTATGTCGATGACCTTATCGTATGCTTTGAGCAAGAAGGGGACGAGTGCGAAACAATGAGAGCTCTAAATCAGGACTTTGAAACTAAGGACCTGGGTAACATAACGCACTACCTTGGAATACAAATTGAAAGAGAAGATGACGGAAGCTATCTTCTCAACCAAAGACAGGCAATAGAAGAGATGATAGAAAGTTTCGGCATGGGGGGTGCGAAGGCAGCAAATACCCCTATGGAAACCAGCTACCCAAAGGAGATCAAAGAACCGAGCTTATTGCTGCCAGACAATAAGCAATACAGAAAGGCGATAGGAAAGCTCTTGTACATTGCCACAATCACAAGGCCTGACATTGCGGTGGCAATAGGTATACTGTGTAGACAAGTCTCAGCCCCAACCCAAAGGGATTGGAACGCAGTGAAGAGGGTCTTACGGTACCTGAAAGGGACTGTGCACCTCAAGCTACGGCTCCCAGCAACTTCCGTGTCAGACCTGATAGGGTACGTGGACGCAGATTGGGCTGGAGACCATTCGGACCGAAAATCTACCAGTGGGTACCTATTTTTGCTTGGTGGAGGACCCATCAGCTGGTGCAGTAGGAAACAAGCCTCTGTGACACTTTCCTCGACGGAGGCAGAGTACGTGGCAGCGGCACACGCCAGCCAAGAAGTTATCTGGTTGCGACAGCTTCTGAATGATCTGGGGCAAAAATTGGACAGACCCACGCCGATCCTGGAAGACAACCAAGGATGTATAGCGCTGGCGCAAACAGAAAGAATCAACCCCAGAACCAAGCACATTGATGTAAAATACCATTTCCTGAAAGACTCACAGGAACAAGGACTCATAGATCTGCAATACTGTCCTACAGAGGATATGACAGCGGATGTGTTCACGAAGCCACTAGCAGGGGAACGCCATCGCAAGCTATTAAGAAGAATGAACCTAGTGGGTTTGACTAGTGACTGTTGAGAAGGGGTGTTGGATTGTGCAACAGTCACAAGTAAAAGCCCATTGCAAGCCCTGCAAGCTTAATATGGGGCTTGTCCAGTAGGGGGAGGGTCAGGGGATGAAACAGGTTTTTTCCCTCCTTGTCTCCTCTCTTCTCCTCTCTCTGTCCTCCATCTTGTCCCATGCAGTCTGTACAGTATGGAAGCATGTCTTCTGAGTTCTTAGTAAAGTTCTGTTTTGAAGAAACTTCTGCTGTGTGTTATTCAACAGAAAGCTAACTCTACAATAGGTTATGGGCCCAGGACATCTTCAAGGCAATTTTGAAGACTAGAAGCAGCCCAGAAGGAGTGCAGACTGTGAAAGAAAACTCCCAGACAGAGAGGCCTACTGACTGTGAGTAAGAAGGCCTAAATCCCAGAAGGGGAAAGGGAGGGAAGCAAGTATGGCAAGCAGCTCAGAGCTCAGACTTTCAGTAGGAAAGCTGAACAATGTAAACTACCAATTGTGGAAGTTTAAAGTGGAAATGCTGCTGTCTAAAGATGATCTATGGGAGGTGATTACCACGAACAGACCAGCAGCAAATCACGAGGAATGGGATAAAAAGGACAGGTTAGCAAAGGCTACAATAAGTTTATTGGTAGAAGATGACCAGCTAATCCATATAAGAAGTGAGACCACAGCAAGAGGCATGTGGATTGCATTGCAAAACTTGCATGAGAGAACTAGCCTGAATAGCAAACTGTTTCTACTGAGGAAACTATACAAAATGAGGCTTGGCAAAGAAAGTGAAATGCAGGAGCATATAAATGCCATGTTGGAAGTAGTGGCACAGCTGCGCGGCATTGGAGAAGATATAAAGGACAGCCATGTGGTAGCCCTACTCCTCTGCAGCCTGCCTGAATCTTACAGTGCCCTCATCAATGCCCTGGAGACAAGGCCAGAGGCTGAACTGAAGCTGGAATTTGTTAAAGGTAGACTTGCGGATGAATTCCAGCGCAGAAAGGAGAACCTGCAGAATGATCTAAAGCAGGGTAATGAGACTGCACTGAAAACCTCAGACAAAGCTCCTAAGAGGGAAACCAGAGTATGCTTCAGATGCAAAAAGGAGGGACATTTAAAGAAAGACTGCTATATATGGAAAGCAGAACAGCAGAAACTGTCTCCACGAACACCTAAGCAGAGGGCTAAAGTCACAAACAGCAACAAAGTCACTCAACAATGGAGTGGGTGCTTCAGAGCAATGCAAGACAGCTCATACCAAAATTGGTGTGTAGACTCCGGGGCAACAAGCCACATGACTAGCAATAAAGAATTCTTCATAGGACTGGATCTGAG
Organism: Sphenodon punctatus; assembly: GCA_003113815.1. Classification (NCBI taxonomy): domain Eukaryota; kingdom Metazoa; phylum Chordata; class Lepidosauria; order Sphenodontia; family Sphenodontidae; genus Sphenodon; species Sphenodon punctatus. Next base: position 175,188 of record QEPC01002235.1, on the reverse strand, counting down.
CAGTAAAGAAAGGATCTCCCTTGCAGATTGGAGAAGCATCAACGTGGAAGGAATTGGACAAGGATTCCTGTACTGCAGCCAGTCACAGGGAGGCAAACTGACCATACACATGAAAGATGTGCTCTATGTGCCCAACTTGGAAGGGGGACTCCTGTCCATGAGATGCCTGGCAGCGAGGCACCATCCATTTCCAGCGAGACAAATGTACCATTCAAAGTGGGACAAAAGTACTGTCTAGATGAGCACCTGTACTGTCTGAGCACAGCAAAAGAACAGGTGAACATAGATTGTACAGGGAATCTCCTTACAAACCAGGTATCCTTAAAAAGAATGACTACATCGCCCCCCCTCCAGTCTCGGCTGATGTTGCACAGAGTACCCAGCCATAACAAGATCAGCCAATATAGGCCCTGATTCATTGTCCAGCCAGGTCTCAGTGACACATGCGAGGTCAGCCACCTGGTCTAGGATCAACTCCCGGACTGCAGTTGGCTTATTAGCCACCGACCTCGCATTTATCAGCATCAAGCCAAGACCAGGGGCCCTCTGAACCACGATCACCTCACCACCTGCCTGGGGGCCAGTGAGTGGGACAGAAACACATCATCTGTCCCATCTCACAGGTCAAACTCGCCTCTCGTAGAACCATAATTTCCCTGACCCATAATGACCCTTATGGCTGCAGACCCCCCCCCCAATACACTCCATCGACCTCCCCAACAGAGGCCATCCCGCCAGCCCCCTGAGCGAGATCCCCACCCCCCAAAACACCCCCATCCTCCACTGCCACTGGAGGATCCCTCCCTCTCAAAGGGCTGCACCCCTCCCTCACACTGAGGGGGTCAGCCCTTCCCTCCCTAACCCAGTCCCATTGTCCCCCTCCCTCAAAAAGAAAACACCCTATCCCCACCCTAATCCCCCTTAAAACAGCAAAAAAGCCTCCACCCCCCAATCTTGCTAAGGGCCATGCCTAAGGGCTGGCCCTTAGGCACGGCACTTTTGGCCGGGCCCAGAAGTCTTGGGTGTGTGCCCTGGCCCCGCCCCCTCTGGCTGGGGGAGGGGGAGTTGGTACCTGTGGGGCCGGGCAGCACGGCTCTGGGAGGCGACGGGTTGGTCTGGTGGCAGTGGCAGCAGCCGAAGTAGCGGTGGCGGCACCCAGGTAAGCTGCGGGGAGGTAGAAGGCAGCATTTGGCCGCATTGGGCCCAGAAATCCTGGGGTTATCTAAAGAGTCCTGGCTGCCACTGCCATATCCGTCCTCACGAACAGCCCCCACAAACAGCCGGTGCCCTTTGTGTGTTGCCCTTTGGGCTGGCACCCTCAGGGGCCAGCCTTAATATACCTATGGAGGCAGGAGGGGCCAGATGTTAGTAATCCTCCTCCTCACAACCCTCAGGGGCAGAGACAGCTCCCTATGGCACCGAGACTGTACCTGTGGCTTTAGTCGAAGACGTCCATCGTGAATTAGATATGGGTCATTTGACTCTGTTGATTCTATTAGATCTGTTGGCTGCATTTGATACCGTTGACCACAAGATGTTGGTGTGGTGACTCGCCTATGGGACTGTGCTAGAGTGGGTGGGGATTGTTCTTGAATGGTTTCGCTCCTTCCTGGTGAGGAGAACCCAGCGGGAGGTGCTCAGGGATTGTTCTTCATCTCCCCAGGACTTCTCATGTGGGGTCCCGAAAGGATCTATCTTGTCCCCTCTCCTGTTTAACGTGTATATGCAGCTGTTGAGTGAGGTTGTCATCAATATGCTGATGACGCCCAACTCTACCTCTCTTTTTCATCCGACCCAGACCCGGCAGTCTCGGTGCTTATGTAACACCTGGGTTCAATCTGAGACTTGCATCGAAGACACTCAGAGACAGCTTCACAACCATGTGTTACATGTACATAAGAAGTATATTTTAGATATACAATATATGTTTATAACTGAACTACATTATGTTAACAAAGTTTAAGGTTTTAAACCATAAACTTTTCAAGAATAAATGCATAGTATTTTAACTATAAGGAGAATCATATGTCTATACAATTAAATGCAGCTCCACAGGACATGCAGACTTTCGATTCATCCACTATTTGATGTTGATTGAAGATCCTGGCAGCTGCTCACTCTTCTCCTTTTGTTTCTATAGAAGAAGACCACAAGAAACCCTGCCACAGAGCAGAACAACAAAGCAGTATACCAACTTTTCTTTTCTCTACCCCCCCCCCCCCAAAATTATTTGAATTTTTT
>QEPC01002235.1:88732-110628 GCA_003113815.1 Sphenodon punctatus | reverse complement strand
TGCAACCAACCTGACTGTAACCAAGCCATGCACACGCACCTGAAACTTTGCATCCACTTGAATGTTTGTTTGTCTTCTCCCCTGTCTCTCCCACTGTCCCCCCTCCCTGTCTCCCCCTCCTTGTCTTTTAGATTGCAAGCCACAGGCAGGGACTGCATCTATTGTATGTTTCTGTACAGCACCAAGCTCATGACTGGTGCTATATAAATGTTAATAATAATAATTAATAATAATAATAATAATGAAGGAAGGGTGGGTTGGTGCTTCTTCTCACAGTGGCTCCTGCTGCAAACTAGCATCCCCACCGGCACACCTAAGATGGTGCCTGCAAGATCCTGTTCTCATGGGATCTTGCTTCACGCCAATTCCTGGGGTTGTCATGGCAACCCCTGCAGGCAGAGCCTGCAGCATCCTTTCCCTCTTGTCTCCCTCTCTAAGAAGGATGGGTCAAACCCCTCCACCACATAGCCCGCCTTTGGCGAGCATGAAAGGGGCAACGGTGATTCTTCTGCAGGTCAGGATCAAAGGGCAGGGACTTCTGGATTGGTTCTGGTCAGCACTTTTCAAGGAGGTGGCAGCAAGGGTCAGTGACATTTCACTCTTGACATTGGCTCTTGCTACTAGGGTTCACTAAAGAAGACCTGTGAAGTAAGCTGGCCTGGGCTGAGGTATCTGAAGGATCGCATTGTTTCCTGGGCTCTGGGGAAGCTTTTGCCGTCATCGGAGGGGCACCCTCCTGGAGGTAATCCACTGTAAGCAGGGGGCGACCGACAGGCGGGCGTTCTCAGTGGCTGCACCAGCACTGTGGAACTCGCTCCTGGTGGGTGTCTGGCTCAGCCCCAATCTCCTCACCTTCCAGCGTCAGTGTAAGACCTGGCTCTTCTGCCAGGTATTTGGTGGGGAGTGGGTGAGGGGGAGGCTATGGGGGGATGGGTGTTTATTATCTCTGTGCACACTTTTAACTGAGTTTTTTTTCTGCACTGGATTGTTGAGTAGGTTTTATTTTTTATGTATGGTATTTTATTGTATTTATCATTTGATTCTATTTATGCCGGAAGCAAAAGGGGCAGGGTAAAAATGCATTAAATATAATAATAATAATAATAATTAATAATAATAAATAATAATAAATTAATTAAGTAGCCAACGACACAGTAGAGCACATTCCCCATGAGGGGATTAATTCTCCCACCATTAAAAAGGAAGGCAGATGGAGAGCAACAAGTGAGTCATTCCATGTAATAAGGGAGCAGGGGAAAGAAAACACCTGCTACATTTGGTTATCAGAGAGCAGCGGCGGGGAACCTCTGTCCCAGGGGCTTCATTCAGTTTATCTATTTTATAAACTTTTAATTGGCCCCTTTCCAGTTCCTGGATCTGGTCCCCGATCCTGAGCACATCCCTTAAACATCCCTGCCCCCAGGGCGGGCTATTGAAAGACTCTTCAGAAATTGGAATCCACAGGAATTTCCACTAAGGAAACTCACCAGCAGCTAAACTGGTAGGTGATGAAAAAGAACTAATTGAGAAAATGACAATGTGTTCTTCAAAAATTTCCTTAACATTTCAAAAGTAAAAAATAAAGAATCCCTTCCAACTGTAGTCTTATGTTAGGTGAGGGTCTTCTCAGAGTCTTTGCCCCAGTTGACCCTTTAGGTCCCTTGCAGGAATATGATTCTTTAAGGCACATAAGGAAAATTCCCATTGAAAAATACTAACTGGCTGTACTCGATTACTATCTTGTTGAAGACAGCAATTATCATATTCATCCCCACTGTTTCCACAGCTGAAACAGAAGGCTGTTGAAGGACTCTTCAGAAATTGGAATCCACAGGAATTTCACCAGCAGCTAAACTGGTGGGTGATGGAAGAGAATGGATTGAGAAATTGATAATGTTTTCTTCAAAAATGTCTTTAAAATTTCAAAAGTAAAAAATAAATAATCCCTTCCAGCTCTAGACCTGTGTTAGGTGAGGGCCGTCTCAGACTGGCATAGCTAGCTACCGTAGGGACAGGAGAGATATTTATCCTGGGGCCAAAGTAGGGAAGGAGGCCCACAAATGATCCCTCCTGCCCAGTAGCAGTGCACTGCAGTATTGCCAACCCTCCCCTTTAGATCAGGAGGCTTATGAAAAATACATGTTGTGGGGCTCCAATTGAACCAATGCAGCCCTGCAACATGTATTTAAAATTTATTTTAATTTATTTTAAATAATATTTAAAATATATGTTGCAGGACTGCATTGGTTCCAATGTAGCCCTGCAACATGTATTTTTCATAAGTCTCCTGATTTAAAGGGGAAGGTTGGAAATACAGTACGCGAAGAGGAAGCACTAGAAGTGGAAGCGCCTTGCATGCTTTAGAGTCTACAGTGTCCAGGGCAGAGCAAGCGGCGGGTTTGTGGTGGGGAGACTGGGTGGGAGCAGGGAGGATGTGTGGGAGCAGTCGGTCAGCGTGGGGGCAGGATGGCTGAATGGGGCGTCTGTGTGGGGAGGGAAGGGAAGAAAGGGAGGGGGCGGGAAATGGGAGAAGATGGTGACGGTGGTGGCCCAAGTCCATTTCTTGCACCTGGGCCCATGCCAACCTAGCTACACCACTGCTTTAAGAGTTATTCCTACATCAGTACTGTGCTGGAGCACAGAGCTAGCCAAAGACCCTTTCCCCTGACTTCATCCTTTGACAGGGACTGCCCAAGCATTCTCCCTGTGTAGAAGAAATCTTGAGAAGCCAGAACCATTGGCTTTCCAGATGACTGGCAGCTCCAAAGAGGTAGAAATCAGCTGATATGAGGACCAGTCTCTCACTCTTTATGAATTACACCTGTAGATATTCCTTCATGTTTTCCTAAGTGTGAACATCATCTCATTATTCAGGTGACACTCACATGTCATTGAACAGAAATGGGAATGCTAGCATTGGTACTCGGTTAGCTTGTATAACACCTGCTCTGTAGCATGTTTTATCTCTCTCCCAAATTATTTTTTAAAACCAATTAACTCTTGGAAGCATCAATCACTGTTACACATATGCACTGGTTGGCAATTAGCGTACAATAACACAGCACAGTCTACTAGGATAAAAGGTTAATGCTATTCTGACATACAGTACTTTTCAAGGAGGCGGCAAGGGTCAGTGAATTTTTTGGCATGCCTTCCTCCAGCACTTGAGAAGTGCTGTGTGCCACAGAAATCACTATGCATATTAGATCAGGAGGAAGAGAAGGAAGCCATCTCCAAGGGTCATGCCTCCGATCACAAGTGTAGCTTCTGGAACCAATCTAATTTAGCTGCTAAATTAAACATGTTTACTGCCTCGGGGACTTCTCCATGAAGGAGAAGCAGAACTGTCTCATTTCTTATTTATCAAAATAGTCAAATATAATGAAGCACATTCAAAAGAGTGGCTTAGAAATTACTTATATTTCCACAAATGTGTGTTTTGATGTTACCTACTTAGTGAACAATTGCTCTTTTATAAAATATGAGATCTTTCCTCGTGTGTGTGGCACCAATGCATATTATTAATCTGAAATGAGGAGACTGAGTCATAGGAAGATGGCTGATGTCCATCACTTATTCCCAGAGAGACCCCACTGTTGCCTCCCAACAGCCTTTATTGTTAACATTGGCTTCCATAGTTAAGTGCCCTGATTTTTGTGGATTGTCACAACAGGTTGATAACTGACATTGGGTTTCACTCTGTGCAGTCTCTGCGTAGATGCCACCAAAAACACATGTTCTCCTTTCATACTGTCAGCCCCTTTCAAACGTGTTTACTGCTAAGATCCCCATAAAATCCATTATTAAAGGTTCCAGTAAGAGAAATGTAGAGCGATTTCTCACATTCCTAAAAACATCTGCTTCTGTAATTAGTCTGAGCCTAATGCAAGTTCCTAAAGGAAATGCATGTATAATGGTGTCCATTTATTTCTCAGAGAAATGTAGTCAATTAAAAAAAATAATCTCATAATTTGGCAAATGTTCAGGTTTAATATGGGCAGATGACGTCAAAGACTATGAAAGTGATCCTCCGCCATTTTTGCAACAGCACAAATTCCACTGAGGTGAAGAGTCTTAAGTCAGAACAATGGGAAAGAACAGACACAAAACAGGTGTAAGATCACACTGTATAAAGCCTAGTGATCCACATCTTCTCTCAAACCGATTTTATGCTTCAAACCTCCAGTTCTAATCTTAGATAATTGGTTGTGTGCTCAGACAGACCCATAATGTGTCTGCTGGCAAAGCACCAGTTTCTGGGCCATTGGGATTATATCCCTACTTGTATCTTTGCTTGGAGCCAATGCTGGGCGTGGAAGGGAAAGGGCAAGAGAATAGTTGTAGCCATGAGACAGGAGGGGGTGTGGGGAGAGAAGAAAATGTACTGTTATGAATAGATGGGGCTTGATCACTTGTTTTGTTGTTTTGAATCTCAACTGACATGCGCGAGAGAAGCCACGGCAGATCCCCGTTCGCACCGGCTCTTTTCCTGTCATCTGGCTCCTCCCCGCTGCCGTGTCTTCCCTCACCACTCTCTCTGCCACCACCGCCGCCACAGATGTGAATGTGGCCTTAGTCCTTGGACATTGGGATAAAAGGCATATATTCATATGGTTCCTGTGCTACAATAGAAATTTGGGGAATTCAGTCCCATGCCCATGAGGACACAGTAACGCTGGTTTGGTCATGTTTGCAATATGAAGACTCTGAGGCAGCTGTTTAGGCAATTTAGAGCAACCCATATTTTTTCTTGAGTTCAAAGCTAGGAAGCCTCCCCTCTTGTTTCTGGCCTTCAAAGATGATGAAGCAGCAGCAGGGGTTTGTGCATGGGGAACTAAATGAACAGCCCTTAATGAATAGCCACCACGTTGTTGTTTTTAATTGTCTGTGGGGGGTGGGGAGGGGGAGGCATAAAAATAATATTGTTCTTTCTTTCTTTCTTTCTTTCTTTCTTGAGAGAAAATCAAATTTGTTTAACTTAATATTGTTTCTCCAATAGGGTTGCTAGATATGCCCATTTTGCATATCTGACAACCTTATTCTCCAATAAGGCTAGGCTGTGGAACTCCCTCCCGATGGAGGCCCACCTGTCCCCAGACCTCCCCTCTTTCCAAAGACAGTGTAATACCTGGCTGTTCTGCCAGGCCTTTGGAAAGGGAGATGGGTAGGTGTTGTTGCCCTTAGTATGTTTTTAGGACTTTTAATGAATTGTATAGTGTTTATGGACATTTTATATGATGGTTTATTGATGGTCCTGTGTTTTGCTGTGAGCCGCTCCCAGTCTGCTCTGTGAGCAGGAGGGTGCGGGGTACAAGACCCAGGAAATAAATAAATAAATAAATAAATAAATAAATAATTGCTAGGTATTTCTCTAATTATGCTTAGAACAAAAGAGTGAATGCTGTGATAGGTGTTTGAAGGAGCATATTTGCATGTCGCCGTAGGTTAGGTCTAGATTATGACTTGTCAGTTGAGCCATAACAATGGAGCTCAAGATCACCTTTAGCTAACTGCAAGGCTCTGATGCTTGCTTCCAAATACGTGACATCACATCTCATCTCCCGTTTCAATGGGGGAGCGGGGGGAGTCACAGATTAAATAAATGCAGAGCAAGTGTGAAAGAGTTAAAATAATTCCTATAAGGAAGAAAAAAGCAAGAAACAGAGAACAAAGAAAATATGAGAGCCATTCAGAGAGTTTGTTTCTGAAGTGACTGTCTGCACACTCTGGAAGCATGACAAAGACAATAAGGCACAATCTAAAGCACAGATTGGATTTTGATAAAATAAAATTAGCAGAGTGTAAAAACAAGGGTTGTTTGTGTTGGTTTTTTTAAAAACAAAAATCCCAAGGGTAAAGAGTTGAAGGGAGACAGTAAAAGAAGTTGAGATAAAAATTGCTGAAAGTGCAGCACTTAATGAATAAAAGAAAGGAATTAAGAAAACACATTTATTTTACCCCAGGCACGATGAACAGATGTTGTAGTAATGCCTGGTTACTCTTTGTAAACAGACCGCAGTTACGGGAAAGAATTACAGCTGCACAGACAATATACAAGAGCAGTAATTGATTTATTAGCTGGAGCTAGAGGGCAATGGGTCTAATCTTCACCTCAGCTGGTGCATTCCTAAATTAATGCCTGCATTCGGTGCTCCTAAGTGCAGGTGAGGGTCTGTCTGATGGGGACACACAAATGTAATTTTAAAGTGACAGTCAGGGTCAGATTTAGGCTCATCCATGCAGACTGTGCGATCACACAGCGCGCCATGTGTTGAGGGGCCATGTGTTAATCCATGGGATCCAAGAATAAATTTGACATGACAATATGAGTGTGTGGAATACTGGTTGAAAATACAGGACCACAGAGCCTCAAATGAAAGGAGCCTGGGAATATGGAGGGCCCACAGCGATTCAGGGATGGGTCCCCAACATGTTGTACTGATGAGTAAGCTAAAAATATCAGCATATGTGAACGGCCCACAGGGTCTGCACTGCAGGAAGTCCCTGAAGATGTCCTTTTTAACTGAACATCAAACAATAATTATGGTAATATTTTTCCTTTAATGGACGAGTCACTGTTAGGAGCAGTCCCACACCACCATTTCACCCAGGGTCATGACTTCCCAGGATGCAGCACTGGTGGCAGGACAAAACACACAACAGATCTCAAAAAGGTTTATGTTGGAAGAGAAATATTAAATGCTAAAGCAGCAGTTGGAAACTTAAGCATAATCCTGTGACCCACCAAGATATGCCAAGTAGATGAAAGGCCAACGTGTATAATTCAACAGTCACCAAGACATGCAAAGTAGATGAAAAGTCCATTGAAATTGCAACTCCATCTGCAGATGGTGCAACCCCCCCCATAGGAGGATGCTGACCCATAGTTTGGGAAGCTCTGTGCTAAAGCGAATCCAGATGATGATCATCATATATAAATTGGGGAAGATAGTGTCTGAAAGCTGACTAGTTTTCTTGATTTTGTGAAGGACACCCAATACCTTATTATGGAGCTATGCCTTGTTAGAGGTAAGTGGTTTCTGGATTGCGGCTCAAATGTCTAACTCAGACTAAAAGTAAATTCCTTCTCCAGGGCTGGCAGATTGACTTGATCTAATTCTCCATCTCGAACGTGTGTGATTTTCTGATTGGCTGAGCACCTTGAGCAATCAGGAAGGCAGTCAGAGCCATTTTGATCCATTTTCTCAGGAGTCACTGCTTTTATTTTGACACCCGCAAAGGTAGTGGTAGCCCAGCACAGGGTAGGCCTCACCACAGAGTGACCGGCCTGGGCCCCTCTACCTCCAGGGCCCCTGAAGTGGCTTCCAGTTTCACCAGGACAGTAGAAGGGGTTCCCACTCCCTCCCACCGGGGCCCTGAACATGATCACTGCTAGGGAGGGTGCCCCAGAGGGGATGGGGCCACAGGAGAGAGGTCAACAAGTTTACCTGAATTTTGTCTTTGCCCTGGACTTCACGAATTGCAAGGCTGGACCTGGAACAGCAAAAAAGATGTCAGATGTTAGATATAAACCCTGCCACCATGTCATCACTTTATTTTTAATTGCTTTTGCTCAAATTATATTGTAAGCCGCCCCGAGCTGCCTTTGGCAGGAGGGTTGGGATATAAAATGTTTTAATAAATACATAAACAAATAAATAAATAAATTAAATTAAATTGTGATGCAGAGGCTGTCAGGTGAACAATTTTTTGTATTTTTTATTTTTCGCATTTTTTGAAAACAGGTGATAGCTCCTTCATTTAAGACAGGGATGGGGAACCTCTGACCCAAGGGCCAACTATGGCCCCATCTTTGTTTAAATCCAGCCCACTGTGGCTCCTCCATGGCCATTGATGTGGTCCACTGGCAGGGGTGTGCTGGTTCAGACTACTTGAGTGATGATGGGTAGGATGGGTTTTACTAGGTACATCTAATGCAGATTTGGATTAATCCATAACTGCCCAAATCAGGCTGGTGCAGATTAATCCGCACTCTGTCCATGCAAGTGTTGTGAATCCGGAAGTGAAGATCCCCACCCCCACCCTATTGGGCCCTGGCATACTTACTGGCCTCGGAGGAGTTGATTGAAGCTCCACTGGGCTGCCACTGTTATTGGGGGGGGGGGGGGACTCCCGACAGGCCCCCCCTCACCATGGTGCACTGCTGGGTTCCTTGCTTGGCAGTGTACATGTGCAAAATAGCCACCATCCTTAGCCAAAATGACAGTAGCCAAAATGATGTTGCCACCATTTTGGCAGCGGCGCCCTGGTTGCCCTTAACCAAAATGGCGACAATGTCATTTTGGCTGCTGCCATTTTGTGCATGCACAAAACAGCCCCAGTGGCCACTTTGCATATGCACAGTGCTGAGCAGGGAGCTTGGCAGAGCGTTGTGGTGAGGGGGTCTACTAGGAGCCCCTCTCCTCCACAGCAGCAGTGGCCCAGATAAGGCTGCCACCTCTGCACATTTTTAAGGAACAAGTATGAAAAATACATGTTGCAGGGCCTGCATTGGTGCCTAAGGTGCTCTGCAACATGTATTTTTGATAGCGTTCCTTTAAAATGTGCATAGGTGGCAACCCATAAGCCTAGAGCAGCTTTAATCAATTCCTCCAAGGCTGGTAAGTACATGTCAGGGCCCCAGGGGGGTGGGATTTGTGACTCTGGATCCACAACACTTGTGTAGATTTCCCCATTGACTTCAATGGGATCAGAATCCGAACCATAACAGATCCGCAAATTGCCATGAATCTGAATCCAGAATTTAATCATCCCTAGTCTTTATTGCTTCCTACTCATGGGCAAGCTCCTGCGCTGGCCTCTCCCCAACTAGGAGGAGGTTTGGGCTGGAGCCTGTAGCAGACAGTCACAGAGGAAACTGCTGCTTCCTGGTGAGGAACACCAGAGCCCCCAGTACCACCTTAGTGTGTGTGTTGAAGTCTTCTAGCCAGTTTTAAAATGCCAGTATGACCCCTAGACAAAGAAGGGGGAGGGGAAAAGGCTTTCTCCTTTCCTCCTTATTTGGGAAGTCAGACAGCCAAAATAACCTGCCTACTAGACACAGGTCTTTTTTCCTCTCCAAAGGCGGAAACCATATTTTAAAACAAAAATCCTGGAAAATGCGTATAAAGATATTCAGCTGTAAATTAAATGGATGCAATTCCACTGGAGTTTTGCCCATTTGCCTCAAGGCTGAATTTGATCCTCAGCACTTAATAAAGGATAGTCCTTTTAGCTGCTTGGAAACATAGGATATCTTTTAAAAGAATCCCAAAATTTACTTTTTAAAAAGGCCTCATTGTCTTCTGAGTACTTTCCCATCACTGAAACTACCGTTCCTCCATTTACAAGAAGCAGAGTAGCAAGATGCTGACAGCTGTGTGAAGGTTTGCCAGAGGCACTTATAGCATGATCCTCCAGCTGTTTACAGCTGGCATTAATGCTAAGCAGCCGGGAGCAACAAACTGGTAAGCATTTGACCCTAATGAAAATGTATTTACAGAGTTTTAAATAAGGGCTTTTAACTCTGGAAATGGATGCGTGCTTCTCACTTGTACCCAAGTGCCTGTATGTCTTAGACCTAAGTATGCCTCTTTCCAACGGATGTTGAAGGAAGAAATCAAATGAGATCAAAACCATTACTGAAGTGACTAAGGAGCAGACAGAAAGACAAAGTGAAATTTTTGCTCTTGAGAGGCAGGAGTGGTAAATTAAGGGTACATCCTGAGACAGAACTTGGCAAATCACAACTCAGCCAAAGAGTGGATTTTCTTGTTATGTGTATTTTTTCTCTTCTAAATAAATTAACACCCACCCACCTCCACCCACCGCGGCAAAACACCCATTCCCCCACCCACCTCCGTTCATGTAAAAAGGCCCCATGATTCTTACATTCATCCTCACAACATCCCTGCAAAGCAGGTATGTGTTTACATGGACACACACACACCTCCGCTGACCCCCACCCATCTCCACCCACCTCCAAATAGTCCTATACAAGTTTCAATTTTTTCTAAAATATCTGTATATATATTTCACACTCCATACCCCTTTTTTCTTCTGGGAGTGTATAATTTGTGCGGGTGATCTACAAGTAGTTTGTTCAATCTTAGGCCCTTTTTACATGAATGAGGAATGGGTAGGGGGATTGGTGTTTTGCCACAGTGGGTGGAGGACGGTGTGTGTGTGTCTGTTTACATGGAGACACACCACCTCCACCTACCTCCAGCCATGGAGCCTCCTCCGGTTTTCTGGAGGGCTCCGTGGGTGGAGGTGGTTGGAGATGTGTTTGTGATGGGTGGAAGTGGGTGTTGCGTGGGAGCATGCACGCACCCACCCCTACCCCATTCGGTGTTCACACGGGTGAACACCGAGTGGACATCCATCCCACCCACCCACCACTGGCCGTTTACATGGATGCCCTTCCCCCCTGCCGCACACTCACCCGAACATCGAACAGGGAGTAGGAGGTCCGTGTAAAAATGACCTTATTCTTTGTTAATAAGAAACTACTTTGTCTATTAACAGTACTAAATAGAAGAAAGTAGGGATGGGCAGACACAGTTCGGAAGTTTGGAGTTCGGACCCAACTCGGTCTGTTCGGTCGACTGAACCGAACTTCCAAACCAAACTCGAATTTCAAACCGAACCAAACCGAACCGAATTTCCAAACTCCGTTCTGTTTGCCCATCCCTAGTGGTGACACACACCAAAAAATCTGGTTTTGAATGGCCGAACTTGGTTCAGAAATTCGGACATCAACAAAATCAGTCTGTTCGATTGACCGAACTGAACTTCCGAACCGAACTCAAATTTCAAACTGAACCTAATTTCCGAACCGAACTGAACTGAACCGAATTTCCGAACTCTGTTCTGTTCACCCATCCCTAGAAGGAAGACACTTTGGTGTTTTAACAATAAGGAAACTTTCATGTTCTAAGATAATAAATTGAACACCACCAATACATGCATAAATCTAATTTGATTAATTAATAATTCCTTGAAGGAGGGGCATTATAAGCCAGATTCTGGGAGTTCAAGAGTTTTAATCATGTTATGTAACTTGAACTTTTAAAACAAAATTAAAAATAAGAATTTTGTTTGCTTTCCAAAATTGAATACAGTTTTCATTGTCTACATGAGTCAGATTTTACAACTGAAGAATGTACAAAGCATCTTCCCCTTCTCCTGAGGAACAAAAGATTTGAACTATTCAGTTTTGTAGGAGAGGATGAAACAGATATAACTGAAGCTTCATTTTTGTAGGTTTTTACAATCATCAGCTAGTTCACATGTATTAATAGAGTTAAACATTCTTTTTCTTTTCTTTTCCTCCCCAGACCACTAATGGTAGGTATTTAGCTAAGACGTTATTTATCTAAGGTATTTATCTAAGGGTATGAAAATATAGGACTGGAAGACGCATGGCCAGAAACAAAGCAGACCATGTTATCAAGTAGTTGCATCATCATCTCATGGAAGTTGGAAGTCCTTACATAAGTTGAGAATCCCATTACTTGAGTAGGGATGAAGACAAAGGGTGTTTTCAGACAAGGCACCCCACCCACCCACTCCCCATCCACTTCCCACCCACTATACATAGTAATCTTTACATGGATCCCCCCCCCCACTCAGTGTTTGGGCGGGTGGGGGGGGCATCAGTGCATACAACCGGCAATGGGTGGGGGGAGGATGCCCACTCGGTGTTCACCCATGTGAACACCAAGCAGGATGGGTGGGAGTGCATGCGCGCTCCTACAGAACACCCACCTCCACCCATTGCACACCTCACTCAGTCTGTATGGCATGTTCCAAAGTAGTGAACTCCTATAAAATATAATTGTCTTTCTGGTAAAAGTTTTTTTTAGTTGAATTACATGTTCAATTTTGTCTGTGCTTTCTGTTTCCAGTAGTCTTCTGATTTTGTATGCTGTATAATGGAAAGTTGTCAGTCATTGGGATAGGCCCCATCTATTTAGCACTCAGATTATGTGAAGAGTTTACATAGCTAACACTTGATTCCTCCAAGTATTTCCTATTGGTCTTTTTTTCAAAGTAGAACTGATTTTGCTGTGCTGCTTTCCCCAATGGTTTCACAGCTAACAGACGTAGATTTTTCAGATATTTAGCTACATAATTCATATAGGTGTCTAATTTTACCCAATTGGTAACAATTGCATTGACCCGCTCCCACATATAGCATTTAATGTCCAATAAGAATCGTAAAAGATTTGTACTTAGTAAAAGATGCCAGAATTCCTCTGAGAACCCAGAGGATATGGGGTGACATCTATTTCCCCATGGTCATTTCCCAGTTTCCTTGACATACCATTAGTGGTTCTGTCAGCACAGTTCACTTCCCCCACGTTTTAAAGATTTCTAGGGAATGTGGAGTCGCTATCCAATTCCCAGTAGATCAAGATAGAGGGGACAAACCCGTGTCACGCTGATCGTGCGCATGGGGGGGGAACCTCACACACCTCCATTGCGGGCACACTGTGCCGCACAGAAACCATGCTCATGAGCATGCAGGCAGCAGTGTGCACAGGATCTCTGGGCCATGGAATTGTCCAAAGTCTAAAACTTTTCATATAGAGAAAGATCCTTGGTCAAATATGATTCCCTCTAAGGATTTCCCTCAGAGGTCCCACATAATCAGCTTGAAGCTCTGTCCAAGGATCCTCTGGACTCACCCAAACAAGAGGTACTGTATCTAATTTATATATTAAGAGTACATAATTCACATCAACCTGCAAATCATATATTTTAAATTATATATGAATTACTATAGTAACATAAATTATACACCCAACATAAATGTCATTATTTTAATTTATACATTAAAAGTCCTTCTGCCACTTTTAGACCTTCATGTTGATAAGAATAAGGCTTTGGAAATAAGTATTCTTTGTATTATCTTTCAGTGATTTCAGCACTTCATAAATGTCAGGATCTCCTTACAACTAAACCGGGTCCAAAGGAATTGTTAAGTTTGGAACCTGTTTTGTAATGG
The DNA here is from genome assembly GCA_003113815.1 of Sphenodon punctatus. Taxonomy (NCBI): domain Eukaryota; kingdom Metazoa; phylum Chordata; class Lepidosauria; order Sphenodontia; family Sphenodontidae; genus Sphenodon; species Sphenodon punctatus. The sequence goes on along the minus strand of QEPC01002235.1, from coordinate 97,616 downwards.
CAATTGTTGAATCGCAGTCAGGGGTGGTTTCTTCCCAGGGGCACTAGGGTGCCAACTCACTATGGGTGTCTTTAGACATAACGCTGTTCAGTGTTCTGTAACACAGTGTCCTACCGTTTCAGTGTTTAGACATAGCGTCAACACAGTGTTCACCCCAAACACTAATTAAACTGTCAAGACCTGGCAGCATTCACTTCCAGTGTTTGGAGTGAACACTGTGTTGACGCTATGTCTAAACACTGTAACGGTAGGACACTGTGTTACAGAACACTGAACAGCGTTATGTCTAAAGACACCCCAAGTGCTCTGGTGAACCTGCCACTGCTGCCATTTTCAGCACTACTCCTGCTGAAATCCAACACTTCAAGAACAGTGCTGAAATCAGTGGTGTGTGTCTGCAGCAGTGACTGCCCTCTCCCTTGCATCAGCACTGCAGGAGCAACACTGAAACCAAAGGCAATGGTTTTAGGCTGCTCCTGTAGTGCTGATGTGAGGGAGGGGGCTTTCCACACATGCAAAAGCACACAGCACTGAAAGGCACTGTGCAATTTTGTGCGTGTTCCTCAGTTCAGGTGCACCAAGATTTGAAACAGCTGAGGTGCACCCCAGCTGAGAAGCATGCACTAAAGTGCACAGTGCTTTTAAGTGCTGTGAGCTTTCGCACCTATGTAAGCCAGCCGTGGCTGGTGAGCTTGGAGTCGGGTGGGGGGAGGGAGGCAGGGGCATGTGGGAGGGGGTAGACTAGGGCTGGGCTGTCTGAGGGGCATGTGCCGCTATGTCTGATTGAGTGGAGGGGGGATAGAGGGAGCAGTGGGGAGGGGCCAAAGCAGCAGCCTCAGGAGGGCTTCTTCCCTTACATTTTATTTATTTATTTATTTAAAATATTGTTATCCTGCCCCCTCCTGCCAAAGGCAACTCAGGGTGGCATACAATATAAAAGCACAGAATAAAATATACAACAAAAACTTATTAAAAATTCAGTCCAAAAAAAAATTGCCCCGATGACCCAACACAACTCCTCCCCCTACCTATCTCTCTCACCAAACACCTGCCGGAACAACCAGGTTTTAGATTGACACATGAAAGAGGGAAGGTCCAGGCCAAGCAAGCCTCCACTGGAGTTCCACAACCAAGGCATGGTGACCGAGAACACCATCTCTAATGTGGCCCTCTGCCAAACATGGGGGACCTCCAAAAGGGCGCCCACGGCCAACTGCAACGGCTGCTCCAGAACCCGGCGAGTGAGACGGTCATGCAGGTAGGTGGGGCCCAGGCCGTGTAGGGCTTTTGACATGCTAATGTCCCAAGACCATCTAGGATGGATGCCCACAGGGCGCCAGTGGACTAAAAGCATGGGGAAGGGCTGGAGGAAGAGCCAGGGCACAAAGGCATTGATTCCTATGCTAGAACCCAGCCAATTATGGTGGTTTTAGAGTGCCTTTTCCAGGTGCCCTAAAAGCAATCAGAGCCATAAGGACTGGAGCTTTTTTTCTCTCCCCCCCCCCCACCTTTCTTTAACGGAGGAAGGGAGGGAGCATAAGTTATAGCAGCAGCCTGGAATTGGACTGGGCCAGTTCAGAGACTGTTGCACCAGAGCATAGACTGGATTTTGCTACTTCAGGGAGTAATTTCTTTTTTTTAATTTATTTATTTATTTATTTATTTATTTATTTATCTCCCCCCCCCCAACTACTTTTGTTGCTCTTCACTACAGTACAGTCCCTTTCAACTGTTCCCCCTCTCTGAGTGACGTATTTATTTTAATTTTGGATTTAGATAGATAGATGATACTTGGAAAGCAACTGAACAGCATGACACTCAAGGAACTTCTGGATCCCAGGAGGATGCAGTCAATCAATAATTTAATAACAATTTTTTGTAGATGTAGATTGATAAACAGAGGTATATGGAAAGATAAAAAGCTGAAGCTGGAGGTAAACATTTTGGCTAACGCCTTCATCAGTAGCACACTGGGTTTCAAATGGTGCCCAGAGATAGGTGTCACCATTTGAAACTCAGTGTGTTACTGACGAAGGCGGAAGCTGAAACGTTTAGCTCCAGTTTCAGCATTAGCTTTTTACCTTTCCATCTACCTCTGTTTATCAATTTACATCTACAAAAAATTATATATGTATACATGAATATGAATATGATATATTTTGTATTTTATGATCTTTATATTATTATTATTATTATTAGCAAACATTTATATAGCGCCAGCAATGTACCTGGCGATTTACAAATTAATTGAATAGACACAGTCCCTGCCCTAGGGCTTACAATCTGAGAGACCGGGGAGGGGGGGAGAGATGAAGGAAGGGGAACAAAAGGAGAGACAAGGAGTGTAACTTTCATGAAGATGCGAGGTCCCAGGTGCACGCGCTTGGCTTGGTTAGATCAAGAATGATGGCTGGTTGGTCCATTTGGTGAGGATATGAGTACACAGGCCTCAGGTAACAGATTGTACTGGATGAAGGGTATCAGCAGGAGTTAGGTGAGGGGAGCGAGGAGTCGGGGAGGGCAGAGTGGAAGAGGTGGGTCTTGAGGAGGGATTTGAAGATACGAAGGGAGGAGGCGAGGTGGATGTGGGCAGGGAGGGAGTTCCAGGCGTGAGGGGCAGCTAGGGAGAAGGGACGAAGGTGGTTAGGGGAGCAGGGGAGGCATGGGAGGGCAAGAGAGGGGACAGAGGAGGAGTGGAGTTCATGGACTGGAGTATGGAGGGAAATTAGCGCAGACAGGTAGGGGGAGCAAGGTTATGAAAAGCTTTATAGGTGAAGACTAGGAGCTTGTGCAGGGTTCGTTCAGGAAGGGGGAGCCAGTGAAGAGAGGAGAGGGTATTCTTTTTGATATTTTGTTTTATAAATTTTTTGTATTTGTTTGTATTTAGTTTGGATATTAGATATTTGCCTTAGATATTTTGTGCATTTACTGAGTGCAGCATAGAAAAAAATGGAAACAGAATTTAAGTTTTCCTAAAAGTTTACTTGCAGACTTCTTATATTTAAAATGTTTGCAGCAGTGTGAACACTTCAAAAATATTTGCTTTTCATGTGACCTTAAATTGTCTTATACTAGTGTTCTTTCTTGTGATAGCCCTTTTGAAATTTGTCCCTCTTCCCAAGTGATCTGAAGCTTGAGAAATTCTTTGTTGAACTTTGAATGTAAATAGGTTGGAATATTTTGGTGGGCACAGAGTAGAACAAATTACAGATAGAATACTTCTGTTCAATCTTTATGCTGAAGTATAAACACTAAAAATGCTTGCTTGACAGTTTGCATGCAACCTTGTGTGGTTTAGTGTGTTTGAAAAGGGAAAACATTGTTAGCCCATTTAAATTTTGTCTCCCACTCTACAAGCAATGTGATGCTAATTGGAATTTGGGATCTTAAGGATTTTTCCATGTATCATTTTTCTCTTGTGCACTTGTCCGGAAGTTTGTAGGAAGGATACTGAAAGTGCTGTATCAGAGGTGAGGAATCGTTTCCCTCCCGGGGACCAATCGAAAAATTAGTACAAGCTCTGAGAGTCAAATAAACAGTTGGAGGCAGAGTTGCCTCAGGAAGAGGAGGGTCAAGATCTGTGCCCTGGATCTGTCCCCTATCCTTGTGTGCATGCCCTCATCTCTGCTCCCCTACCCTGAACTCAGATTGTCAGTTCTTGAGGATAAGGACTGGCTATAGGGGCCAGATCCAGGAACTGGGAAGGGACCAAATAAAACTTACCATGGGCCACATTTAGTCTCTGTGCCTAAGGTTTCCCACCCCTGGTGTAAGGGAAGGTAAGTAGGATGAGAGGGGTCTGAGGTGAGGGATTAGAAGTGCAGCACCATCTGTGTGGATCAGTAGCTAGATTTTTTGGTCTGCTCTACCATTTGCTAAAGTATTCTGTCCCATGCTGCCTCTTCTACTCATGCCTTCCTCTCTGTTGGGGTTCTTTCATGTATACTTGAAATGTATACATTTCACGCTAAAGTTCACACTAAAGCTTTCCCATAGTTACGCATTTTCATTTCATTTCATTTTTAATTTATATCCCACACTCCCGACCAAGGTCGGCTCGAGGCGGCTCACATCAATAAATATATAAATACAATATTCAGGTTTGTATCCCACGCAGGGGAAACCCAACACAACAGTACAATATAAGAACAACATTTGGGTTTATATCCCACACAGGAGAACCCAGTATCATAAAGAGAAAAACCCCACCCTCCAATTAACATTACTAAGTAATTACAACTCAATCAACCCAATCTGCCCTCCACTCGTATCAGCTCCTAACATTCTGAACCCTGCTCACACTAGGGAACCCACTACAGTCCATTTTCTTCTGTCCCCTGCTGCCACCAGGGGACATCATCCATCTCAGCCCCTCTCTCACTGGGGAGGGAGGGAGGCTTACGCACACTCTGTACCAGTAAAAGATTTACATTAACTACTCCCACCAACAGCCCTTCCACCCCAACCTCCCAGCCCAAGGAGCCACGCACACGCCTCCGGCATGGCCTCCGACCACCCCCGGTATTATGGGGAGTGGCCCGGAAGAAAATCTCCCCAGGCCCCACCCCCGCAAGGGTGGGAGGGGAGGGAGAGCTGTTCCATGACCTCTAGCTGGCCATATTGCAATACCCCGCCCCCAATACCAGTTCTTGTCTGTAGCCATCATGGGAGGGGGGGAAGTTCTTGTTGGCTTGAGTAGCCGCTGCGCCACCTCTGGAGACCCCAACCAGCTGCCGCCATATGGAAGACTATTTGGAGGGCCTTTCCCTGGTAGGGTGTGTACTGGTATGTACTGTGGGATGAGTTCAGCCTGTAACATTTCCCAGTCAGGGCACATGCAAGGGTTCTCCTCTCCTCTTTCTGTCAGGGTTTTTCTCCTGAGTGGATTATTCTTTTTAAAATAAGAATTTTTAAAAGTGGAACACATCACGCATACATATAATGTCCCCTTATTTAAAACAGACTTGAAGCCTTGAGCTGCCAATTTTTTTCCCTAGCACCTGATCTACAGGAGCAAATGCTGTTTTTCCCTTTTTGCAAAGACCTTTGTATTTTGCTCGCTATTGCATGCCACCACCATTATGTAATTTTTTGTTTTTTCATAAACTGTTTTTTCCCCATTCATTATGTGTTCTGTTCCACTGATCATGTAAGTGTGAAATTTTAATGCCAGTCCCACCCCCTGACTGGCACACCCACCAGCCTAAAAGTCCACCAGCTGCCACTAATGATGGTCAATTTTAGTTATTAGCTTTAGAGACCAATATTTCACCAAGTCATTGACTTTCTTATTTTGGAGCTGAAAGGGTTCTGGTTTCATGTGTGCTTTTACTTAACAAAGAAGGCTCTGACAAATCCACAGCCATGCTAATGATGTATTTCATCAAGTCAGGATACCTGATAGATATAACAGGATAGTAGCATTGTTCGTGTCTGGAGGGCCAGGTAAAAAGAAGGTTCATCCCTCCAGGCAATTTATAAGTGCCAATTAAGTCTTCATCCATTCAGGCAGTCTAGCCCTGGACACCTGGACACATTTGATACTGTTTGACCATTATTTAGAATAATAGGATTTAAGCCAATTAATAGGTACCATGAGCAATATTCCCTATTAGAGTAAGCAGGGGTGTAGCTACGTTGGAATGGGTCCAGGGACAAGAAATGGAAACACCCCCCCCATAACCATCCTCTCCTCTGTCCCACTTCCTTCTTCCCCCATTGTACTTATTGCCCATAAGACACCCCAGATCCAGTGCCTCCAACCACCCAGTCTCCCTGCCCCCACACAGACTCCCAGATCCACTGCCTCCACCAAGCCTCCCTGTCCCCACCCAGAACCCCCTCCCAAGACCCCAGGGAACACTCACCTTGTGCATGATTAGTAGCACTATAGAAATAAGTAGATAAGTAGTAGTAGTAGTAGTAGTAGAGCTTTCCAGTTCACTGCAACCCCCCAATCACACCCCCACTGCAGCTCCTCAGGCTCTCTAAACAAGGTTGGTGCAAGGATATTTGCTGCCCTAGGTGGCCCAGGCAGCTGCCACCCCCACCGTGAAGCCTATAGATGGCAGAAGGCCTTGCCACCAGCACCAGACAGCACTGGACTGTGGAGGGGGGTGGACTGTGGGGAACCTGCATTCCAAATACCCCACCCCACAAACACATAACCTATGCACCTCTCACAAGCACCCTGCAGAGCCATCTCTCTGCATGCCCCCACAGCCCATGCATTCACTGGAATCTATCTGTACCATAATCTTCCATGGTTTGGTGCCTGAAGCAGCTCAGCTGAGAGGGACCAGGGCATTCTCCAGGATGTGAGTGGTGCTGGCCCACGGTAGCACCCTGGGGTGTGGTGGGGGAATTGTAGGTGTCATTCCAGGGCTTGCTTTATTGCTAGGTATCCTCCATGGGCCAGGCCAGCAGCGATGGGCTGGTAGTTCCAAGACTGCTGCATCTTCCCCAGGCCCCATGCACCTCCTGCACCTCCCTGCTGGGCCCTGCGTGCCCCAGACTCCTGCACTTCTCTGGGAGGGTATTGGGAGGGGGAAGCAGGAATTGTCTTTCCCAAAGCAGAGGCAGCAATCGCCAAGTGGACTGAGCGCAGGGCTGGCACCCAGGAGTCCCTTCTCTGCACTCCTCCATTGTGCTCTCTCTGTGAGACATGGGGACAATGGGCTCACGTGCAGGGGATAGAACTGGTTGATCAGACCCTGGGGGTCTCTTTGGTGCCCCAGGATTACTGAGCCGGGGTTGGTCTGGCACCCTGGAAGTGATTATCCAGGTGTCAGGCTTGGTCTAAGCACTGTTGATGGCATCCCCCCTGAGCACTGGAGGTTTCCATTGGCCTAAAAGCAAAGTTAAGGGGTACTGAACACCCCACTAGAAACCTGGACTTCAATCCACAAGCCACTTGCTCCAGAGAAGTCTCATTGAATCCTGGGAGGCTACTGGATAGACGCCCTGGCATTTCCCCCCATGGTCTGAATGCATGCAGANCGAGGAAGGGAGGGAGCATAAGTTATAGCAGCAGCCTGGAATTGGACTGGGCCAGTTCAGAGACTGTTGCACCAGAGCATAGACTGGATTTTGCTACTTCAGGGAGTAATTTCTTTTTTTTAATTTATTTATTTATTTATTTATTTATTTATTTATCTCCCCCCCCCCAACTACTTTTGTTGCTCTTCACTACAGTACAGTCCCTTTCAACTGTTCCCCTCTCTGAGTGACGTATTTATTTTAATTTTGGATTTAGATAGATAGATGATACTTGGAAAGCAACTGAACAGCATGACACTCAAGGAACTTCTGGATCCCAGGAGGATGCAGTCAATCAATAATTTAATAACAATTTTTTGTAGATGTAGATTGATAAACAGAGGTATATGGAAAGATAAAAAGCTGAAGCTGGAGGTAAACATTTTGGCTAATGCCTTCATCAGTAGCACACTGGGTTTCAAATGGTGCCCAGAGATAGGTGTCACCATTTGAAACTCAGTGTGTTACTGACGAAGGCTGAAGCTGAAATGTTTAGCTCCAGTTTCAGCATTAGCTTTTTACCTTTCCATCTACCTCTGTTTATCAATTTACATCTACAAAAAATTATATATGTATACATGAATATGAATGATATATTTTGTATTTTATGATCTTTATATTATTATTATTATTATTAGCAAACATTTATATAGCGCCAGCAATGTACCTGGCGATTTACAAATTAATTGAATAGACACAGTCCCTGCCCTAGGGCTTACAATCTGAGAGACCGGGGAGGGGGGGAGAGATGAAGGAAGGGGAACAAAAGGAGAGACAAGGAGTGTAACTTTCATGAAGATGCGAGGTCCCAGGTGCACGCGCTTGGCTTGGTTAGATCAAGAATGATGACTGGTTGGTCCATTTGGTGAGGATATGAGTACACAGGCCTCAGGTAACAGATTGTACTGGATGAAGGGTATCAGCAGGAGTTAGGTGAGGGGAGCGAGGAGTCGGGGAGGGCAGAGTGGAAGAGGTGGGTCTTGAGGAGGGATTTGAAGATACGAAGGGAGGAGGCGAGGTGGATGTGGGCAGGGAGGGAGTTCCAGGCGTGAGGGGCAGCTAGGGAGAAGGGACGAAGGTGGTTAGGGGAGCAGGGGAGGCATGGGAGGGCAAGAGAGGGGACAGAGGAGGAGTGGAGTTCATGGACTGGAGTATGGAGGGAAATTAGCGCAGACAGGTAGGGGGAGCAAGGTTATGAAGAGCTTTATAGGTGAAGACTAGGAGCTTGTGCAGGGTTCGTTCAGGAAGGGGGAGCCAGTGAAGAGAGGAGAGGGTATTCTTTTTGATATTTTGTTTTATAAATTTTTTGTATTTGTTTGTATTTAGTTTGGATATTAGATATTTGCCTTAGATATTTTGTGCATTTACTGAGTGCAGCATAGAAAAAAATGGAAACAGAATTTAAGTTTTCCTAAAAGTTTACTTGCAGACTTCTTATATTTAAAATGTTTGCAGCAGTGTGAACACTTCAAAAATATTTGCTTTTCATGTGACCTTAAATTGTCTTATACTAGTGTTCTTTCTTGTGATAGCCCTTTTGAAATTTGTCCCTCTTCCCAAGTGATCTGAAGCTTGAGAAATTCTTTGTTGAACTTTGAATGTAAATAGGTTGGAATATTTTGGTGGGCACAGAGTAGAACAAATTACAGATAGAATACTTCTGTTCAATCTTTATGCTGAAGTATAAACACTAAAAATGCTTGCTTGACAGTTTGCATGCAACCTTGTGTGGTTTAGTGTGTTTGAAAAGGGAAAACATTGTTAGCCCATTTAAATTTTGTCTCCCACTCTACAAGCAATGTGATGCTAATTGGAATTTGGGATCTTAAGGATTTTTCCATGTATC
>QEPC01002235.1:7194-18548 GCA_003113815.1 Sphenodon punctatus | reverse complement strand
ATTAAAAAGGTAACTACAAGAAACAAGCTGAAGGGAGATATGGTATGGGCGATCGTTTCAGAATGGATGGGGATGTGATTTGTTTGCTATTTGATCCTAAAATACAAAACCTTACAGTTTAAAAAACCATTAAAGACAGGACCATTTCTAAACAAAACCTACCTTTCAAAAAACATTTTAATAAAATACTGTTTACAAAAACTTAAACACCAAAAAGCATGAGAATTAATTACAATTGCATTTCAAAACACATTTAACAACATACATTATAACAAAACTTAAATGCCAAAAAACATGGAAATGAATGAGACTTACTTCTCTGAATTCCATAACATAACATCAAAATTACTACACCATATGTTTGTTAATTAGTTAGTGAAAGTCACCAACTCATCACATCAGCATAAAAATTAATACACCACTTTAACTCTGTCCTTTTATGCACATATTAGAAGTGCAGATTATACAGCTAGTTTAAAATTTAAAACAATATTAATAAATATTAATAGACTTTAAATTTCAATTTGGGTGTTCACAATCAAACCTTCATTATTCCATTATCCTTCATAAAAGGACAGAGTTAAGGCAGTGTATTAATTTTGATGGTGATGTGATGAGTTGGTGATTTTCAATAACTAATTAACAAACATATGGTAGAGGGGTGAGAGGAGTTTTGTTTTAAAATGTTTAAGCTTTGTTATAAAGTATGTTGTTGTTAAATGTGTTTTGAAATGCAAATGTCATTAATTTTCATGTTTTTTGGTGTTTAAGTTTTGGTAAACTGTATTTTGTTAAATGTTTTTTGAAAGATACATTTTGTTTAGAAATGATCCTGCCTTTAATGGTTTTTTATTTTATTTATTTATTTGTTTGTTTGTTTGTTTGTTTTACAAAATTTCTACCCCACCTTTCCTGTGATGCAGCTCAAGACGGCGGGCTTACAAAATATTATTTAAAATATCATTAAAACCATAAATCACAAATAAAACCATAAAACAAACTGTAAGGTCTTGTGTTTAAAACAGTAAGGTTTTGTGTTTTAGGAAATTTCATAGGTTTTCTGTGATATGAGCAGTGCAAATGAGCTTACATCAAGGGAGGAGAGGGAAAGGTATTTTCTTGAACAGGCGGCCCTTACTTCAGATGCTATTGGGCCTGGGTCTTCTGGAAAGGCTAGTGGTCAGTGAGAGGCAGGCTATAGGCTTCTGGGCAGGAAGGGACAGCAGGAACATTCTGGTGAGTGATTTCTTGGGCTTCTGGGTGGTGACTCCCTCCTCCCTTCCAGGAGTCATTGGGTGCAGAAGGAACAGCCAAGAGGAGAGGTGGAAGACAGGGGGGGGAGAGCAGGCAGCTTTGAGGGGGGGGGGTACAGTGGGGCAGAGGGAGCAACCTCATCCCCACACACCTCTCTCACACTCTTCCACCTACACACACACTCATTCTCTCTCACACACTCATTCTCTCTCTCACTCACACACACACACACACACACATTCTCTCTCATTCTCACACACACTCATTCTTTCTCTCTCATTTTATCTCAGGCCCTTTTCAAACATGCCGTGGTGGGTGGGTGGGTGGATATCAGAGGTGGGTGGAGGTGAGTGTGTGCCCGTTCCCACGGGCGCTCAACCATCTCCACCCATCCCCACCCATCTCCATGCACAGAGCAACTGGCATTGGTGTCGGTTGCTCCATGCGTGGGTGTTGGGCGGAGTGCGGGAGTGCGCACACCCTCCCACCATCGGTGGTGTTCCCACGGGCACCCCACCCATCGTCGGTGGTTACCCACAGCGTTCCTACAGACGCCACCCACCCACCCACATGTGCCAGGGGGGGTACCCGTATGAAAAGGGCCTCATTCTCATACACACACACATTCTGATTCTCATTCTCATTCTCTCTCTCTCTCTCTCTCTCTCACACACACACACACACACACAAACACACACACACACACAGATCACTTATTCTCTTTCTCTCATTCTCACACACACAGTTAAACCCATTCTGTTTCTCTCTCTCTTTCTCCCCACATGCACACACATACATTCAAACATAAACACACCCACTGGTCTACCCGCATGCCTCCTGCTGCTGCAGCCTGCATGCCAGTGTTCAAAGGCCCCGCCGCCACCACGCGCATCACCGTGCACATGCTGGGGCCGGGCCACCATTTCCTAAGTCTAGCATGCCAGGAAATGTAGTCCCAGGCTGTCAGACTTAGGAAATGGCATCCCCATCACAACATCAGGACCTGTCAAGCATCAGCAGCAGCACTGGGTGGGCGGAAAAGCGGTGAGCAGCTGTCTGGTGGGGGGGCGGTGGGAGTCCCATGGCTCAAGCTGCTACCATGCCAAGGGGTGCTCAAACAGGCCCGTGGAGTGTGGGGAGGCAGCATGTGGGGCCGCCCTGGGAGTGGGTGGCAACAGAAGCAGCAGGCAAACCAGGGGGCATGAATCTGATTAGTCAGGCCACATTCACATCTGTGGCAGAGAGATCCGAGAGGGAAGATGCAGCAGCGGGGAGGAGCTGGAGAACAGAAAAAGAGCCAGTGTGAACGGGGATGGGCCACGGCTTCCCTCGCACATGTCAGGGCAGGATTTTGCTCCCTGACATATGCGAGGGAAGCTGCGGCACATTCCCGTTCACACCGGAGGGAAGCCATAGCACCGGAGGGAAGCCATCCCCATTTGCACCGGCTCATCTGCTCTCCGGCTCATCCCCACTGCTACATCTTCCCTCATGGGTCTCGCCACCGCAGATGTGAATGCAGTCTCACTGATGGTGGCAGTCAGGGAGTGGCCAGGGGCAGTGTTAGTTCTCTCCTCCCTTCTCTCCCCCCTTCCCTGGTCTGCTGCCTCAGATCACCAGCTGGCTCATCCCTCTTCCCATAGCTGGTGGGCAGAGGCCAGTGCAGGGACATCTGAACCAGCAGCCAGGGCAGGGACACCTTGGTGGAATAGCTGCCACTGGGAAGTGAGGCGGTGGTAGGCTGTAAGGGGCACCACCATTGGCAGCACATGAAGAGCAGAGCAAGCATTGGAGAGTGGCAGCGTTAGTTCCTCCCCTCTCTCCCGTCTCCTCTCCCCTTCACAGTGCTGCCCCAGCTCACTGCCTGGCTCATCCCCCTTCTCTGAGCCCAGTAGCACTGATCACTGCCTGAACCGCAACTAGACTCCTTCATTCAGATTCAGCTGACCATACCCGCTCCATGCCACATCACCATGCTTCCCCAATCTCCGCTGTTGATTGGTTGGCATAACTAAAAATTTAAACATTAATAACTCTTTTTTTGACTTACCTAGACACCATAAGCCCACAACAGCACTTGATGGACATCTCAGGTGATAATCCTGCAAATTTTGGGGGTTCAACTCACAAAGGGGAGCAAGATATGAACTTCAAAATAAGGTAGGGATGGGGTGAAAATGACCACTGGCAATTCACTTCTTAATTGATATAACTTTTGATTACCAAAATGGATCTTCTTCAAATTTTGCATATATGACCTTCTCGCCTATATATGACCTTCTTGCCTATATATTTACATATATGACCTTCTCACCTATTAGAACACAGGGTTAAATTTTCAAAAAGAAAGCTCAAGCCGTCTCTTTTAAAAAAAGCGGGGGGGCTGTATTCAGTGATTTAAAATGAAAAGTGGTCCTGCCTTTAACTCTCTGGCTGCATTTATTTTTTATATCTTTGTTGCTGTTGGACCATGGGATATTTAAGTGCCAAAATGGGGTCACATGACCAAAATTTTGAGAACCACTGCTATATATATATACACACAAGGAGGAGGATGGGGAAAATAAAGTTATTCTACATGGAAGGAGTTTCATTTGAGAGGATCTTGAACCAACGATGGTAAGATTGTGTAAAGTAAGAATGCCAACAAGTTGCACACTGTGTAGCTCAGGCTGAGACCCGAGGAGCTCATGAATAACCAGCCCCAGATCTGGAAAGCTGAGAAGTTACAAGTTAAAAACAGCTTTGAGACAGCAGCAATAAGCAGCTAGAGGAGGAAGCTTGCTATCTCTGGCCAAAAAATGTGTAGGCAACTGAATGTGAAATGGATAAGGGGGCTCTGCATGTAACCTTGGAGAGGGAGCAAGCTGGCTCCATCTTTTAGCCTTAAATCATCAATGTAACATTCTCAATAGTGTAATGAGTTTGGGAATCAAGTGAAGATGTGTTGTCTTTCTCTTTTGTATTATTTCTCTACTCTGGCTTTATTAATAACATACTACTATACTCTTATTACCATCAATGGCACACTACACATATATCCTTTATCAATGACACATTTTGTAAGTCTCTGGAAGACAAATAAAAAGTAGTGGAATGTAGGTCTAGGGCCTTCTTTTGTCAAGTTTCCTGGCTTGACTAAATTTCTGGGATAGAAAAACTGACCAAAGGCCCTTTGAATGAGATTATCATGAAACTTGACCAGCTGTGGCTGAACAGCAAAAGGGCCCCCGCACTAGCAGAGGCTCAGAGTCACCTGTCCATGGCCACTTACTCAAAATAAGACTGAAGGAAGCACAGGGCAGGGCAGATAGTTGCCTCCCTTCCTGGAGCTGAAACATAATTTAATAAGCAGTTTCTGCACCTGGCCACAGTTATGCATTGGTTTGTTAATAAAGCCAAAAGAAGGTTGCTTGTTAAGATGGTTGTTATCTGTGAGAAACACTGTATGCTCATTATTATTCAACTTGTACCATCTGGTTTTGGATCATGTCTACTCTTTGTTCTTACTCTATATAATGTAAAGGGGCACTCAACCCCTTTAGACTCTTTCTTTGTCCTGTAAGTTATTGGGTCTCCTAGGCTCTGTGCCAGTCCATGGCTGGTAGTACACCCTAGACAATAAATATTATATTGGCACTATTCTTGTGTCTGATTCTGTCGTCTCTCACCTTGGGAACTGGTTATTGATCGGGGCCACTTGGGTATCTTCTCCAACAGTAAGAGTGCCAACATCTTGCACACCGGGTAGCAAGGTCTACTCAGTCCGTAAGTTAGACCGATCTATAGATCACAAAGGAGTTTTAGATATAGATCTTGTAACAGAGGGGTTTTAAAATCCAAGAACAAGCTGTAATGGGTTTCTTAAATGTAGTGTTTGAGAATAAGGCTAAAACAAATGGTAACTTTTTTGTACAAAGTAGAAGATGGGTAGCATTCTATACAAGCTGAAATTTCAGGAACCTATTTTAAAAGGGTAACTACAAGAGCCAAACTGAAGGGAGATGATGGCCTAGATGATAATTTCAGGAAAGATGTCCAGATAACTGACAAAGCAATGGCAGATTTTCAGGTATGATAAGTGGACAGCGAAGAAAAGTTTGGATATAAGTGTGACATCAAGATAATGAAGACTAAAGCCAAGGATGCAGTCTAAGTCAATGATATAAATAGAAAAGAGATTTATATCCTTGGACGATCCAGCAGGAAAAGGAGCATAAATAGCTATTCTGAGGTCTTGTGATGTAGTGAAAAAAAATCTGTTTCTATAGGGTAAATTTTTTAACTGGACATTTACAGTCAGGAGTACTCTCCCCATCTGATCATAGCAATGCTAAGGTCAGTCATGTTGTCAGTTTATACATTTTGACTGCAGCTCTTTGATTCTAAGCTTTTATTCCTTCTTTGCGTTATTCCTTTTCATCTGTAACCTTTAAGAATACTTTTGACATACCAAACAAAGTAAAGCTGATGGACTCTTCAGTAACAGATGACAGGTGAACAAAACACAGTAGAGAGATGACCCTGTAACTAAGCCTGTAAGAAACTAATTGCCTAGCAATTGAACCAGAACTGATACGAAGATCTGGATTAAGTTTGATGTATAAAGAATGCCACAGCTCAAACCTTACCTTAAAGGGGATTGTGGGAGATAGCTCAGATGTAGCCCTAAGTATTAGCCCTCACCAGACTTAGCCCTAAGTATTCTGCTTCCCTAGACAAAATAAGTTGTGCTGCTCCCCTGCCCCCAACTATCTTATCACAGTAGCATCAATTAGCATCACAAACCATTTTTCTCCCTTTTCCCTAAATCAATTTCTATTACATATTCTGTTCCTCTTCCACTGATATCAAATGCCATCAATCATTCAAGATCAAATGTCACCATTTGCAATGAAATGCACACACACACACACACACACACACACACACACCAATGTGCTAACTCGCCTGCACATGAAAAATCAAGCCATCTCTGGACTTGATGGTCCAGAGAAGCTCTAAGCTCTTGGAGTTTACATAGACCCCCTCAGCACTAGCCCCAGAAGGCTGCCACCCTGGATGATTTGCCCAACATACTGGCCAGCTCTGTTTCACTACTACTTCCTTTCTCCTCTCCACAAGACCAAAAGCTTCTTTGAAGGCCTGAGTATACAGGGTTCATAAACTTGAAATTTCAATGTGGAAGCTATGCATTTATAATTATTAAGCACTTGGCTTCAGGATCATTTTGGACAGGGCAGGTGCTGGAATGTTATTGAAATTCAAAACATTTTAAAACCTAAAAATTACATGGAATACACAACTTTTCTTCTAGAACTACAACTACTGGCTTTACTTCCTGACCTTCACATTAACATGTAGGAGGTGCGCACCAGGGACCCGTGTCATTTTTTGTTTTCATTTTCGTTATTTAAATCTTTCATTTTTGTTTTCATAAATATCAAAAATTCATTTTTGTTTTTGCTTTTATTTTCTATTTCCATTTATTTCAATGAAAAACACATTTTAAGTTGTACCTTCTTTGTTTTTTTATATATTTGGATGAAACTTGAAATGCTTGTACCTCTAATGAAAAGCATTAAGTATACAAAATTTTGGAAATATTGGATAAAGGAATCCAATTTTGTGAACAGTTGAACTGTGTTATTTTGCAAAAATCTGCATATACATTCATGGCTACCTTCTTTGTCTCCCATCAAATGTGGATGAAACTTGGCAAGTTTATACTACTCCCTAGGTTTACTACCTATCACAACTTTCAGAAGGATTGGATAAACTGTCCTGGTGGTATAAGCAATTAAGTTATAAATGTATGTCTGACTGTAACATCTTTGTAGTCCAACCAGTGTACATGACATTTTGCAGGACTGTATACCATACTTTCAGAATCATCTCTGCCAAATATCAGAAAGATGTCATAAAGGGTACCAATTTTATAAGCTTGCACATCATATGCAGAGAATGAGCTTATGCCAGGGATTCTTTTACATGTCACTGTGGTATAAGATCTGTTTCTGATGCTAATTGGCCATCAGAAATATCAACCAAATATCCTCATTATGTGCTGTGACCATCCCAACTTCTCTCCCGCACTTGTTACTGGGAAGTCGGAAGCATCTGTTTAGGAAAGAGCCAATAGAGATTCTCTTATGTCCTCTGTAACAGTGCTGCAGGATGTGATTGTGATGCTAATTGGCCAGCCTGGATGTGTAAACTATGTCTTCTGATTGCTGGGATGCTATTACCAAAGTCCCAGTTATGTCACTTCTATGTCCGCCCCCTATGCACGCCTCAAAGCCACCACCGATTGGTCCTGTAAAGCTGGAAGCATGCAGTAGTTGGCCAGTGAATATGTCTGTCAGTCTGTTTGGTTACTCCCAATCCTCCCTCCTACAGCCTCCCTCCCCCTGCCATGCCAGGTGCCTGCCTCTGACTGGCACTGCATGTGCTGCTATTTATCTGAATAATGCTCTTCAAGGGGACAACTTCAATTGCTTATAACATTGGGGTCCTTTATCAAATTGTCCTGTAGTGTGGCAGAGATGACAGGGAAATTGTGTGATACATTCCTGCCAAATGTCTTGTAAACAGGATGGAATATAAAAATGTTACAGCCAGAAATGCATTTTCAGGTTAATGGCTTATAATATCAGGACCCTTTATCCAATCTTTCTGAAATTTGTTAGGATTGGTAGTCTTGGGGAGGAACATAATATTCCCAGGTTTCATTCATGTACATTTAGAAGATAAAGAAGTTGTAGCCAGGAATATGTATGGAGATTTTCTTAAAACCACAACATTCAATTGCTTCTAAAATCGGTTCTCTTTATCCAATCATTTTGAAATTTGGTACACATAGTGCCATCTGTTGGGAATATAATTTTCTCAGGTTTCATCAGAATTTAGCAAGAAACAAAAAATCTATAGCTAGAAATAAGTTTTTCAGTTTTTTCCCCATTATTTCAAAAACCAAAATTCGTTTTTGTTTTTGTATTCATTATTATCCAGTTGCCGGCCTGTCTCTAACCTTCCCTTTTTAGGGAACATTATTGAATGGGTAGTGGCACAGCAGCTCCGGGGTCACCTGGATGGCATCAGTTTTCTAGACCCCTTTCAATCGGGGTTTCGCCCAGGGTATGGCACCAAGACTGAGTTGGTGGCCTTGGTGGACGACCTCCACCAAGAGATGGATTCAGGGCATTCAACACTACGTGTCCTGTTAGATCTCTCAGCCGATTTTGATAAGTGAATCACGGGTTATTGTTGAAACGATTGCGGTCCCTGGGGAGGTGGATGGGACGGTCCTTGGATGGTTCAACTTGTTCCTCTCAAGAAGGAGCCAGCGGGTGTTGTTGTGGACATCTAGCCCCTGGGACCTCTCTTGCAGCATACCGCAAGGTTTTATTTTGTCTCCATTATTGGTTAACATCTATATGTAACCCTTGGGGGAGGTTGTGAGACAGTTTGGTGTGCCTTGCCACCAATATGCTGATGACACCCAGCTTTACCTCTCATTTTCAACTGACCCAGGCCCTGCAGTCTCAGTGCTTTCCCAGTGCCTGGAGGTAGTGGCTGACTGGATGTAGCGGAGCAGACTGAGGCTGAATCCTGATAAGATGGAGGTGATGGTAGTGGGTCGGGCGGCGGGGGTGATGGCTCCCCTCAGTGAAGGGGTTTGCCCCCCACTGCCCCCCAGATCCAGTTGGAGTCCTGTTGGACCCCAGCCTTCGGTTGGATTGCCAGGTAGAGGCGTTGTCAAAGGGGGTCTTTTGCCAGCTACATGTTGTGCGGAGGCTCCGGCCATATGTTTCAGACTCTGACCTGGCCACCCTCATTCATGAGTTAATCACCTCAAAGCTGGATTACTGCAACACACTCTATGTGGGGCTGCCCCTGGTGATGGTTTGGAAGTTGCAACTGGTGCAGAATGTAGCAGCCCGTCTTTTGAAAGGGGTGGGCTGTAGGGAGCACATAACACCAGTGCTCTGAGCTCTGCACTGATTGCCTATAGCGTTCTGAGCCCAATTCCAGGTGCTGGTTTTAACCTTTAAAGTCCTACACAGCTTGGGCCCCTCCTATGTGAGAGACCGCCTCACTCCTCAGGTCCTGGGGCGATCCTTGTGGTCTGCCGGGGGTGCCTTCTTGGGGGACCTTCAAGAAGGTGCCCCTGGTGGACTGCAAGGATCGCCTTCTTGGAGGTGCCCCGGGTTAGCTGGGGCAGGAACAATGAAGAGAGCGTTCTTGGTGGTCACACCGTGGCTGTGGAACTCCCTCCCGGAGGAAGCTCAACTGGCTCCGGGTCTGCTGGCCTTCTGCCGGGCCTGTAAGACCTGGCTGGACGTCCAGGCCTTCGGGGAAGGGAGTGGGTAGGGTGGGAGAGGAGGGGGGGGGTTAGGGTGATTGTTTTTATCTTGTTTAATTGGTTTTCCCTTTTTGTCTGTTTTTATTGTATTTACTGTTTTTATCTTCAAATGTAGTTGTTGTGAGGTGACTTGAGCCATCTGTTGACAGGAGGGGGCAGGAGATATAGATATATGTCTCTGTCTCTGTCTCTGTCTCTGTCTCTGTCTCTCTCTCTCTCTCTCTATATATATATATATATATATATATAATTACAAACAATGAAAAAGAAAATCTAAAATTTCATTTTTGTTATCATAATAACAACAACGAATTGCACATCCTTATTAACATGAGCTTGGACCAAATCCCCAGTGGGGGAATCTTGGATCATATTTGTGACTGGGACCTAACTCCATAAGTAACCACAGAGATCTGCATATAATTTAGGGTTTTTTTCATTGTTTCTGGGGCAAATTCTTTAATCCTCCTTTCTTTTTCAGGCAAACGTCTTACTGAAGTCAAGGAGACCTTTTCTTTTTTCTGCAGCTTCAACCCCTGACCTGCCTGATGAAGGACCCTGTGAGGTCCAAAAGCTTGCACACCTCCACCAAGGTGGAGTTTTATTGGAGTTGGTCCAATAAAAGATATCTCCACACTATTTTGTCTCTACTGCCTATATTTGGGACCAAAACAGCAACCACATGCTCTCTAAGGTCTCCGGTGTCAGATAATAAAGATTAGGCCACTTATAAAAGGGAAAATCATTTGAGTTCACAGGACTTTTTAGAATTCCTGATATTAACTACTAGGTGAAACAAGAGTTCTTAAACTCAGACACTATCGACCATTTAGAATGGTGACTTGTCACCTGTACCTGTGGTTGCCATACACAGGTGTGTATGGAAATAGCTCCAGCCTCCTACCATGGTCAGCACTACAGAAGTATTATCAGGGGGCTAGGTAGTGATGAAGTACGGACTGCAAAGTCCCAGGGGTCTTGAACCCTCAGACCCTGGAGTTCTGCCTCAGCTTATGGTGCCAATGCCTAGTTCCTAGGCCTGACCTCAGTCCTGTTGTCCTCCCAATGGTTCCTTCAGGGTTTCCCCAGCCCTTGCCTGAACCACTCCCTTCCCAGGTGTTTCCCCTGTACTCCAGCCCAACCTCTCAAGTTCCTGATTGACTATCAGCTAGCATAAAAGGCATGCTGGTATCAGCAGGAAATTGGGCAGAGCAACTTCCATGCCTGCTCCACCTCCTACTTCCTCCCTGCTCCATTCCACTTCTGCGCCAACTCCTTCCCTGCTGCTTGCTTACTTCCATTCCATTCCACTCTAGGGATGGGCGAACAGATCGCGGTTCGGGTTCGTCCGTTTGGTTCAGCTGCGTTCGGTTCGTCCGTTCGGTTTGGCCGTTCAGTTCATTCGCCAGGTTCGAGTTCGGCCATTTGGTTCAGCCATTCAGTTCGGGTTCGGCCATTTGGGAAATGTTTTGTTATGGGTTTTTAAAAAATATATATATATGGTTTTTTGGTTTGGTTTTATATGGTTTTTTTGGTGTTTTATTGGGGTTTTTTTGTTTTTATATGGGTTTTTTTGTTTAAATATTTTATCTAATATTATATCTATCTATCTACACTAAATCTAACTGGTATTAACTATTCTAAATGCTATGAACTAAATGGATTATCTAATAAGTACACAGGCCTACTCCTACAAACACTAAAACTAAATCACTAACGCTATCTCTATCACTAA
>QEPC01002233.1:859934-890569 GCA_003113815.1 Sphenodon punctatus | reverse complement strand
TGAAAGGTTTGTTCAGTCCTGCCTGTCTCTGCCTGGAGACCTGGAGCAATCCAGTGACCATTGTGACCAGTTTATCGAGTACTTTGTAGATAAAATCACTCGCATCTGCCACGATTTTGGTTCTGCAGTTATTGCAGAGGATCACCTTGGGGCTATGGATGCGCCGTCCTGTCCTGTTTTGTGGGATCAGTTTCAGATGGTGGTGCCTGCCGATGTGGAGTCCTTGTTGGGATCTGTTCGTGCCACTACTTGTGAGCAAGATCCATGCCCATCCCGGCTGGTAAAAGCTAGTCAGGAGACATTATGGCCATTGCTGGCTGGGGTGGTTAGTGCCTCCCTTTGGGAGGGCAGGGTGCCTGACTGCCTAAAGGAGGCTGTGGTTAGAACCCTGCTCAAGAAATCATCTCTTGACACTGATGCTCCTGCCAGTTATCAGCCGGTCTCTAACTTCCCCTTTTTAGGGAAGGTTATTGAACAGGCTGTGGCACGGCAGCTCCAGGAACATCTGGATCCCACCGGTTTCCTTGATCCCTCCCAGTCTGGGTTTCGGCCTGGGTATGGTACGGAGATGGCATTGGTGGCCTTGGTTGACAATCTCTGTCTGGTGTTGGACCAGGGTTCTCAGACCTTACTGGTCCTGCTAGATCTTTCGGCTGCATTCGACACAGTTGATCATGAGGTGTTGGTGACTCGCCTGCGGGACCATGTCAGAATTGGCGGAACGGTCTTGGACTGGTTTCGTTCATTCCTGGCTGGGAGAACTCACCAGGTGTTCTTGGGGGAGTGTACATCTTTCCCCCGGGACCTCACGTGTGGAGTCCCGCAGGGTGCCATTCTGTCCCCCCTCTTATTTAACACCTATATGCAGCCGTTAGGGGAGATCGTGAGAGAGTTTCAGGGCACGCAGTGTGTCAGTTCCGCTGCCCGCGGAAGCCCCTGGATCTGTCTGGGCCTCCCCTGCAGTCATTGGGGAAGGTCCTGTCACAACCTGGCCCCACCCCCATTAGGGATGCAGGAATTCTGGCTGGGGCACCACCAGCTGGGAGCGGATTGCGGCCTGTGGCTATGCCCCTGACATCGGGGCACCACATGGGGATTCCCCTGCCCCTGCCGCGGCACTCAGAGCGTCTGCAGGCACGTACAAGGGCACGGCTTGGAAGTTAAAGGACAGCGCCACAAGGACAGCGGCTCCTGATGATTGCAAATAGCACTCCCCCCCCCTCCACTTGAGCTGTGATTGTGTGCTTAATGTGGACGAGAAAGACTTAGATTTGTGCGTGTGGACTTTCCTGACCCGTGGACCTGAAGCATCTGTGCGTGAGTGTGATTGTGTTTGACGAGACGTGTAAGTACCCCTACCCTCCTTCCTTCCCCTGGAACTGTTGCACTCCCGTGTGAATTCCCCTTTCCCCTCACCTTGTCTGGGACCCTTCCCCTTCCGGCACAGGCCCCCAAATTGCAATCCTCCCCTCTCCTTTTCCCCAGTGTGCGTGTACAAGGGTTTGTTGGGGTAGACCCTGGTCTCCTAGCAATACCTCACCCTATAATGAGAGAGGCCTGTTCTCTTTGATTAGAAGTAGGGGCCTAACTACTATCTTGATGGACATTTACCCTATGGGGCGCGTGCCCTGTGGCAAGTTCAGATCAGTGGTGCGTGAGTGTGTGGGTGCCCCCTTTTCCCCCCCATCCTGGTGACAAATCACCAGCTGCCCCTGGTCCAGGTATGGGCTTTAGGATAATGGATGTAGCTAACGAGATTAAGCAATTGATTTTGGCAGTACAATCCTTGGCTATGGAGGTCAAGGATCTCCAAGCCAAGCAAGGAGAAATAGCTACTGCCGTTACCCAGATTCAGGGTGCTGCAGCCCTGGTGGCTCCCCCCCACCATGGCTGCCGCTCCACTCCCAACTCCCGGGGCTCCTCCAGCCCCTATCATTTCTCAGGAACCTAGGGGACCCCAAATAGAAAAATTCTCCAGTGATAGGAAGGCCTTTCAAGGGTTTCTGTCCCTCTGTCACCTTGCCTTCACCCTCCAACCTACCAATGCCACAGACAACCTCAAGGTGGTCTTCATAATAAGGAATCTAGGTGGTACTGCTTTGAAATGGGCCACTACTCTATTATTTTATTTATTTATTTCCTTATATTTATATGCCGCCCCCCATGCCTACAGCATCTCAGGGTGGCTTCCAACATAATATAAAACAATTTTTAACATAAAAAATCTACAACATCTTAATTAAAACAAATTTAAAACACCCCCCACAGAAATTAAACTACCAACCCCACACCCTCCCCTCCGAAGGCCTGGGCAAACAGCCAAGTCTTACAGATACGTTGAAAGGCCAACAGGCCCGGGGCCAGGCGAGCCTCCTCCGGGAGGGAGTTCCACAACCATGGCCCAGCCACCGAGAACGCCCTCTCCATTGTGGCCCCCCGTCTTACACGGGGGACCTCCAGAAAGGCGCCCCTGGTGGACCGAAGGGATCGCTCTATGGCACGGAGGGCGAGGCAGTCCCCGAGATATGAGGGGCCCAGACCATGCAGGGCTTTGTAAATCAATACTAACACCTTGAATCTGGCTCGGTACACTATAGGCAGCCAGTGCCAAGCGCAGAGCATCAGTGTTATGTGGTCACGCAGCCCGGTCTCCATTAGGAGACGGGCTGCCACATTCTGCACTAGCTGCAGCCTCCGAACCAGAAACAAAGGAAGCCCCACATAGAGCGCATTGCAGTAGTCTAGCCTCGAGGTGATGAAGGCATGGATCAGAGTGGCCAGATCAGGCCCGGAGAGGTAAGGTCGAAGTCCCAGTACCAGATACAGCTGGTGAAAGGCAGCTTTAGCCACTGCCTCCACCTGCCGATCCAGATGGAGGCCCGAATCCAAAACCACCCCCAGACTCCAAACCTGAAGAGCAACAGGTGGGCGAAGCCCCCCTATCAGGGGGGCCAGCACCTCCCCCGCCCTTCCCACCACCATCACCTCCATCTTATCGGGATTGAGCTTCAGGTTAAAGGTCAGCACTGCAAGGGCAGCGGCGCTGGTGATTGCAAATAAAACCGTCCCCTCCCCCCCCCAAAAAACCCACCAAAAACCAAACCATTCACCTTGTGCTTTGATTTCTTTCAAATCTAACTGTGAAAATTAGAGGAAATTGATGATTTGTCAGTGTATCCTGTTTCCTTACTAAATTTTCTCCGGTTCCCCTCATGCATTTGTGCCTGATACTCTGCCTCATGAAGAGTAAACATTAACTGTGCCATTTGTTGACATTTACAAGGAAAATTAAGTGGAACAAAGGAAAGGAGAACAATTTGTCTGGATTTTAACTTAATAAAACACAGATCCAGATAATGTATAGAATTATAATATATAAACAATTGCACAATGTAATATTGTAAAATTCTTCCGGTTTTGACTACCAATTGAAACAATTGTATTTTCGTAATAGAAATTGCGTTTTGAATCATCCAGGCTACTCTGTGAGACTGCATTTTAAAAACTTTTTCCTTATCTGCACCTCACCTGAATGGAATTTCTTTATAATTAATCAATCAATTAATCAATCATATCAGTTTTAAATTCTACTAAAAAGCAGATCTTGTAACTTGCATTGTACTTGTACTGTAGCTGTTTTCTGTGAAGGTCAATAGCAGAACACAGAAAATATGTGCTGAGCCTGTCAGTACTTTATTCCTAAAGTTACATAGCTATTTGATCAGTGAAGATAAAAATATACATGCAACTAGCCATGCAATGACATACATCGTGGTATCAGCTTCATTTATTCCAGTTATGCGTGAAGCTAAAATTCAGAAATTATTTTATGTATGTATGTATTTTATTTAGATTTATATCCCATCCTTCCCTTAAAAAGGCTCAAGGCAGCCTTTGTTGCAAAAGTGTTGGTATTAGATGTCCATTCTCTCATACTAGTAGTATTAAAAATACTCAACATAAATTTATTATTGGCTCATTCCTGACTGTTTAGTGCCAGCATGAACCCTAAATTTCGATGAGATGTGTGCTAGTGCTGGGACCTAGCACCAGTGCTAAACTGTTGAAGGACCACACCCTAAAAGCACAAAAAGCACTAGGGCAATCTTAAAATTGCAATTAAAGTCCTCAAAGATCAGTAAATGCAGATATTCCAGTAACAATATTAGCTCCTTTTCTTGCATGTATTGCATATTTTACAACATACGTTTTTGGCATAGGCTTAATGCTACAACTCCTTATGCATCTGTATATTCCCATTTTATTACCATTCTTTAAGTCATAGAGTGGAAGGCTGGGTAAGGTGACTATCTGTGGATAGACTTGCCATATATTATTCCCTTTCTTAATGTTCTCTTGTTAACAGGTTTCACTATTTTGCCCTCTGTAGTAGATTTGTCTGTCTTAGATTGTAAGCAGTGATGTAGTGGAGCAGGAAAGTGGGGGAATGGAGCTCNCTCAGGGAAGATATACAAATCAGCCTTATGCAAATCGTACCTGCCCATGTAGCGATAGTCATTTGGAGGATGTCTTTCATATTATCCTCCATTGCCCGCTATACGAAGAACTACGGCAAGCTTGGTTAGCTCCTTCGTGGCATGAATATCCCTACTTGTCTGACTATTCCCAGCTAGAGCAATTGCTTACTACAAAGGAGAAGGCAGTGGCAAATGCTGTAGCCATATTTGTCCATCTGGCCTCCTAGAAAAGGGAGGATTTTGGTGCTTGCAATGCAGGGACTCTGTAAGGGCAATACCCTATGTGATGTACCTCGGTGGCCCTTCCTTTTGCTTGGAAGTAAGGGGGGGTGCGAGTGGCCTGGACGGATCCTGGGGTATGGTTAATTAAAATGTCTTTAGTAAACCAAACGGAGGATCGGCTTGAATTGGATTGGAATAGTCTTGGGACTTAAATGATTGAATTTGTTATCACTTTAGGGGAGATCTCCTTGTTGAGGTCCCCCACAGAAGAGTTAGGCAAATTTCTCTGGCTCTGGACTGGCTCTTTTGTGATATATCTATGCGGTGATAAATGATGCTGTGGCATATTATCATGGATGTATTATGTGATGTTATTATTTGATTATTTTATTTTATTTTATTTTATGGTTTTAGTTGTTTATTGCTCATTTGTATATTGATATGTTATTATTATATTATATTTTTGTATATATATATATGTTTGTGGGTATGGCTATGGCGAAAGCTAGCCGAATAAAGTTTATTATTATTATTAGATCAGTCCACCCCCGGAGACTTATGGAACCAGATCAGTTCTGGAATGCTCTGGGGGAGTTTCCCCTGGACCTTGACACCCATTCTGTTGATGATCTCGTAGCCTTCTGGAACACCTTGTTGGCGGAGACCATTGACAGAGTGGCTCCCAGGCGTCCGCTGACCTCCCGAGTCTCCCGCAGATCTCCTTGGTTTACTGAGGGCCTGCGGTGTTTGAAGCGGGAGAACAGGCGGTTAGAGCGATGGTGGCGCTGGACTCACGACCAGTATGATCAATCACAACATAAAAGCAGTTTAAAGGCCTATGCTGTGGTGGTTCAGGCAGCAAAGAAGCAGTTCTTTGCTGCCGTTATTGCATCTGCAAAGTCACGTCCAGCAGAGCTTTTCTGGGTGGTGAAAGGTTTGTTCAGTCCTGCCTGTCTCTGCCTGGAGACCTGGAGCAATCCAGTGACCATTGTGACCAGTTTATCGAGTACTTTGTAGATAAAATCACTCGCATCTGCCACGATTTTGGTTCTGCAGTTATTGCAGAGGATCACCTTGGGGCTATGGATGCGCCGTCCTGTCCTGTTTTGTGGGATCAGTTTCAGATGGTGGTGCCTGCCGATGTGGAGTCCTTGTTGGGATCTGTTCGTGCCACTACTTGTGAGCAAGATCCATGCCCATCCCGGCTGGTAAAAGCTAGTCAGGAGACATTATGGCCATTGCTGGCTGGGGTGGTTAGTGCCTCCCTTTGGGAGGGCAGGGTGCCTGACTGCCTAAAGGAGGCTGTGGTTAGAACCCTGCTCAAGAAATCATCTCTTGACACTGATGCTCCTGCCAGTTATCAGCCGGTCTCTAACTTCCCCTTTTTAGGGAAGGTTATTGAACAGGCTGTGGCACGGCAGCTCCAGGAACATCTGGATCCCACCGGTTTCCTTGATCCCTCCCAGTCTGGGTTTCGGCCTGGGTATGGTACGGAGATGGCATTGGTGGCCTTGGTTGACAATCTCTGTCTGGTGTTGGACCAGGGTTCTCAGACCTTACTGGTCCTGCTAGATCTTTCGGCTGCATTCGACACAGTTGATCATGAGGTGTTGGTGACTCGCCTGCGGGACCATGTCAGAATTGGCGGAACGGTCTTGGACTGGTTTCGTTCATTCCTGGCTGGGAGAACTCACCAGGTGTTCTTGGGGGAGTGTACATCTTTCCCCCGGGACCTCACGTGTGGAGTCCCGCAGGGTGCCATTCTGTCCCCCCTCTTATTTAACACCTATATGCAGCCGTTAGGGGAGATCGTGAGAGAGTTTCAGGGCACGCAGTGTGTCAGTTCCGCTGCCCGCGGAAGCCCCTGGATCTGTCTGGGCCTCCCCTGCAGTCATTGGGGAAGGTCCTGTCACAACCTGGCCCCACCCCCATTAGGGATGCAGGAATTCTGGCTGGGGCACCACCAGCTGGGAGCGGATTGCGGCCTGTGGCTATGCCCCTGACATCGGGGCACCACATGGGGATTCCCCTGCCCCTGCCGCGGCACTCAGAGCGTCTGCAGGCACGTACAAGGGCACGGCTTGGAAGTTAAAGGACAGCGCCACAAGGACAGCGGCTCCTGATGATTGCAAATAGCACTCCCCCCCCCTCCACTTGAGCTGTGATTGTGTGCTTAATGTGGACGAGAAAGACTTAGATTTGTGCGTGTGGACTTTCCTGACCCGTGGACCTGAAGCATCTGTGCGTGAGTGTGATTGTGTTTGACGAGACGTGTAAGTACCCCTACCCTCCTTCCTTCCCCTGGAACTGTTGCACTCCCGTGTGAATTCCCCTTTCCCCTCACCTTGTCTGGGACCCTTCCCCTTCCGGCACAGGCCCCCAAATTGCAATCCTCCCCTCTCCTTTTCCCCAGTGTGCGTGTACAAGGGTTTGTTGGGGTAGACCCTGGTCTCCTAGCAATACCTCACCCTATAATGAGAGAGGCCTGTTCTCTTTGATTAGAAGTAGGGGCCTAACTACTATCTTGATGGACATTTACCCTATGGGGCGCGTGCCCTGTGGCAAGTTCAGATCAGTGGTGCGTGAGTGTGTGGGTGCCCCCTTTTCCCCCCCATCCTGGTGACAAATCACCAGCTGCCCCTGGTCCAGGTATGGGCTTTAGGATAATGGATGTAGCTAACGAGATTAAGCAATTGATTTTGGCAGTACAATCCTTGGCTATGGAGGTCAAGGATCTCCAAGCCAAGCAAGGAGAAATAGCTACTGCCGTTACCCAGATTCAGGGTGCTGCAGCCCTGGTGGCTCCCCCCCACCATGGCTGCCGCTCCACTCCCAACTCCCGGGGCTCCTCCAGCCCCTATCATTTCTCAGGAACCTAGGGGACCCCAAATAGAAAAATTCTCCAGTGATAGGAAGGCCTTTCAAGGGTTTCTGTCCCTCTGTCACCTTGCCTTCACCCTCCAACCTACCAATGCCACAGACAACCTCAAGGTGGTCTTCATAATACGGAATCTAGGTGGTACTGCTTTGAAATGGGCCACTACTCTATTATTTTATTTATTTATTTCCTTATATTTATATGCCGCCCCCCATGCCTACAGCATCTCAGGGTGGCTTCCAACATAATATAAAACAATTTTTAACATAAAAAATCTACAACATCTTAATTAAAACAAATTTAAAACACCCCCCACAGAAATTAAACTACCAACCCCACACCCTCCCCTCCGAAGGCCTGGGCAAACAGCCAAGTCTTACAGATACGTTGAAAGGCCAACAGGCCCGGGGCCAGGCGAGCCTCCTCCGGGAGGGAGTTCCACAACCATGGCCCAGCCACCGAGAACGCCCTCTCCATTGTGGCCCCCCGTCTTACACGGGGGACCTCCAGAAAGGCGCCCCTGGTGGACCGAAGGGATCGCTCTATGGCACGGAGGGCGAGGCAGTCCCCGAGATATGAGGGGCCCAGACCATGCAGGGCTTTGTAAATCAATACTAACACCTTGAATCTGGCTCGGTACACTATAGGCAGCCAGTGCCAAGCGCAGAGCATCAGTGTTATGTGGTCACGCAGCCCGGTCTCCATTAGGAGACGGGCTGCCACATTCTGCACTAGCTGCAGCCTCCGAACCAGAAACAAAGGAAGCCCCACATAGAGCGCATTGCAGTAGTCTAGCCTCGAGGTGATGAAGGCATGGATCAGAGTGGCCAGATCAGGCCCGGAGAGGTAAGGTCGAAGTCCCAGTACCAGATACAGCTGGTGAAAGGCAGCTTTAGCCACTGCCTCCACCTGCCGATCCAGATGGAGGCCCGAATCCAAAACCACCCCCAGACTCCAAACCTGAAGAGCAACAGGTGGGCGAAGCCCCCCTATCAGGGGGGCCAGCACCTCCCCCGCCCTTCCCACCACCATCACCTCCATCTTATCGGGATTGAGCTTCAGGTTAAAGGTCAGCACTGCAAGGGCAGCGGCGCTGGTGATTGCAAATAAAACCGTCCCCTCCCCCCCCCCCGCTTGAGCTGTGATTGTGTGCTTAACTGTGGACAAGAAAGACTTAGATTTGTGCATGTGGACCTTCCTGACCCATGGACCTGAAGCATCTGTACGTGAGTGTGAGTGTGTTTGGCGAGACTCGTAAGTACCCCTATCCTCCTTCCTTCCCCTGGAACTGTTGCACTCCCGTGTGAATTCCCTTTCCTCCTCACCTTGTCTGGGACCCTTCCCCTTCCGGCACAGGCCCCCAACTTGCAATCCTCCCCTCTCCTTTTCCCCAGCGTGCGTGTACTAGGGTTTGTTTGGGTAGACCCTGCTCTCCTTGCAATACCTCGCCCTATAATGAGAGAGGCCCATTCTCTTTGATTAGAGGTAAGGGCCTAACTGCTATCCTGATGGGCATTTACCCTATGGGGCACGTGCCCTGTGGGGCGCATGCCCTGTGGCAAGTTCACATCAGTGGCGTGTGAGTGTGTGGGTGCCCCCTTTTCCCCCCATCCCGGTGACACAGTGTCATCAGTATGCTGATGACACTCAGCTCTACCTCTCCTTTTCCATCAACCCAGGCCATGCAGTCTCTTTATTTTCCCAGTGCCTGTCAGCTGTGGGGACTTGGATGAGGTCGAGCCATCTGCAATTGAATCCTGACAAGATGGAGGTGATGTTGGTGGACGAGGGCTTGGGGACCTGGGGGTGGTTGAATCTCCTCTTGTTTGGGGGGGGGGTTTTCGCCCTTCCATGGTCTCTCAAGTGCGCAGTCTGGGTGTGCTCCTCGATTCGCGGCTCAGCCTGGAATCTCAGGTTGTGGCCATGCCGGGGAGTGTGTTCCGGCAGTTACATCTTGTCTGGCAGCTTCGGCCGTATCTCTCAGACTCCGACCCCGCCACTGTCATCCATGCCTTCATCACCTCAAGGCTGGATTACTGCAACGCGTTCTACATGGGGCTGCCCGAGAAGCTGGTCCAGAAGCTGCAGCTGGTGCAGAATGCTGTGGGCCATCTCCTTATGGGGGTGGGTGACATGACACCAGTGCTCCAGGCTCTGCTGCACTGGCTGCCTATAAAGCACCGGCCCAGGTTCAAGGTGCTGGTTTTAACCTTTAAAGCCCTTCATGGCCTGGGCTCTGCTTTTCTGCGGGAACGCCTCACTCCCCATGTGCCCGTGCGACCCTTGAGATCATCCGTGGGAGCCTTTATGGAGGTTCCCTGGGCAAGGCGGGTGGCCACTGATGTTAGATCTTTTTCGGTGGCTGCCCCTGTGCTGTGGAATTTGCTCCTGGAGGACATTTGGTTGGCTCCCACTCTCCTGCTGTTTCGGCGTGTATGTAAGACCTGGCTGTTCCGTCAGGCTTTTGGCAAGGGGTAGGGGTAGAGGTGGGGGTGGGGGGGTTTCCCCACATTGTATTGTATTTTAAATTGTTTTAAATTGTTTATATTGTTTGTTTTTTAAAAATTATTGAATGTTGTTTACCGCCCCAGGCTGCCCTGTGGGCAGAAGGGGCAGGATATAAATTTTAAATAAAAAAATAAAATTTTACTATTTAATATAAATATTATTAAATTTCTGTACTGGCATGAAGAACATAATTATTTAAATAATTATGAAGGAAATAATGGCATGAAGGAAATAATGGCATCAAAGAAGCCGGCCGCGAGGGACAGCTTGTCCCCTCCCCCACCCGGAAGTAGCTGGGGGTTTTAAAGCCCAGCTGCCAGTGGCTCCTTCTCAAAGGACTTACCTGGTGCCGTTTCATCTGCTGCCGCCGAGGGGGGCGTTTGCCACTGCTGCCGCCGCTTGCTACCGCTCCGCCGCCCCGCCTGGATCCTTGAGATCTGTGGGGGGAAAAAAGACCTGTGAGTGCCGGGAGGGGGTGAGGGGGATCAAAGAAACCGGCCACAAGGACCAGCTTGTCCCCTCCCCCACCCAGAAGTAGCTGGAGGGCTATAAAGCCCAGCTGCCAGCGGCTCCTTCTCAAAGGACTTACCTGGTGCCGTTCCATCTGCTGCCGCCGAGGGGCGGGTGTTTGCCGCTGCTGACGCCGCTTGCTACCACCACCTGCTGCCGTCGCTCCGCTGCCCCACCTGGATCCTTGAGGGGGGAGAGGCTACAGGGAGAGCATCCAGGTTTGGGGGGCCAGGATTTGGTGGACAGGGGGAGGGTTTCTTCTTGGGCATGGATGGTATGGTCAGTGGGGTTGGATGGCTCGTGCCCCTAGGGGACCTAGGTGCCTGAAGGAGGTGTGGCTTGCCATCCCCCCGCTGGGGTTGAGGGAAGAGCCGAGTCCAAGGTCCACACGTGGGGGGCTGCTGCTGCTAAATGCACGGTCCATTGTTAACAAGGTCCCAATTGTCCGGGATGTAATCTTGGATGGGGCCGTGGACCTCGCATGTATTACAGAGACCTGACTGGACAAGTTGACCGGTCCAATTTTAGCCGATCTCGTTCCGGCCGGGTATGCCGTGCAGCATCAGCCCCGCACAGATGGCCGGGGAGGTGGTGTAGCGATTATTTTTAGAGAGGACTGGCCTGTTAGGAGGTATCCAGTTCAGGAGATTGTGGGTATTGAAGCCCTTCACGTGGTGTTTGATTTGGCTGGGGGCAAGCTAGGGGTGCTGCTGGTATACCGGGTCCCTTCCTGTCCGGCAGCATCCCTTACCACTCTAGCAGAGCTGGCCTTGGAGGTGGTGCTGGGTTCCTCTAGGACCTTAGTTCTGGGGGACTTCAACATTCACACTGACGCCGGCCTTGTGGGAGCAGAGCGAGAATTCATGGCCGCCATGGCAACCGTGGATTTTTCCCAGGAGGTTATCTGCCCGACCCACATGGGGGGGCATACCCTTGACCTGATCTTCAGTTCTGGCCTTGAGGGGGTGGATCTGGTTCTGGGGGAAGTTAGGGCGGTGCCCTTGTCATGAATGGACCATTATTTCCTTCAGACCAGTCTCTCAGCGCACCCCCTCCAGAAGGGAAAGGGACCAGTTAGGATGGCCCGCCCTTGGAGGCTGATGGAACCCCGGCAGTTCCAGGAAGTCCTGAGGGACTAACCTTGGACCTGGACTGTCACTCTGTTGATGAGCTGGTCCAGCACTGGAACAGCTTGCTGGGGGAGGCCACTGACAGGATGGCTCTGAGACGCCCTCTGCCTCGGTCTCATCACCGCAGGGCCCCTTGGTTTACTGAGGGGCTGCGGTGTATGAAATGAGTAGGCAGGAGTCTGGAGCGATGCTGGCGTCGGACTCGATCTGATTCCGACCGACTTCTCCATAGGACCCATTTGCGGTCCTTTGTTGAGGCTGTGAGGACAGCAAGGAAGGAGTCAGAAAACAAGAGTTTACATCCACTGTAGAGTTTATTTCAAGTAAATCCCTTTTCATGCACTCAATCAGCTCCACACGTCGAGTATACCAATATCATTTCCCCCAGAATGGATCACTATGCAAGATGGAAGTGCAGAAGTTGAACAGAATTGTTTTTCTTTCTTTAAAGTGTCCAAGACATTGTACCACCTCAGGCCACCTCTTCTGATCCACCTAACACGAACATCTTTCAAATGTAGATCACATTGTTTTCATTGTTGCAAAATTGCTCCAATCATGTAACATAAGAATCACCAATAAACCAGTTGTTCTTCATGACCTAAGCCTATATCAAAAGATTGAGGATTTATGCAACATTTAAAATGTAGTCAACTATTTATTAAATTAGTTGTCATTTTCATAACATATTGTCTTTGCTAGCTATAACAGCAAAGCAATTGTATAAGAATTTAATAATTCTGTATCACAAATATACATGTATATGTAAATTATAATTATTTCTAATTATAAACAGTTATAGAAATTCATATAAATATATACTTGAATATTTATGATAGAAATAAATGAACAATATATAACTATATAATAATAATATTTTATTTTATTTTATTGTGATGGAGGAAAAAAACAACCTTACTGCAATTTACTTGTCCGCAGTGTGTGAAAGAACCTTGAATTACTTCTTGACTCTTTGCACACTGGTTCCAGTGCTGGATCTCTGGTAAAATATGGCACCTCCTAGTTGCTATCAAATCAAATCCAAGGAGGAAGCCAATAGTGAGATGCAGTGCTGAAATTAATTATGGTAAATTAATGTACATCAGTGCAGAAAAGTAAGCATTATACTATATGAACGTTGGGCTGACATGCACATGACTGGGTGGCCTGAGGGCAGGGTAGGGTGGGGTGGCTAAACAGTGATGCTCGGACTGAGTGCTGTGCACTTGTCAGCAGGTCATTCCGGTCAGATTAGGGAAGTAACCACCACCACCAAGAAGACACTGTGAGACATGGAGTGCATCGTACTCACTCGCTGGCATTTGGCTGCGCATATGTATATACATACAGAAGAAATACATATATTGACATATAAAGAAAAATACACAATTAGGAGAGTGAGAGGAGAAGCTGACGAACGCTTGTGGGACGGGACAAGGAGCCTCCTCTAAATAAAGTGCACAGACTCCTCTAAATAAAGTGTTTATTTTTTATTTTTTGTGTGTAAAATTATTTTTTTCACACAGTAGTGGTTGTTTTTTTGGGGGGGTTTCAAAGCATTGTGAAGGTAGATTTACCTTCGTTTACCACTTAGATTTAGTGTGAAGTTTCAATTGAACTTCCTTTACTTGCTTCTGCCTATAGGCATAAAAATTATCAGAAAGTATACTAAGTACAAACAATGTATAAATTATGCTTTTCGTAAGTATTAAACTGTGCCTTTTTATAATTTGATTAACCATTTTCTTAATGCAACTACAAATCTCTTTGGAATAAAAGAGTGCCAGGGACCCACTGGCACCCCATACACTGCAGCCATGGGGTGGGAGTGGGTGGCATGCAGGCCTGCTCCTACTAGATCTTTATTACTTCCTATTGCCATCACAAAAGGCTTAGGCAATAGGCAGGCAGCCTTGGCTGGGTGGGGTTATTAACAGCATTAAAAAGGTCATGTCTCAATAACATATCTCCTGTAGTAAATCACCTCACTGAACCAGTTCCCAAGGCAGTGACAGAAGATTTAGCTGACTACTGCCTGCAACAGGGAATGAGTCAGACTTTAAGGAATTAAGTTCTTCAAGGTGAAGAGGGGAGGGGAAGTACATTTTGGAACAGGAAGCAAGCTAATAATAAATAGCTTTTATTACAGAGAGGCAAATAAAGGCTGGGGGTGGATTTGAACCCTGGTCTCCACTGACCCCAAAACATAAAGAGCACTTTACCCACTACACCACACTAGCTATTCAGACTAATTTTAGGCCTGCTCCTACAACATCTTTATTAACATGGGGTGGAGGATTTTTCTGTTTGTTCCCACTAGGGATGTCTGCCACACGGTGGGAAATTGCTTGGGGATTCTTCATGGATGGCAAAGAGTGGGGTACCTAACTAGACTGTACCATTATATAGTACAGTCAGCCTGGCCTTGGCAATGACCAACGAGGAGTCTGTTGCTGGCCTGGCACTGTGACTACGAGGGAGGGATTAGGGAATGAATCAGAACTTTAGCTTAAGGAATTAAGTTCAGAGTAGAGTCCAACGGAGAGAGCCTTTTTTTGCCACGAAGAGCAGGGGGAGGGAGAGTAAAAGTAAGTTTTGGAACAGCAAGCAGTATAATAAATAGCTTCTTTTATGGAGAGACAAAAAAAGGCAGAGGTGGGGAGTGAGATTTGAACCCTGGTCTCTAGTGGCCCCAAAGGATAAAAAGAACCTTGCCCATTACACCACACTGGCAACATGCTTGTTTTATGCCTGCTCCTACTAGATCTTTGACATGGGGAGGCAGTCCTTTCTGCTTTTATTCCCACTAGGGATGCCTGCCAGAGAAGTGATGTGGGTCACCTCTCTGGAGCTGAGGTTCCAGATAAAAGACAATGAATAAAGCAAAGTTTCTGGAGGATCATTCAAGGAAATTGCGTGAGCAGGGGAAAGTAAGTTTTGGAACAGGAAACACCTAATACATACCTTATTTTTTTTAAGGAGAGACAAAAAAAGTTTGGGGGGGACAGTTGAACCCTGATTCCTCCACAAGGTCCAAGAGAAGCCCAGTGGCAGTTTAACTTTACCCACTACACCACATTGGCTATTATGGTGTGTGACTGGAGATTAATAATGTGAAATTACTAACACAGCCAGCTAGAAACTATGATAAGGGATAAAGGGGGCTGCACAGCACTCCAGGGTAACACGGCTCTGGCTCTCTCCATGTTCCCTGTCTCGCTGAGCTGACACCCCCTGTCCCCTGGCTCTGGGATGCTCGGCCAACTCGGTCAGGTCAACAACACAGCCAGACCAGGAACAGGGTGGGAGCCAGAGTATTCCCTTCCCACCCGTCTGTGTGAGATGTGGGTGGGAGTGTTTAATTTAGGGTGAGAGTGTTTACTTTAGGGTGGGAGCTAGTGTCCCCGGAGAGTTTGCCCGCCCACGTGGGTGATCAGCTCCGCCAGAAGGGGAACATGATTGTACGCATAGAGCTGGATGAGCTGGATCCTCAGCCTGGGCTTCGGGGCCGGCTCCAGCACAGCTGTGTCCAGACTGCGACTGATAAGTCTTCTCTCTATCCCAGACAATGGTCATCCCCACTCTCACCGGTGCCTCAGCCACCATCCTCCCCCCAACCAGGGACAAGACCCATCACATCATGTTTTATTTATTTATTTATTCACATAGAAAAACATAATTGTGCCTGGGGTGTGCCATGCCACCAGTGGCATGATGAGGTGGAGGGGGGCGGGCTGGCGGGGGGGGTTATGTGGGGGAGCGCTCCCCTGTGGGCCAGGCCGGGGTAGGGAACTTGCTGGGGAAACCAGGGTTGGCAGAAGGGCTGGGAAGGGAGCACCTGCACCTGTGGGAGGGTGCTGTGGTGTGCATCCGCTGCCATCCCTCCTACCGTGGCTGGAGGTCCCATGTCATGCTGAGGTATGCGCCACAGGACCGCCAGTGTCTCCTCTATGAGTGCAAAGGCCCTTTCAGCGGTTCCCTCCAACGTAACACAGATCGTCTCCTTTTGAGCCGGTCGAGGTGCTGCTTGTGGAGAAGCGCAGTAGCCTGGCGCCTGTCCCACAGGTGCTCAATGCGGAACCGGGTGAGCATTGCTGCCATCTGTTCCTGGTCCCTTTCCCCCTCCCCTAGCTGCACCTCCTGGTTGTGGGCCTGCTTCTCAACCTGAGCTTCTGCCAACCGTCTGGTTCCCACTAGCAGTTCCCTCCCCAGATCCTCCCTCCTCCTTCGGTTGCGGGCCCACATCTCGTGGTCCCTCTTGGCACTCCCAGCAGCGGCACCCCTGGCTGGACTGGCATCTGTGAACAGCATGGGGACCTGTGATTAGCTTGATGATTGTGTCCATCCCGTGTGCACCTGTCATAGCCTTTGGGATGGCACTGGCATTTTCCACCCCCCTCCCTTTGCTCCCTCTGTGGCCCCGGCCCTGTGTCAGAAGGGGCAGGTGGCCTCACAGGCGGGGGGTGCTCCAACACCGGAGCTCACCTCTGTGATCCACAGACACTGAGGAGGCATCTCAACAAGCTCTGGGGACAGCACATGCCCAGAAGGAAGTAACCTCGGAAAACCCCCAGCGTGAGGACGCC
The DNA here is from genome assembly GCA_003113815.1 of Sphenodon punctatus. Classification (NCBI taxonomy): domain Eukaryota; kingdom Metazoa; phylum Chordata; class Lepidosauria; order Sphenodontia; family Sphenodontidae; genus Sphenodon; species Sphenodon punctatus. The sequence continues at coordinate 874,257 of QEPC01002233.1, read as the reverse complement.
TCGGGGCCAGCCCCCGCCGCAGCGCAGAATGCAGGGGCAGAGGCTCCAGCGCCGCACTACTCAGCGCGGCTCTAGGCACGGCAGGGGGGCATGGCAGACACTTGAAAAGCCGGCGCTGCAGAGAACACAGTGCCAGTGATTGAATAGACTGGCCCCCTGTTGCGTGTTGGTCCTTGAGTGCTCCTGCCTTCCCCCTTGGCTGATTCTAACCCCCTCTCTCCTACAAGTGTGCAATTAACCCTTGTGTTGCCTGTGCTGCGTGGATCCAGTGTGCAAGGTGAGTGAGTGTTACTTACCTAGCCTTTCCCCGTGAGCCCCAACGAGTGAGGAGAGTGAGTCCTGTTCCCTACCCCAGGGGGGCACCCCCGGGGGCGTCTGGCTGCCTGGACTCCTTGCCACCCTTCCCTCACTGTCGGGGACCCCTGCCCCCCTGCCTCTCACAACTGGTCACTGCTTTCCATACCTCGTGGTGTGTAAGGGTGTGGTGTGTGTGGTGTGGGATATTGGGGAGCAGCGCAGTTCAATCCACTCGGTGCCCTATGATGATAGAGGTCTTGGCTTCCACTGCCAGTTGGGCCATAACTCTACCCTGACGGGCCTTTTTGACCCCCGTGTGGACACCTGCCGTTTCCCCGAGCTATCCCCGCGACTGAGCTGGGGTGCAAGGCCAAGAATCCACAATCCTGTGGAACCCTGCTCCGTCCTTCGCTCCTTCCCTCCCCCTCCACCTAACAGAATCACCGACATACCTTTCTCATTCTCAATGGAGGTGGCTCAGGAACTAGCCGAGCTAGCCTGGGCCGTGCAATCCTTAGTTTTTGAGGTACAAGATATGAAAATAAAACAGGCGTAATTGGAGGTGGCTGTGCAAGCAACCGCAGGGGCTCCCGCTACACCTGCTACTCCACCACCTGCACCTGTACCGCAAGAAGCTCCCACTCCCTTAGGGGCTATGGTGTCTCTTCCTTGGGAACCAAAGGGCCCCAAGATTGATAAATTCCTAGGGATCATCGCTTTTTCAGGGGTTTCTCGCCTTGTGCAAGTTAACCTTTAAAACCCAGCCCACGACTTATGCCACAGATGAATTAAAGGTGGCCTTCATCATTGGGCACTTAGGGGGGATTGTTTTGGACTGGGACACTACCCTCCTGAAAGGTAAAAGACCCTTACTGTCGCAGTATGAGGACTTCCTCAAGGATTTCTCATTCCGTTTTGATTATCCTCATTGAGTGTGAGATGCGGAAGCCCTTATTATGTCCTTAAAACAAGGTAAAGGATCCTTACTGGAGTATACCACATGTTTCCAACAGCTGGCCCTGGAACTTGGTTGGCCCACGGACGTACTCAAGGTACTGTTCTGAAGAGGTCTTAGCGAAGAATTAAAAGACCAACTGACCTTTACCACGTTACTCGATTCCTCGGAGCAACTTGCTGACCTCGCACTGCAAACGACCGTCTAGCAGAACAACAATGCAAGCGTCGGCAAGAGACCCGGGTACTTCCTTTTCAGCCCTCAGGGGACACTGGCCTAAGCCCCAAGGTGATGCCTTTGCTGGACCCTGAACTAATGCAGCTTGGGGCAGCTCGAGGACCCCTTACCAAAGAGAAGAGGGAGCGTCGATGCAAAACCCGGGCCCGTTTTTACTGTGGAGAGTCCACACATTTTATCCACGCATGTTCTGCCTTGACCAAACCACAAGCGGAAGCGGGAAAAGCCTTGGGCCGGGATGGGCAGGGGCCGTCTCGGCCCTAAAACACATCCCTGCAGACAGCACGCCTTACCAATCCTCCCACTCCAGATCCCGGTGACCATACAGATCTCGGAACACCGCTCCCTTATTGTTTGGGCCTTAGTGGATTCGGGAGCATCTGGCTATTTTATAGACCTTGAACATGTCCAAATTCAAGCTCTACCAACCACGCAAAAGCAACCACCCGAATCAGTACGTACTATTGATGGTTCTCCTTTGGTTTCGGGCCTGATTGTAAGGCAAACTACTCCCTTGCCCTGTTCTATAGGGAACCATCAAGAAACTCTTGTCTTTAATGTGATGAGTACACCCTCGTTCCATCTTGTGTTAAGATCTGCCCTGGCTTCAAAGGCATGACCCACACATCCACTGGTCCACCAATCAGCTGCAGTTTCCCTCCTCCTTTTGTCAGCATCACTGTCTGTGACCACCACCTATGCAATGGGTAGCCGGGACTGCCACTACCGCAGACCAATCAGCAGGTCTGAAGATTCCTCCTGAATATCAAGAGTACTGAGATATTTTTGATAAACAGGCAGCAACAACGTTACCACTCCACCGGGCTTATGACTGCCCCATTGACCTACAACCAGGTACTGAGCCCCCTTTTGGGCACATTTATGCCCTGTCCAACCCCGAGCTCGAAACTCTTCGCTTATACATTGACGACGCCTTAAAAATGGGTTTATTCGTCACTCATGTTCCCCTGTGGGGGCTCCCATCTTCTTTGTACCGAAGGAGGATGGGGGCCTCCGCCCATGTATAGACTATCGTGGACTTAATCAGATCACCATCAAAAATCGATATTCTCTTCCCTTGATCCCTGAATTATTAAACCACCTGCAGGGAGCAACCATCTTCATTAAGTTAGACCTTCACAGGGTGTACAACTTGGTCAGGGTTAGAGAAGGCGATGAATGGAAAACCGCCTTCAGGACTCGCTATGGACATTTCGAGAACCTTGTCATGCCCTTCGGCCTTGCCAATGCCCCGGCTACGTTTCAACACTTTATAAATGATATCTTGCGGGACCTTCTGGACGTGTGTGTTATTGCATATCTAGATGATATTTTAATTTACTCTAACACTACGCAACAGCATATAGAACATGTACGCAAGGTCTTCCAACGACTCCGGACACACCAGCTATGCTGCAAGCTGGAAAAATGTGCCTTTCATCTTACCACTGTGGCCTTCTTAGACTTTATCTTAACCCCTACCGGAATCCAAGTGGACCCCCAGAAGCTGGAAGCAATCCAACGACGGCCCATGCCAAAGGCGGTAAAACCTTGCAACGGTTTTTAGGCAGTGTCAACTATTACCGCCAGTATGTCCCCCAGTATGTCAGTATGCTGAACTTACAACTCCCCTAACCCGGCTCTTAAAGAAAAAACAAGAATATATATGGGGGCCCGAACAACAACAAAGCTTCCAACATCTAAAGAAAGCCTTCGTAACCGCCCCGCTTCTGATTCACCCTGATTTTCAGCAGCCATTTCAAGTGGAAGCTGAAGCATCCAGTTCCGCCCTAGGTGCCGTTCTTTCCCAGGCAACTATGAAGGAAGGACCTATGCGACCATGTGCCTATTATTCCCGAATCCCGACAGCTTACCCCAGCGGAAAGGAATTATTTTATTTTCGATAGGGAACTGCTTGCCATTAAAATGGCATTTGAGACCTGGCGACACTATCTAGAGGGAGCCAAGTACCCAGTAACAGTGGTAACGGATCACAAAAATCTTATATTTTTAGACAGCCCAGATCACTAATGCCCGGCATGCCCGGTGGGCCCTCTTTTTTGCTCGGTTCATGTTCGTTATCCGTTATCGCTTGGGAAAATTAAATATCTTAGCGGACGCCTTATCCCACTATTTGGAGGATTCCCCTGAGGAAGGCATACAGCCAGGCCCTATTCTACCCCAGAGCATCTTTGCCGCCACTTACTTGTCCCGAGAGCAACTGATACAAGCTACCTCTCAGTACCTCCTACCCGTGCTCGACTCTTCCTACCTCCTGGAAAAAGGGCTAGTACAAAAGAACGGACGCATAGTGGCTCCTCCGTCCTGTTATTCCCAAATCCTGTGGGTTCATCATGACTCGCCCTTAGCCAGACATCCCGGAAAAGACCGGACCTGTCAGCTAACACAAAGAACCTTTTGGTGGCCCTCGTTGTCCCAAGACACCCAAAAATATGTTGCCAAGTGCACTACTTGCGCAAAAACAAAAGTCCCGCGCCAAGCCCCCCAGGGTCTCTTGCAACTCATGGAACCCCCGTAAGGACCCTGGCAATGGATTGGGATTGACTTCATTGTGGAACTTCCCCCCTCCCGGGGGTACACAACCGTATGTGTGGTCATAGACCACTTTTCCAAGATGGCACACTTCATTGCCTACAAAGGACTACCAACAGCGCATCGCACGGCCCTCTTATTTATTCGCCATGTTTTTAAATTACATGGATGGCCCCTGGAAATTATTAGTGACTGTGGATTCCAGTTTGTGTCGCGTTTCTGGAAAACCCTATTCACTGCCCTACGAGTCCAGTTGAAACCCACCATCGCGTACCATCCTCAAACTAACGGCCAAGTAGAAGAGTAAACCAAGACTTTGAACAATATCTACGTTGTTATATCAATTATCTGCAAGACGATTGGTATACTTGGTTACCCCTTGCAGAGTTTGCTCATAACAATGCACCCAACGCTTCTCTGGGAAATTCTCCTTTTTATATTACCTATGGGTTCCATCCCCAAATGAGCATTCCTGACCTTCCTGTACTCCATGTACCTGCAACAGGTAGCCTCATACAACATCTCCATCGCACCCACGCCCTTGCAAAAACCACATTGCTTCAGTCTCGCCGGCAATACAAAAGATACGCAGACAAACATCAGCGTGAGCCACCTCCGTTCCAAGTCAGAGACTGTGTGGATCAATAACTGTCATAACTCCCTCGACCGTCCAAAAAATTGGATAACAAGTTTTTTGGACCCTGCCCCATTATACAACAAATTAACAAGGTTACCTACAAGATACAATTCCCTCCACAGGTCCGCCTGCATCCCACCTTCCATGTGTCCTTGTTAAAGAAGGCAGCAGCTTCTGCCCCATAACATACGCTTCCAGTGCATCTGTTCCCCCCACTTCTGATGACCCCGCTTATGAGGTATGAGCAATTTTGGACTCCCACCGACGCCGCGGGCACCTCCAGTATTTAATTGACTGGGTGGGCTATGGCCCCGACGAGCGTTCCTGGAAACCCGCATCCTTGCTATCGGCTCCCCGCCTGCTGTGCCGTTTTCATCGACGATACCCGGAGAAGCCCAGCCCCCACGGGCCCTTTTTCCGGGGAATTCGAAGGGGGAGGTACTGTCAGAAGGGGCAGGCGGCCTCGCAGGTGGGGGGTGCTCCAACACCAGGGCTCACCTCTGCGATCCACAGACACTGAGGAGGCATCTCAACAAGCTCTGGGGACAGCGCATGCCCAGGAGGAAGTAACCTTGGCAACCCCCCAGCGTGAGGACGCCTTGAGGCCAGCCCCCGCTGCAGCACAGGATGCGGGGGCGGAGCCTCCAGCGCCACACCGCTCAGCGCGGCTCCAGGTGCGGCAGGGGGGCATGGCAGACACTTGAAAAGCTGGCGCTGCAGAGAACACAGCGCCGGTGACTGAATAGACTGGCCCCCTGTTGCGTGTTGGTCCTTGAGTGCTCCTGCCTTCCCCCTTGGCTGATTATAACCCCCTCTCTCCTACGAGTGTGCAATTAACCCTTGTGTTGCCTGTGCTGCATGGATCCAGTGTGCAAGGTGAGTGTTACCTACTTAGCCTTTCCCTGTAGAGCGAGTGAGCCCCAACGAGTGAGGAGAGTGAGTCCCATTCCCTACCCCAGGGGGGCACCCCCGGGGGTGCCCGGCTGCCTGGACTCCTTGCCACCCTTCCCTCACTGTCGGGGACCCCTGCCCCCCTGCCTCTCACAACTGGTCATTGCTTTCCGTACCTCATAGTGTGTAAGGGTGTGGTGTGGGATATTGGGGAGCAGCGTAGTTCAATCCACTCAGTGCCCTATGATGATAGAGGTCTTGGCTTCCACTGCCAGTTGGGCCATAACTCTACCCTGACGGGCCTTTTTGACCTCTGTGTGAACACCTGCCGCTTCCCCGAGATATCCCCGCGACTGAGCTGGGGTGCAAGGTCAAGAATCCACAATCCCGTGGAACCCTGCTCTGTCCTTTGCTCCCCCTCCACCTAACACCCTGGTAGCCATGTCCCCCCCCCCCTTCCCTATGCTTTCACCACCCGCTGTCCCATACTGTTCCCGGCCCCTCCTTGCTGTCCCCCTGGCCATCCCTTGCTTTCCCTTGGCTGGTGACACAAACGCCCGTGTGCATGTGTCACCCCAGCACCTCACGCATTCCTTCCCTTGTGTGTGTTGGCCTACCATCAGTGTCCTGGTCGCCAGGCATCGAGATGGCCTCCGGTTCCTCCTCGACCACCTCCTTGGCCACAACCTCCTTGCGCACCTCCAGGTCACCTTGAGCTGCGTGAGCACATGCAATATGTCAGTTGAGCCATGCTTCCCAGCTGGGGCCCTGACTTTGCTGGCCAAGCCCTCCCGTGGTCATTCTCTTACCTGGCTCATATTCCACTACATCCTATGGGGCATCCCTGGTGTTGACCTACTCCCCGTATGCCCCTTGTCCCTGTGGGTTGTGCCCTCATGGGTTTTGGGGGCACATGCCGGTGATGTTCCCAGTTTCTGTTTCCAGGGACGCCTCCTCCAGTAGGATGGGGCTGTCCCCTCCTGCATCCTGGCTGGCCTCACCAGGGGCTGAGGGCTCCCCCTGCTCCCAGGGTTCGGGCAGGGTATGTGTGTTGCTTTTGCCCTCTTTCTGCCCCAGGCAAAGGCTATGCCATGGATGCAGGAGGCCACATGTCCCCGTCCATGCAGAGGAACCGATCCAGCTGGTCCTTGAACTCCATTGTGTGCATGGCATGCCAGGACTTGAGATTGTTGTCTGGACCTCAAGTCCTTTGCCTGCTGCATGCATTGGGTCCCACTGCACCCATGTTGCTTCTGTGGGGGTGTTCCTTAGCCCCCCCCCTTCCAGGGGGGTCCCGCTGGTTTACCTGGCTGTCACAGAAGCCCTCCTTGGCTGTATCCCCGGTGGTGCTTTGCGCCAGTCTGGGTGCTGTCCTGGGGGGGGGGGGGGGGGAATGGTGTGCCCGGTCGGGGTTTTCCCAGCGTGTGCTCGGGCCTTGTCTTACCCCTCCTCCACTCCCGAGTGGGTACCCTCACTCTAACCTCACTGTCCGTTGCGCTCTCCTCCCTGTGTCCTGTGGTCGTGCTATGGGCCGGGGATGTGGGTGGTACTGGAGCTGCGATGCACCCTCTGCCCTGTGTCAGGACAGGTGTGCTGTAATTTACCGTCCTGCCCACACACACCCCGGTGCCGTTGGCCCAGGCCCCCGTCCCTTGGGCGTCCCGGGGTCCCTCTGCTTACTCTGCCCCTTCCCGTGCATGTCATGGTACTGGCACCCTTCATTTTGTCTGCTTGTGGGCTCCTGCAGGGCCTCTCTAGCCACGTCTCGGTGGTTTTGGCGGAGGGTTCTCAAGAATCTTGTGAGATTTTTGAAGTAAAAACATGCTCTGCACATGGGCAAAATGGCCACCAGTGCACACATGTGCAGAATGGCCATGGTGGCCATTTGTGCATGTATAGAGCTGGTTTTCGGTTGTGCAAGATTCTCACGAGAACGGGTCGAGAATCAGCCTATTCTTGACCCCTTCTCATTCTCGCAAATCTCAGCAAGAACCCAGTTCTTGCCAAGATTTGTGAGAATTGCAAGGGCAAGTCTCAGCCCTACTCCCATCCTCGCCATAATTTTCTCCCAGAAAAGAAAGCACCAATTAAGTTCCATGAATGCCTTTAGTATGTTGGCAACTTGCTCTGCGAATTGTGAATCCATCTCTGCTAACGCCCAAGAGGAGGAGGAGATTGCAGCACTATTTGAATGTTCAGGGCAACATTGCTTTAAAGACTGGTACAATTGAAATGGTGAGAAGGCGAGGCATGTGCCAAAGTTGCTATAGTCAAGGCTATGTTGGTTTTCACATTGCTTTTGAAAGGGACCCATTGAACAGTTATCTCTAAATGTTGCATTTGGGTAGAAATGTTGCATTTGGGATTTCTTAAAGAAGCATGCATGTGAATGCACTTTACTTTGCTCTGCATGTTGTTAACATGGCATGGGTCTATGCATGTGCCTGCTGCGAGAGGTGTGATGCATCCCAGAGGGGATGACGGAATTGGGCCATGTGGGACACAATGGCATTTGCATGGTTTTGGGTGCAAATGGATGTCCAGTGAGTCCTTAGCTCCTCTCAGAGCTGATGGCTCATCAGGGTTTCTACATCTGCCCTATTTAGATCTGTCAATGATCACTTGTTTTGGGATTCAAGGCTCCGGGACCATGGCTGAAGTCCTTTTGGGCACTGTACGCAAGTGGACAGTGGACGAGATGCTTGCCCTACTGGATCTCTTTTTCATCCCACATGGATTCACCTGCCAGGTAACATGTCTGCCAGGCTTGTTGTGGGATAGTGCCCTTCATAGGGTACCCCTTTATGTGGGTACCCTCAGAGAACCTTTGATAGCACTGTGTACTTAACCACAATGAATGTGTTTGGCGAGCTGTCCAACTACACCTTTCTTTTGAGTCCCACCCCCACCCCCGGATGGCCCACAGACTCTGCTACTAGGGAGACAGCTCTGTGGCCCTTTCCATCCACCCCACTGACCGAGAGATGAGCACAGCCAGGACCTATTCTTAAGGATGGGAAGGGCATCCTTGTTTGCTGCCTGCTTCCTATCACTCCCAACGCACAATGCCCGACTGACGTAAGCAGACAATTTGGACCTTACAAAAACAAGCCCTCCTGCCCTGCAGTGACTGCACCCAATTGTGAAATTAACCTGTCTGTCACAATTTCCTTTGTGGCAGCATGGGAGGGATGTGTCCTTTCCACATAATCTGCCATATGGTCCAGCCAGAAGTATGCCTTTCCCAGTCACGTAGCGAAATGGTGGCGGTACAGCTTCTTCCCAAAATGCACAACACAGCAACAAGCAGAATGTGGCGATGTATTCCAAGCAATCAGAGTGGAAGAAGGCAGTGAATTACAACTGCATTGCACCACAGGATTGACGTAGTTCTCCTTGTGACCCCTATGCTGACATATGTGTTCACACTGCCATACCAGACTCGGGCTTTATGCTGGAGCAAGAGTGATCTAAAAACTTATTCCTGATTGACAACAACAGAATATAATGCCAGCATTACCGTGTTCATGTAAAAACAGTCCGTGTCTCTCTCCTGACACCATCCCTTCTCCCAGTGAGTTTTCCTTTCGAGCTCAGCTTTCACATCTTCACTACAGGGGAGGGGGAAAGGGGGGGAATGGTGGAAAGGGAGACTGCTTCAAAAGACCCCTTCCTTTTGGAAAGTTTCCCTTGCAGCCCTGAGCTTTGCCACTATCACCAGAGGACTTGGTTTGAAAATGGGAGCAGTAGTCATGTCAGTTTCACCTGCTGGGGATTTTACTTGGCAACCAGAGCAGCCAGCCCGTGAGTTTCCCTTTCAGCCCCAGCTCTGTCAATTTCATCAGCAGAGTTTTTCCCCACCTCAGACCTGCCTCCTCAATTTAACAGGAAGGTGAGGGAAGGATGAGAGATTGCTTTGCAGATCCCTCCTCATTGGAGAGTTTCCATTACAGCCCTGATCTTTGTCAGTTAGGGGCTAAGGGAATTCTCTCCAAGTCATGTAAAATCTCTCAATGCACACATAACCCCATTACAAGAATGTAGGGCTGATGATTAGCACCGGCAGTCCAGAAGGAGCAGACTCCAAGCATCCAGCAGGGGGAGCTGATGGGAGAGACTGCGAGAGGGGAGGTGTCAAGAGGAAGAGAGAGAAAATCGCTATCTAAGGGAGAGAGGAGAAGTCTATCTCCATGAGGGGAGACCAAGAAGGACCTCATCTGCCCCGCTGGACCGGTCAGCTCTCACAAAGCTACCTGGATCCTGAGCAGAGACACTAGAGGAGCGTGGGCTTCATCTTCGATACTCACCTTTCCTTTAAACCTTACATCGATGCCGTCACCAAGTCCTGTCGCTTTGCCCTCCATAACATTGCTCGGATTCGCCCCTTTCTCTCTGTCTCCTCAGCCAAAACCCTTGTTCATGTCATGGTCATCTTCCGCCTTGACTACTGCAACCTCCTCCTTACTGGCCTCCCCCCCTCTCATCTGTCCCCCCTTATTTCCATCCCAAACTCTGCTGCTAGGGTCATCCACTCGGCCTGTTGCTTCAACCACATGCAGCCTCTCCTCTCCTCGCTTCACTGGCTCCCCCTCCCCCAACGCATCCTTCACAAACTCCTGGTACTGTCAGCCTCCGCCGCCAGCCCCTTAGAGCCCGACACCCCCAGGGCCCCCAGGACTTAGAAACAAGGCAGGAGCTGGTGGGGCTTCCCCCCCCAAGCGACACGCCGGCCGGCAGTACGGAACCCTTGGCCACGCCCCCCACAGCGCCCGACCAGAAGACTTCCTACTCAAGTCGAGGCTCACCCCTGGCCACGCCCCCTGCGCTGCTGCGATGCTCGGAGCGTCTGCGGGCACGCACAAGGGCGGGGCCTTCCACATAAACACCAGCGCCGCAGTTAGAGCGACGCTGGTGATTGCTAGAAACCGGCCCCCTTGCGCTTGTTCCTGCCATTTGTGACTGCCTGACAGTATTTCCCCCCGACGTCTGAGACTGAGTGGACTTCCCCTTCGGCCTGTTTCTTCCTTGGTGTGACTGAACGAGTGACGGAGCGAGTGGTGAGTGCCTGGTGTGTGAGTGTTCCCTCTCCCCTCCTTCCCGTGTCAGGGTTATACCCTCCCCTTGGGGAGCACTGTGAGTGCGTGGCCCTATCTCCTCCCTTGCAAGCCTGGGTAAGAGCCCTTACCCCGCACGATTCCCTCCTGCACCTTTGTCCCAAGCCCTCCTCCTTCCCCCTGAGAGTGTGGGATAGGGAATGTGGGGGTACTGCGCGGCCTCTCGCAATCCAGGCGCCCAATGATGATAGTGGCCTGTTCTCTTTTATTAGAGGTAACGGCCAACACACTATCCTGATGGGCACAAGACCCCCCCCCCCGCTGTTGCCTAACCGAGAGAGCCGCCGCTAACCGTACCTGGTGTCTGAACGGTGCGAGTGGTAGACCCCTTGTATTCTCCCCCCTCCCCGGTGACAAATCACCAGCAGCTGTTAGCACCCTAGCCTTTTCCGCACGGGTGGTGTCCATTATGGACGTTGCAACCGAACTGAGCCGCTTAACCCAGGCAGTGCAATCCTTGGCCATGGAGCTGAAGGATGTCCAGGCCCAGCAGGGAGTCCTGACATCAACAGTGAACCAACTCCAAGGAGCTGCCGCTGCGGCACCTGGCGCCGCTGCCCGTAGCAGCTGCAGCCCCAATAGCACCCCCTCTACCCGCTGGGGCCCTCATGGTGACAGGAGCTAGGGAGCCCAAGGAACCCAAATTAGAAAGGTTTGTGGGGGACCGACGAGGTTTCCAGGCCTTCCTTGCCTTATGTCGGCTCACCTTCACTCTCCAGCCTCATACGTACTCCACAGATGCCCTGAAGGTGGCCTTTATTATTGGCAACCTGGGGGGCACTGCCCTGGAGTGGGCCACCACCTTGCTACAAAGCGACAGCCCTTTGCTGGCAAACTATGCCGACTTCCTAAAAGAATTTACATTTCTCTTTGATAACCCACACCGTGTTCGTGACGCTCAGACCGCAATCATGAATCTTCACCAAGGACGCACCCCCGTTCTAGAGTATATTACGCAGTTTCAGCAGCTATAGCCTTAGAACTTCAGTGGCCAAATGATGTCCTCCGAGTGATGTTCAAGAAATGGTTGTATGAAGAAATCAAGGACCAGTTGGCGTTCGTAGAGATCCCGGTTGCCTGGGAAGCCCTCGCCAACTTGGTACTTCAAATTGAGGACCGTCTGGCCGAAAGGAAAAAAGAAAGGCGTCAGGAATCCCGACCATTCCAGGCAAGACCAGCTTTTCTACTCCCTCTGCCTCGCCCCGCCGAAGCTGGCCGTCTATCCGAACCCGAGCCCATGCAAGTCGGGGCGTCCCGGGGGGCCTTATCAAAGGAAGAGCGAGATCGACGCCACAGCGCCCGTGCTTGTTTTTATTGTGGGGATCCATCCCACTTTATCGGAGAATGCCCCGAGTTGCCCCCAGAGCATAGGAGGATGGGAAATGCCAGAGGCCGGGATGGGCAGGGGCCATCTCGGTCGTAACTACTGGCCCCAAGCCCCTGAATCAGAAACCTATGGGTTCTCATTTGCGGATTCCCGTCACCCTGGCAATCCACCCTCATCGATCTGTAGTGTGCTGGGCCCTCATCGATTCAGGTGCTTCGGGAAACTTCATCGACCGCACTCTGGCTGAAGCATGGCAACTTCCCACCCAGAAGAAGGTTGTGCCGGAGCCCATCCACACTATTGATGGATCCCCTTTGGTCTCAGGACCTATTACCACGTGTACTGCACCCCTAACCTGCACCATAGGGGACCATGGGGAACAAATTCTCTTTGACCTTGTTTGTACCCCTCTCTTCCAAGTGGTCTTGGGGAGCCCGTGGCTGTGTCAGCACAATCCAACGATCCGATGGTCGGATAAGCAAGTGCGCTTCTTGACCCCTTACTGCCTGCAGAAGTGTCGACTCCCAAAACCGGGACTTACGGCACAAGCCACCTATGGGCCTTCACGCAAACCCATGAACCTAGCCCTCCCTAGGGAGTACGAAGCCTTTCAGGATGTTTTCTGCAAGGTTCGTGCTACTGAGTTGCCCCCACACCGGCCGTATGACTGCCCGATCGATCTAATGCCAGGAAAGGACCCACCTTTCGGACGCATCTATGCGTTAGCCAAACCCGAATTGAAGGTATTACGGCAGTACCTGGATGAAAATCTTCGACAAGGCTTCATCCGACCTTCTACTTCACCCGCAGGCACCCCCATATTTTTTGTCCCTAAAAAGGATGGGGGTCTTCGACCCTGTGTGGACTACAGGGGTTTGAACCAGATAACCATTAAAAATCGCTATCCGCTTCCCCTAATTCCCGAGCTACTAGATCGCTTGCAAGGAGCTCAAGTATTTACTAAGTTGGACCTCCGAGGAGCATATAACTTGCTCCGCATGCGCCCAGGGGACGAGTGGAAGACGGCATTTCGCACCCGTTATGGATTATTCGAATACCTCGTAATGCCTTTCGGCCTTGCCAATGCCCCAGCCGCCTTTAAGCACCTCATTAATGAGGTTTTTCGGGACATCCTTGACGTATACGTCATCGCCTATCTCGATGACATTTTGATTTACTCAATCAACTTGGATGATCACGTCAGACATGTCCACGAAGTACTACGACGACTCAGAGTCAATAAACTGTACTGCAAAAGAGAAAAGTGCTTTTTTCATCTTCGCTCTCTCAGCTTTTTGGGGTTTATCATAAGCCCCCACTGAATCCGAATGGACCCCCAAAAGGTCGAGGCGTTGAACAGGTGGCCGGCTCCTAAGGCAGTAAAACCCTTACAACGGTTCCTCGGAAGCGCAAATTACTATAGGCAATACATCCCCAACTATGCAGAAATCATGGCCCCTTTGACATTTTTGCTGAAGAAAAACCAGCCCTATGAGTGGACCCCAAAACAGCACTACAGTTTCTCCTATCTGAAAAAGGCCTTCATGACAGCCCCCGTTACAGCACCCTGACCCCAGCAAGCCCTTTTTTGTGGAAGCAGACGCCTCCAGGAGAGCCATAGGAGCAGTACTACTGCAAGAACATGAACCACTTGAACCCCTACTCCCCTGTGCCTATTACTCAAGGCAGTTGACCCCAGCGGAGAGGAACTATAACATCCTTGATAGGAAACTCTTAGCGATCAAGGTCGCTTTTGAAGTATGGCATCACTACGTAGAAGGGGCCCGACATCCGGTGACTGTAGTGACGGATCACCGGAACTTGACCTTCCTCCAAACGGCACAGATTTCCAACGCCCACCATGCCCGCTGGGCCTTGTTCTTTGCAAGGTTCGACTTTCACATCCGTTATCGGCCTGGAAAACTACACCTGCTAGCGGATGCACTCTCGTGCTACTATGAACATTGTCCCAACTCCCCTGCTAATCCCGAACCTATCCTACAGCCCCAGACGTTTGCTGGCACGTTTATGACTCTACAAGAAATTCAGACAGCTGCCCTACAGGAACTTCCCGACGTCGCCACACCTTCAATAACAAACCACCCACCAGCGGAAACACCAGAACAACTCCATCTGGTAAGGGTTCCCCCCTCCTGTCAACAGAACATATTGTGGGCCCACCACGATGCCCCTACAGCAGGACATCCAGGCATTGAGCGAACTGCTCAACTGATTCGTCGGTCCTTCTGGTGGCCGAACCTACAACAAGACGTAGCCCGGTACGTAACAAGTTGTGGCACCTGTGCTCGAAC
>QEPC01002233.1:811003-830007 GCA_003113815.1 Sphenodon punctatus | reverse complement strand
GGGGGCGGGCGTGGCCTCTCTCACCTGGGGTTGGGGAAGCACAGAAGTCCAGGGTACAGAAGTCCAGGGGTGTACCTATAATAGGTGCAGCCGCTCCACAGCCCATGAGACTGAGGGCCTACATGCATGTAGGGTGCATATTCACACTGGAGCGGAGTGCCCCAGCAGAGGGTCTATTCCAACTTCTGCACCAGGGGCCATTTCCACTTACCTATGCCCCTGCAGGAGTCCCTAAAATTTAGAATATGTAAAAGGGACTTAAGGCTCAAGATATAAAACAGAGAGGGCCGTGGAAAATGACAAAAGATGACAAAAAGCAGACAGGTAGTTTGGGAGAATATTGTAGAATTTCTTGGTTGGTTGTCAATTATATTTCTATGTTGAATACATTTGTTCTGCTCCCTCCCTCCCTCCTGAAAACATACCTCCTTTATCAGACTTTCCCTAGCTCCTCATTCTCAGACTGCTCACTGATGTCCCCTTCTCCTTTAACTAAGCCAAGCACCTGCACCTTCTCAACTTCATAAACGTAGCCATCTCTCCCTATGTTCCTCTCTCCCTTGACTCACCTGCCTTGTGTCTTCTAGATTGTAAGCCCTTCAGGGCAGGGACTTGTCTCTAATTCATGATTGTTCAGTTCCAGGTACATTGCTAGTGCTATATTAGGGGTGGGGAAAATTACCAAGCCCAAGAGTTGTATACCAAAATCTTCATATGGTCTAGAACCACAAGGTGCATGAACATACGCGCACGTACACAAACCTCTCTTACTTTGTAACTGGCAGAGCTTGCTGCTGAGATTCTGAGCAGCAACTGTGATTCAGCTACTGTAGGGCTGGACTTAGGATTTTAGTACCCCATGGCAACTCAGGCTTTTCCCCACTCCTCACCCCCGAGTTCTGGTGCACCCATGGGCTGCCATCTGAGGCGGGGAGGGAGACAATGGCAGCGCCCAGCACAGCAGCAGTCACTACACATCCAGCACCACCACAGCGCGTATTTGGGGCGGGCTTGGGGCGGAACGGGGTTTCTCCAGGTGGAGATGGACAGGGGGTCCCCCCACTCCAGTCTGTGGGTGGCATGGGTGAGGCAGTGTTTTTGCAGCAGGGGCAGCAGGAGGGGGCACTGTGACCAAGGGGCGTGGGCTGAGAACAAAAGCCCCCAATCCTCCAAAATCTGCCCTAGGCAGGTACCTATGTTGCCTGCCCCTAAGTCTGGTTCTCACTACTGAGACACAGGTGCAATACAGTACTGTACTCAGAGTGCTCATCAATGGGGCTCCTCATCAGTCTGAAGGGAGGTATCGAGCAGGGTGCCACAGGGTTCTGTCCTGGGCCCGGTAACGTTCAATATCTTTATTAATAATATTGATGAAAGAGAAGATGCTTATTATCAAATTTGCAGAGGACACAAAACTAGGAGGGATGATAGCTAATACCTTGCAAGACAAAAATAAAATTCCAAATGACCTTGACAGGATGGAAAACTGGGTCGAAACTAACAAAATGATATTCAACGGAGATAAATGTAAAGTTCTGCACTTAGGTAAGAAAAATCAAATGCAAACTATAGTATGGGGGATATTTGACTTGGCAGTAGTACAAGTGAAAAGGATCTAGGGGTCATAGTTAATCACAAGCGGAACACGAGTAGTAGTGTGATGCAGCTGCTAAAAAGACTAATTCAATTTTAGGCTGCATTAACAGAAGCATAGTATCCAAGTCACGAAATGTAATAGTTCCACTCTATTCTGCGCTAGTCAAACCTCATCTCGAGTACTGTGTTCAGTTCTGGGCGCCGCATTTTAAAAAGGACATCGACAAATTGGAATGGGTTCAGAGGCAGGCGACGACGACGGTCAGGGGTCTGGAAACCAAGTCCTATGAGGAAAGGTTGAAGGAGCTGGGTATGTTTAGCATAGAGAAGACTATGAGGAGACATGATAGCCGTCTTTAAATATCTGAAGGGCTGTCACACAGAAGATAGGAAAGAATTATTCTCTGTTGCTCCTGAGGACCAAAAATAATGGTCTCAACTGACAAGAAACCAGATTTGAGTTAAACATTAAGAAGAAATTCCTCATGGTAAGAGCTGTTCAACAGTGGAATAAATTGCCTAGGGAGGTGGTACGTTCTCCTTCATTGGAGGTTTTCAAATAGAGGCTGGACACATCGCCGTCAGGAATACTATAGCTGTGGATTTCCTACATTGAGCAGAGGGTTGGACTAGATGGCCTCTGAGGCGCCTTCTAATTCTCTGACTCTAAGATATGTGACCATCAAGTGCTCTGTGAGCGGGAGGGTGCAGGGTAAAAGAGCAGCAAAATAAATAAATAAAATTAAATAAATAAATAAATAAAGCAAGACCCACATTTGAACAGCATGTGATTCCCAAGCCACGGTTTTCCCATCATTGTGCTTAAGTATTTTTATATAAATACTTAATAAAATAATAAATAATAATAAAAAATATATGTTGAAACCTAAAAATATATTATTTGCATAATAAGTGGGGTTTTACATTATTGATATTAAAACGTGGGAGGCAGGATTCATGTGACTTTTTGGGAGGTTTTGTAGTAGTGACAAACTGACAAGGATTTAAACCTTGACAACGAGGTTTAAAAATGGCGAAAGAGAAAGAAATGTGATATACTTTAAGAGGCCCAAGCAGTCATACGGTACGCTGCCCTGTGTACCTCGGACAGGAGGGGAGTTATCTGTTGGGGGGAACCTTACCCCGTAGCCTGCGCTACACCGGGCTGTCTGGCATGGGGAAGGGGGGAGTACCATCACAACATTCCCAGCAATGCTGTTGTCGGATGAAAGTCGCCAGCACGACTGTGTCCAGCGAAGCGCCTCACCCACCCCCAGGGCACGATGCGCCGGCGCCGCCGCCGCAGCAGCAGCCTCCCCGGGCCCTGTTGCCGCCTTACAAGCCGCAAGACACCAGTTAATGCTGACCCCAGCTCCTACCGTCTGATGAATGGGCTTCTCCCCGGCGGGCGGGGCGGGGTAGAGCGACGGAGTTCTCCACCCCCGCCCAGTCCTTTGGCTGGTGGAAGATGGCGGCGGTAGCGGTGACTTTGTACTGGCGACTGTTACGATCAGGTGTAGCCGCCCAGCCCCACTCCCCGTGCAAGGATTGTGTCTAGAGAGCTCGGACTTGTGGGGACCCTGGGCACCTTCTCTAGGCTCGAGTTCGGGGAACCCTTTGCCCCTCTCCTCACGGGGACTGTGGCCTTAGAAGCTTCGGTTTGAAGCAGCCCCCCGTGGCATTCCCTTCTGTCCACCCGCTGGCAGCTCGGCGTTGGAGAGCCCCCGCATTCCCCCCTGGAGCTTAGCCCCCAGTGACGCATTCACCCCGGAGCTCAACTTTGGGGGAGCCCCCGTGACATTCCCCCCAGCCCACCCCCACCGGAGCTCGGCCTTGGGGGAGCCCGCCACACCCCCGTCCTCCGTTTGGGCTGATACCCTGTGTGTCCTGCCTCCCCTTGCTAGTCTTGGGGTGGCTGACAATACAGCTCAGTAACCCTTTTGTATTTACAGGGCTGCTTCGCCAGGGCAGTACACAGTACCAGCAAGTTGTTAGCCAGAGTCCATGGTTTCTGACTGGGCAAAGGAGACTATTTAGCAACAAGAAGATGGTGGTGGAGCTGGACGAGAGTACAGGTAATGGGGCAGCATATTGTTCCTTTTGGTCTCACCAAGCCCTATTTTGCAGTGGATTCATGCTTCTGACCCTGCTTTCTCTGGGGGATATGAAAGATCCTACAGTACAGTCAAGAACCATAGATGTTTGGAACCAAGATTGAAAACCTGCTGAGATTATTTGAAATAGAGTATCCCCATAATTAGATCCTGCAGCAATTTAGCTTGTGGTGACCCATATGAGTTCAGACCAACCGAATGGGGCCTCAAGCCTTGCAGTATGCCATGCTGATTTTTATTAGGATGTTTAAAATTATCTAAATCCAGCCTCTGTTGCTCCCACCTTTCGTTTCTGAATGCCAGTTGAATCCCATTTATACCTTTCATTCACCCAACCCTGCCTGCTTAAATCCAGTGGCATGAAAAGAGATATCTAGGCCACCTCCCACAGTTAGTATTTTCTTAAGCAGCAAGGAATAATAATACTTTATCTACAGATAAAGTATAATAAAATATAATAATAATACTTTATGATAAGGAACAAACATCATTTTGACTATGATCTGTAGATAAAGACCCAGGCCTGCTACTGTTGTGTAGCTAGAGCTCTTGCAGACCCTGGAGCAGCACATTTTTTCAACAAGCAATTCCGTGCTTCCTGCTGCATCGTGGAATGGGCACTTAGATTGCTCAAGCCTCAGTGGGCCTCAGCAGTGAGAATAGATTTTCACTGGAGATGGCTTCTCTGCTGACCATGGCCCCCTGTGTCTTGCACAACATCTGCGAGACCAATAAAGAAGCCCTTTACTACCCCCTTACCCATGCCTGTGGCCTGGGTCCTCTGTTCTTCAGTCATCCAAACCAGGCAGAGCAGTGCACTGTGCCATAACATTAACAGGTGTGATTGGGTCATCGCAGAGCCTTTGTATATAAAGGATGTTCCTTTTTAAGAATTACAACTTACTTTGGGGTTCCCCTCCCTGGCCCCTGGTCCCAGGTGCTTCACCTCTCTAGACTGTCTGGCCCACCCCAGCTGCCAGTTTGCAAGTTCCTCTCTCTGGCCCTGAGCTTTGTTCCCATGCCATCCTTCACACCATGCTCCTCCCCCCCCCCCCTTTAGTAAGTATAAGTCACACAACCACTGATTAGAAATACAAAATAAACTTTTTTAAATGCATCTTTTTATTAAGTGTTGTTATACTTTATTAACCAACTTTATTAGTATCGCGTTCACCTCCCATAACTGGTTGCAGGGGCTTTCTGCAATCTTAGCAGAGGCAAGTGGGAACAGTGTCCTCTTCCTCCTCCAGAGTGTCCACAATCTGAGGGAAAGCCCATGGAGGGCTGACCGGCAGTTGGGGACAGTGAGGAGACCAGCTGGTGGTGTTGGGCAACTCCAGAGGCTGGATAGTGAAGCACCTTTTGGTGGTAGAGTGGATCCATGGTGGACTAATGTGAACTTGGTGGTGGTAGTGTGTGTGGAAGCCCCCACACACTAATAATGGCATTAGGTACATACGGGGGGGGGGGGGGTTGGTAGAAAGGGCACTCCAGATTCCCTGTCATTCCCTC
Organism: Sphenodon punctatus; assembly: GCA_003113815.1. NCBI lineage: Eukaryota > Metazoa > Chordata > Lepidosauria > Sphenodontia > Sphenodontidae > Sphenodon > Sphenodon punctatus. Next base: position 824,785 of record QEPC01002233.1, on the reverse strand, counting down.
ACCAGCTTCAGGCCTCCACACTGGGCATGGACCAAATGGGTGAGGGTGTTGTGCGTTTTCTCTCATCAAGACCATTTCTCTATGCGTATCCTAGAGTTCTTACCCGCCTCCTTCAAGTGACGCTGCAGGTATTGCCAGTTACAGAGTAACAGAGCTAGAAGGGTCATCTAGTCCAGCCCTCTGCACCACTGCAGAACCTGCCACACCCCAACTATTGCACAGAAAAATACCACCAAAAGCTACAAGTAGAGACTGGGACAAACCAGAGCAGACAATATAGAACAATTTTAGAAAAAGATAGATCAACAAGAACAATGGTTACAGTAGAAGCTAAGGGAACCTGTGGAAGAATGGAGACAAAGAAGATGGTTGGCTATGAAAGTTGTGGAATGTACATCATCCTTTACTGTGGACCAGAAGAGTCTTACATGTGCATGAAATGTTGGTTCATCCCTCCCACTAACATTGAAAAAATCTTATTTGGCCACTCACCAAACAAAGGGTTAATAGCCAGGCTATACGGAGCGTTGATCGAGATTGAGGCCAGTAGACAAGTACTTTGCATTAAGAAGTGGGAAAAAGAACTAGGGAAAAAATTTAATGAAAAACAGGTGGCTTCAATTTGGCAACACATGCATGAAAGTGCTAGCTCCTTAGAAGTGAAGGAGACTCAAATTAAAGTAACTTTAAGATACTAACGCCCCACCAATTTAAAAACAGTGATGGCCCCGATCCTGGCCTATGCTGGCGAGGGTGTGGGGAACAAATAACATACCTGCACTGCTCATGGACATGCCCTAGGGTGCAACCTCTATGGCGTATAATCTGATCCTATATTTAAAAAGCTACTGGCGTTGAAGTACCATTCCATGCAGAATCAGCACTCTTGGGGTTATACCCAAATATACCGCTGCTAAACTACCACCAAGACACCTGCAAGATAATGACTCTAGCCGGAATAAACATCATCGCCCGAAACTGGAAAACCGCAAGGGACATTTCGGAGACAGCATGGCTGAAACGCATTTGGCACATGTACTCCATGGAAAAAATTGCAGCCACGCAAGAGAACAACTCTAAGAAATTTACAACCAAATGTTTCATGTGTATAGGGGTCATTCAAGGAACCATTTAAAGAAGAATTCAAGTCATTTCTGGTAGACTATATGGTATGAAACTCTGGGCAGTAAAATGGGTACCTATGCTGAAAATCCAGAGACTTGGCACATGTTTGAATGTTTGTTTGTTTATGTTATGAGTTTTTTTACAATAAAATAAAAATTTCCCAAAAAATATTTTAAAAAATGTCGGTTCATCAACAGTAACAGAACAGACGATCCAGGGTTTAGAGATGCAGCTGGAGACACTAATGGAGTCTCAAACAGAACTGGAAGAACTTGTTAACCCAAGAAGTGAGGAGATTACACCACAAATGCAAGAATTCCAAACACTGCCCGAGCAACAAGACCAGAAGAGAATACTTCTACAGGAGAAACGTGACCCATGGAGGAACCATGGCTGTTCTCACACAAGACATTCTCCACCCACCTACTGTACATGTTGCAGGGCTGCAGTGTTACCCTATGCATGCCCTGGAACGTGTGGTGGATGCGTAGTAGGTGGAGAATGTCTTGTGTGAAAACACCCCATGAAGAGAAGGCAAATGAAAAGACAAGCTAGTGAAGGAGAGAGAGAGCTGAGGTATAGGTCTTTTGTTTTAGGGAACGAAGAAGAGACCAGAGCAAGTCAAGGATAGGAGTTCAAGAAAGAATCAGAGGTCTACAACTACAAGGCTAAAGAGGAGTCAAGAGGATCTGCAGACAGGAAGTTGGAGATGGGAAGGAGAGATGGATGGGAGGGAATCCTCAGGAGTGAGGCCCTCTTGCTTGCTAGGGTCGTATTGACCCTAGTTGTTCAAAATACCACTCTGCTCCCCTGGTGGCCTGATTTTTTTATTTTACTAAACGGGAGAAGCTAATTGGCTACATCAGCAGATGAATATTAATGTTATTAAGTGACTGGCAGCTTTTGTGACCCAGGCTGCCATGATTAGGAGCCAGCATCCTATGTTCTTGCTGGAGAAGTAAGGGATTTTTAGTCTGTATTCAGGAAGTATTCTTGGGTCCTGGGTTTTGGTTTTATATAAGATTAGAAGGTTACTTTGGGTATCCTTGATTTAGCACTCATGTTTCCTGGTATGAATTACCATTTCTAATTACTTAAGTTTATTCATGGTTTTATTTTATTTGTTTGTTTTTGCCTTATGTTTATATGCTGTTCCATAAATGGCTAGGGCGAAAGCCAGTGCTATGACCGAATAAACAATTCCATTCCAATATCACTCTGTTCAATTGGCAATAGCTTGAAGATGGATATCAATACTATCTCCTTGGCTTCATTAATGTCTGTCTTAATGTCCCAGGCCATCCGCCTGTCTTTCCATTTCCTGGAGCTTGGTCACGTGTCACAGTCTTGATTTGAGTTTTACAGTTCTTAATTGTAACATTACATACATGTTGCACCTTTTGCTTTACATATTTACTAGGCTTGTAGACTACATGTAGGCCAGTATCACACGTGTGTGACCCTATGTTCCTCCTTGACAATGTCCTCTTCCACAACCTCGACCCCAATCTCTCAACACCTGTTAGGTCAGGGAAATCCATGTTTGGACAATACATTTACCTACCATCCAATTTATTGGTTGAAGCCAAATCAGTTGCTAATTTTGCAGAATTTGGTTCCTCCACAGAGACCTTTTCTGGGCCTCGTATTCCATTGTCATCTGGGAATCCTGCCATACTAAGTGAACTTCCAAGGTCAATTAAATTAGTTAAATATGACAAATTAAGGTTTTGGAAAATTTTACCCTCAGATGAATCCTCTCCAGCCTTGGCAATGGATAAGGGAGTCAGATTCTTATAGCATCTGCTCATTTGTATGCCCAGCCTCTCGAACCGAGGTGAAAGGCTATAAATCCTCTGTGCAACATGATCTGATTTAAAGGTAACCATAGCCCTGGCTCTAATATAAAATAAATATTCAGTACATTGAATATCTGTGGGGGAAATTGAATGTCACCTTTTTAATCATCCATAAAAGATGTTCAATATGCTCTGATTGATTCAGAAATCCCTTGGGTTTTGGATAATTTATAAAGGCCAATTGTAATTGAATCGGTTGAAGCTGCAAACTGTCAACAATTGGCCATACACGGGACGGCACAGGGAAGAGAATCCTTTCTTGAGCGTTTATGCAGACTTACAAAGGCCCAAGGGTCCTGTATATTAAAATCACCACTCTGGGCAATTTGAATTGGATCTCTACTGCATGTTTCTTCTTCCTGCATGAATAATCTTAAAGATCCCTGGACCTCAGTAACTACTGGGGTTCCAGTGACCTCCTTTCCCTTCCTTGGCTTAAATTTCTGGGACTTCCTTATCTTTTCCTCTGTTTGGTTTCCTAATAGCTGGAATAATTTCCAAAAGTTAATTCGCCTCTTGGTGCGACACCTTTTCCCTTGATCTAGCCTTCCAGTTTTAATATTTTTGCTTTTCTTAACCATACTTAGTTTCCCTTTATGTTTTTTTCCTTTTCTGTGAAGCGGATCCCTACTTTTCTAGTGGAGTCCAGCTAGTGTTTTAATCCCTCCTTTGCTCATTAATCAGTGATATAACTCCTTGGAATTCCCTTTTTGGGCTCCCCCCTATTTCTTTATTACCCACAAATTCCCCTGGGGGCATCACAAATTTGACCACGGTCAATAGTGTAGCATTGGAGTCTGATAGGAGATTGTACAACTTCTTGATATTCTGAAAAATAACCGCTATTAAATGGCCTGTCATAATACGTTGTTTCCCATATTTCCCATATTGACTGGTCAAGCGGCCCAGAAAACGCTGGATCAGATCCATCCTTTTGGTCTGAGAAGGATGGATACGATCAATGACCTACCCCATCAGCTGACTTACTTAGTGTAGGCTCCTCTAAGAAAGATTCATTGGTTTTTAACAGCTTAAGGGTTTCTTTTAGGCTATCATCCAATCCCTCTCGGTCCCCAAGAACTCACAGTTGGTCAAAACATCATCCTATAGCCTTACATTTTGGTCCTAGGGAAATATTGGACTGAATATCAGGATCTTATTACTTGGGTCATCCTGTACTTGCCTAGTACAATAAAAGCGAAACCCCTTTCTTGCCAGATTGCTGAAATAAAATTAAAAACTCAAATCTTAGTTACTTAGCTTTACTTAATAAGATATAAAGTACATTTGCAGTTAGTTTCAAAGTTATAAAGAGAGAATAAGATAGTTCTTAGTTCAAGATAGAAAATAAGTAATTTGCAAAGAAGGAACAGTGATGGTGACTAAAAAGGCATCAGTCAACTGAACAAATAAATACCGTTTCAGCCTGTCTTTTAGAAGACTTTTGGCAGCAAAAGAATGTATGACATAAAGCAGTTGGACAACATCCAACTGTATCAACACTATTTGACACATCAAATTCTCCAAATGTAGAGAGACCTTTTACTTTAGTTTCTTATCTAGGGTAAAATATTCCATATAACACACAACTGATGCACTAGGGCAAAAGGCATAAAATGAGTTAAGCAGATTACAATCCTCCCATACCTTTTCCACCTCAAGCTGAGCAGATAGGTAATTTGTTATCTTAGGTTGATCCATCACCAGGGCAGGAATTGATTTTCTAGGATCCAGAATTGCTAATTGCTTGATTGTACTCCTAGTAAGAACCATTGCTTATATAATATATTCAGTCAAATCAACAAGGGAATATGATACTGAACAAAAATCTTGATCCCTTAGCATATACACAAGGAATTCTAAACCAGTCAAGTCCAGTTATAAAACTCAATAACTCATCAGTAGGAGACTTCTGGACTAAGACGAAAACTCCTTAGCCAGTTAGTGTTCCTTGCTCTTCTGAGAACTTAAGTAGGCAAATCTTGTCTCCTGGAAAGAAAATTATTGCCTTGCTCTTCTCGGAGCTTGACTGGGCAAATCTTGACTTCTGGATCAAAAGGAAAACCCCTCGATCAATTAATTTGCTATGCTCTTTTCGGAGTGTGACTGGGCAGATTTTGACTCCTGGACTAAATGTATATTTTTAGCATTTTAATGAATTGTAAATTGTATATTATGTTTGTTTTATTATTATTATTGTTGTTATGGCTTGTAAGCTTCCCTGAGCTGCTCTGTGAGCAGGAGAGTGTGGGGTAGAAAAATAATGAAATATATAAAATGGAAGCCCCTTGGTCAGGTAAAATGCCTTGCTCTACTCAGAGCTTAACTCCTGAACCAAAGGGCAGAAGCCCCTTAATCAGTTAATATGCCAAAGCGAGACTTGCAAAATCTTAATTCCTGGAAAAAATGTGAAACAAAACCCATAGTCAACCACAAGGCAACTGAGTACTTCATAAAAATGAAGTGCTGGTCCCCAACCCTCCCAGGCCTCCTCCAAGTCTCACTTAAAGACCATGCCCTTTAGCACGTGGCCCGCAGCACACACCTACAACACAACACACAGGCCACAGCCTGGCAAAAGAACCTGCCAACCAGAAGTGGGAGGAGCGTCCGGTCTGGCGTTGCCAGGCCCCCAGGAATCACGTGTTCAGGTCGTGGGGGGGCACTGGGAGGGCCATGATCTCAAGCCTGCCTTGGCTCCTGAAGGGGCAGCAGCTCCGATGGCACAGAGAATTGGCCTTAATTTATTTTTTTAAACTTTGCCTTGTATCTATGGGGTTGGCATTTTCTGCTTTCGTCAGGGTGTGGGAGGAGGGAGACATACATTGGCTTCCTGCATGTGCTCTAAGGTCTGTATTCTTGTTTTAAACTTTCAGTATAACTACAAGGAATTTGCTGTTCCTGCTTCATTCCTGGGCTGGCCTGGGAAGATGAGGCATTTATTCCTTTGCTGATCTGCCCTGGTACAGTGCTTTCTCTATCGATATTTTATGGCTCTAAAATGTGACTGTGTCTTTTTTGGAGTACCAATAGGAACAATATAAGGTACAATCTGTGCAAAGCTCAAGCAAACAAAAAAACATAGGATGATGATGTATTTTTGTATTTGGGGGTTATTGATAAGGGGTTTTGTTTGTCTCTATTGATGTTTAAATTGTATTGATGCATTGTGCATCTTATATTGTTTCTGTATTATATATTGTTTGTTAGCCGCCTTGAGCCGCCTTCAGCGGGAGAGTTGCGGGATATGAATTGGAATGATGGGGTACCATACCGAATCTTTTGCAATATGTGATGACAAAGAGAAGTGATAGAACAACCATTCAACAATTAATGACAAGTCATAAAGTATCCAGTTTGAAATAAGTGTACGAAGAATCATTTCAAGTTCCAGATTTGTAATATTCACAAAAAGGAATATCTTGAAAGGTGTACATAGTCCAACATGTTTCAGCTTCTAGTCTTCATCAGGGAAGATCTTGTAAACTATTCTATATTATTCAATTCTATATAATTGAATAATAAAGCATATTCAGAAGCAATCTTTACAGGAATAATCAGTCGTATAGCTATTGAATTATTTAACAAAAACCATATTCCATACCTCAGAAAAGCTATTTATGTCATTAGATGCCCTTGTGAAAAGCTATATGTAGGGCAAACCACGAGAGAACTTAAGGTAAGGATTGGGGAGCATTTAAGGATTGGGGAGCATTCAGTCAGCCCCTTGGTTCAACATTATTATTATTATTAACAAACATTTATATAGCGCCAGCAGTGTACATGGCACTTTACAAAGTAATAAAATAGACACGGTCCCTGCCCCTAGGGCTTACAATCTGAGCGACAGGAGCTGGGGGAGAGACATAGGAAGGGGAACAGAGGGAGAGACAAGGGGTCTAACATTCATGAAGATGCGAGGTCTCAAGTGCACGTACTTGGCTTGGTTACGATGAGAATGACAGCAGGCAGGTCCATGTGGCAAGGATAAGGGTAAACAGATCGTAGGTATAGGAATAGTGGCTCAGCAGGATAAAGAGTCAGACAGAGCAGAGCGGAAGAGGTGAGTTTTAAGGAGAGATTTGAAGGTATAAAGGGTGGGGGCAAGGCGGATGTGGACAGGGAGGGAGTTATGCAGAGATGCAGCACAATTGTATTGCTCTTATATTTTGGGCAATTAAGAAACTGAATAATACCAGTGACATTAAAAGAAGGATTTTACAACAAAGGGAGGCATTTTGGATCTCCCAATTCAATACTGTTTTCCCTCATAAACTGTTTCCTATAGGTAAAATATTTCATTGTAATTAGTGGCTTTTTGTGTCCTACTTGCTCTTCTTTACTTCTTATGCTTATTGCTAACAGCTGTATTGACTGAGTGCCAAACCAAATTGAGATGCACATACAAAACCATATATATATGGGATTCACCTGAGTGGAAAGGAGGTTTTTCTTTCATTCTGCTGAGAGAAACCTGTTGAGACCCCAGCCTTTGGAGAACTGCAGTTTAGATTGAGAGTTCTGTTGGGTAGTCAATACTCTTTATTGTATCTGGCAATTTCTGCTATTACAATCAACTGGTTGTTAATAATAATAACAACATAGCCCCTAAACTTTTAGCTAAAAACATACCAGTTATCTTTCAGCCTTTTATATAGCAAAGATAGGCTCTAAATAACTATAGCAAAATATAACCAATATAAAATAGATAAAATAAACTTCGTTTGCAGAATGATGGGTCTAATAGAAGTGTGCTAATAGCACAAAAGGAACTCTTAGATAGCTAAAGTCTGGACTGGGAGAGCAGCAATTGCTCAGTAACCATTTCTCCCTCCTCCTTGTTGGTTTTAAGTTCTCTTTCAACCAACATAAGGAAGCAGGCTATTGCTTTTGTTTTCTCAGATTCTGCAGCTGAGGTCAGTAACATCAGTTTTTCTTCTGTTGTCAGAGAAACAATATAAAACAATGGCTCAATCCATATTCTCCTGAGGGCAGAGAACCTCAAGCAATGGAAAATAATATGCTCCAACGTCTCAACCTCCATTAGATCTCAATTACAGGTTCTGTTAAAATAGGGAATCTGCTCCCTTCTACCTCTAACTAGTGCTGTTTCAAATTGGTGACTCTCTTATCTCCTTAATTTAGGATCCCGCATTTGGAGTAGATAGTGCTCAAGTGAGCATGAATCTTTCACATGAGGAGCGACCTTATTGGCCCTAACTGCTATCAATTCCTGTCTCAGGGCCAGCTCTCCTATTCTATGGTATAACTCCACTTTACCAAGGGGCCTGTCAGTGGGGTCAGGAGGGAGATTGAACCTTAGGATCAGTTGCTTGATTGCTCCCCACCATTGATACTGCAGGGCCCCTGATGAGCTCGTTGTTCGCTAAAGCACTGCCCTACCAAAGTTGTAGATGGCATAAAGGCTATTTTATAACAGAAGAGCAGTGCTTTAAGATAGCATTGAAATTCTATCGATATGGTGCCTGTTTCTAGGCATAGCATAGGTAACGGTGTTGCCACGGGGCTCTGAGAATACTTCTCAGAAATTTATTTTGAGGTACCTCCCACCTGGGTGCGTAATTGAGAGAGGTGATTTCTATCCAATAGAGTAACTGAGAGAGAGTTTTAGCTGAGGAAATCCTAATCAGTTGATCTAAGGTGGCATTTGGCGAGGCATAATAGAGCCTCAAAACTGCGGCTGACGACTGCCTTGCCTTTGTTATCCAAGAATCAGCATCCATCCGCCAAGATCGCGTCCGTGAGAACACAAGCCCGAGATAAGTATAGTAAGAAGTTTGAGGTTTTTCTTGCGAGCCGATTACCCATCTATAATTAGTACGGGTCGCTCCAAAGGAAACGATTCTAGATTTGCTGATGTTAACTGTCATCTGATTCTGACAACAGAAATACTTCAGTGTAAGGCATTGCTGAAGGCCCTGCTTGGACTGAGATAACAAGAGAATATCATCTGCGTACAGCAGTATTGAAACTGGCCTGTTTCTTATCATTGGAGGAGTGGCAAGGATATTAAATCATTTATAAAAAGATTAAAAAGCAATGGTGCCAATAAGCATCCTTGCCTGACTCCCCGAGAAATTGGGAAAGGTCTCATAGATCTCCCCTCTGAATTGATCCTTACTGTCATGTTAGTGTCTGCGTGCAGACAGATTATCAGATTCAACAAATGGGAGTTAAGCCCTAGTTTGGCAAGCTTCTGCCATAAGATTCTTCTAGGGACAGGGTCAAAAGCTTTTGTCAGGTCAATAAAGGCAACGTACAAATTTGCTCTCCTTATCTGAGCGTACTTAGCAATTAAGTGCATAAGGATGAAACAATTATCCAACATTGACTTGCCTTATCTGAATCCAGACTGCTCCTCTGCCAAACAAGAATAAGAGGAGATCCAATCTTCTAGTAAAACAAGAAGCGTTGTAGTGTACAGTTTACTCATAACTGGGAGGAGACTAATGGGCCTATAACAGGCAGGGTCCTTCAGATCGCCCTTCTTGAAAATTGGAATAATAATTGATAGAGTCCATGCCTTCGGAAGTGATTGAGTGAAATTTATGGCCGCAAAAAACCTTGCCAGTATGGGAGCCCACCAGCCTAAGTTATCTCTAAATAATTCTGGGGGCATACCGTCTGCACCTGGTGCCTTACCAGGTTGTAATTTGTTAATATATTTGATTACGGCCTCACTTCTAACATTCAAGGGTGCTGCATTTGGATAATCACTCGGCACTGTATCCGAGAAAAATAGATGCCTGGAATTCTCCTCAGGGTGAGACTCATGATATAGTTCCAGGTAGTAAGTAGTCTAATGCTCATCCTCTGGTTGAGAGTGGCCACTGGGTCTAACCTTCTGGTGCCATAGGTTGACTAGTCTCCAAAACTTAACTGTATTCTGCGTCTTAGCCGCTACCTCGAGTTCTGCCCATAATTGGGCTGATTTTAAGAGCCTTTTGGTCCTCATAAGTCTGTAGTACTCCTTCCTTTTAGCCACAAAGAGCTCCCAATCACATCTCAAATGGTATCTACTGCAAATTCTCCTTATCTTACCTAAGGCGGCCTTCACATTCTGGCATTTTTGGTCGAACCAAATGTTTTTAAATTTATGCACTGAGCCCAGTGAGGGTTTCCGAGTAATATATAGGAGGAGGCAATCAATAATAGATGAGAGAAGTGGATATACCTCTGTATGCTCAACTGCTAACAACAGGGAATCACGAATCGTCATGAACTCCGGGCAGTAAAGCAATTGCGTCACCTGGGCCGCCACTGCTGATGTTCAATGACGGGGCAGCGAATATATGAATTCACAGAACTGGAGGATTAGAAATCCCGGGAATCGCAAGGGCCAAGTATATTGGGTAATGGTTCCCCTCTGGTCTCACCAGGCTCTCTAAATCTTGAACAAGAGGAAAATTGAATGGGGAGATCAATATATAATCAATTAAACTGGCCCCTAACACAGAGTCATAGGTAAATTGACCCATAGGGTCTGAAGGCAATCTACCATTCAGTATTAATAAATTTTGCTCCATCAAAAGGTGCAGCAGCTTCTTCCCATGACTATTGACATGATGGTCCATAGATTCTCGCCGAGGGATTCTCAGGTGAGACTGCAGCTGTGAATCAGGTACATTCCCCGTAGAGACAGCTATTCTGGCATTAAAATCTCTCATAATAATTGGCACCGAAAAATCAAAGTCATGAGTTAACTGGTCTAAAAGATCCGATAACTGATCCCAACAGCAAGGGGAGTAATAAGGAGAAACTTCTGGTGGAACATACACATTGACAACCAATAGGGTGCCCACCAATGGACACGTGACCTGCAGCACCACACAGTTACTCAAGGCTATGGGGATTTGTTTAATCGCAGTCCTTAATCTGGAAGAAATACAGGTTATAACTCCTCCCGAAGGGCGGCCCTTCTTTGCCAGTTTCACTCTGGGCATAGTAAAGGATTGAAAACCATCCAAGTACATTGAGTCCCCCTCGCTCTTTACTAACCAAGACTATTGAAAGCACAATATATCATAATTTGAAATAAAGGACATCAATTCCTTGTCTGATCATTTAGCCTTCATACCTTCTATATTCCAAGAAAGACATTGAATGGCTGACTTATCCAAATGTCACAAAGGGGTAGGTGGAGGGAATTCAACAGGCTCACCTGCTCTGCCATACTTATTAGCACTGTTGACCCTAGTATCTTGAAGAGGGGGAGCACAACCCTGCCGCCTGGCTTCGGTACTACCCTGTGGGGGAATATGATTCGTTGGCAGCTCCCTTATCGGGGCAGGCTCCCATTTGGGGCCACTTAGTGTTACCCCTTCTACTTCTAATGGTGAAGTGGCCTCAAGAAATTCCTGGGGGGCTCCTAAGCAGGTATCTGCAGAGCCTGTTATATCCACTGACTCCCATTCTAATATCAACACTTAAGTCTTTATCATACTTGTGTGATTTTGTCTGAGAGGTACTCAAGGGTATAGCCTTTGCCTGCAGTAGCTTATGCAACAAAGTATGCTGAATAACACATGCAAGTGTATTCTCTACCCTTTGAATAAAGGCTCCCGACAATTTCAATCTCCTCCTAACCACCCAAAGTTGTAGTGCTATGGCTGTCGAACTGAAGATAATCTCAGTCCTTAAAAACCGGCCTCTGTCCAACAGGGGGATACTGGCTATCACCTCTTCAGGTTTAATATTCAATCCCATAGTTGTATGAAAAATCCCCGCCACTGCCTCCCCATCCCATTTGACATGTCTCCATTGTCTAGGTCTTTTCTTTCTGTTCAAATACAGAAGAATTGCCAGTGCCCAGCACTCTTTAGTTTCCTGTGGCCACACTTTGTCCACTGCAAGCCTCGGTGGACTGTGTGTTGGGGATTCCAGCCTGCCAGTCCGGAGAGGTGGATTGGCCAGCCAAATATCTCTGGCAGAGCTTTGATTACTCTCTAAGTAGGGTACTGGTGCCTTAGCGCCATTGATAGACAGCTCCAGGGTTTCCCTACAAGAGTCCTCTTTTGATATTAAATGTGGGGGCTCAAACAACAGGGAACTGACAGAGATGGACTTAGAGGTGAGCAGTTTCTGCATTTCAGCAGTATTACAGAGAGTTTGTGTAGTTACATCCCGCCCCATCTGTTTTGTGAACTCTGAGAAAGATAACTTCAAATTGGGCTTATTAAATTTGAGCCAGAGTCCTCCTACCAAAACTTTCATAGAGAATAGGAGGTCGTTGGACTAATCCATTCTCTGTTCCAGTTCTTTAAACTTGGTATCTATATCTATCTCTTGTCTGACTATAAGCTCTTCCAATTTCCTATCTAGAGCTCCAAGCCGAAAATTAATATCTAGCCAGTTTGCAGCTGACTCCGTGGCTGTATGGGACCATGGGGAGTTCTCTGACAAGTTATCTGTACTGGTAGTATGAATTGCCCCGTCACCTGGTAGTTGGGAAGGTGCAAAAAAGTGGGTCAGTTTAGATTGAGTTTGGCCCAAGGTTTTGGTTATCCTAGTGCCCCTTTCTGCTTGTGTTATTTCCATCGCTAGATTCATACTAGGTTTAGCTAAATGGGATCTCAGTTCATCTCAAGGAGCTAGATTTACTGTTCAAAGTAATGGTTCTAAAGCAGCAACAGTAGTTCAGCAGAGCTACTCACTGCATTAAAGCGCGACCATTGTTACTCGTATAGTCAGTCTTATATAATCTGTATATATGATTGTAAAGTCAGTATATATACCTCGGTGTATCTATGCCATAGTTGCTGCCGGGTAGTTTACCGAGAACCAATATTCACCTCATAGTTGAAGGGCTATGGGGGAGCTCTATAGCATAACCATCCAAAGCTGGAAGTCGGAAGGGGTGCCCTACCGGCGCCTAAGGCCACACGCACGCAACCCTTAGGCACGCACCCACAGCGCGAGCCGGGGCCACCTGGATTTTACTGGGCTGGGGCGGAAATGCAGGGAGTTCGCTCTCCACCTGCGCTCAGGCACCACCTGTTTCTGTCCGTCCTCCGTACCACTGTCACTCGTCTCAGGTATATCTATTATTATAGGTTCCCATTTCAGCTCTGGTTCCCTGCCAGTGGGTCTTCTGGAGGGGTGCTGCGTGATGCGTGATCTCTCCTTCTATTAGGTAATTTAAGTCTAGTTTCTCTCTCCCTCCCCCCCCCCTTTCCTCTGTTCTCTTTTTTTCTCTCCTTACCCTTTTTCTTTTCTTTCTCCCAAACCTTTCCCCCCTCTCATCCCTCTACCTTTTTGTTTTCGTTACTTCCTTCCCTTTTCCCTCCTTCTTATGTCTTTTGTCCAGGGCCCCATGAAAACCGCGCTGCTGCGATTTGTGGTTTTTGCACAGAATTCTGTCTTAGGCAGGATTAGCGCTGAAACCAGGGAAATCCCCGCGGATTTCCCTTTCACTGCCGGTGAATCGGGCTTGCTTTAACTCACCGGCAGTGAGCAATAAAGCAAGCCCCTGATTGGCTTACTGGCAGTGAGCCCCTGATTTGGCTCACCGGTGAGCCAATCAGGGGCTTGCTTTGTTGAGGCCACAAGCCAATCAGTGGCTTGCACGGCCTGTTCCAAGGAAAGTTTGCCTCAGCCATTTGCCTCCCGCTGTTTGCTGCCGTCGCCGCCTCCTCCTCTCCAGCCGCTGGGGATCCAGATAAGTTTGCCTGCTGCGCGATCTGCCTTTTCATGTTTGGGGGGCTTCTTGCTGCGTGCTCTGCCTTTGGGGGTTGGAGCTGTGCCCTCTGCTTTGCCATGTGTTTTGGGGGGGGGGGGG
>QEPC01002233.1:765187-792311 GCA_003113815.1 Sphenodon punctatus | reverse complement strand
GAGTAAGAGAGAAAGGAATTCACGAAGGTAGGTAACCAATTCTCCTTTCTGCAAGCAGGGCTGTTCAAATTTGTTTGCCTCTGGTGTGTGGATTTTCACTGCCCTGGGCCCCCAGCTGGCAAGGAGGCTGTTGTGTCTGGTTAGTGATATATATTGTTCTAGACCAGGCCGGCTGTGGCTGCGGTGGGCTCATGCAGTGTGTGGCAGTCGAACTTTGTGCTCTCCCTGGGGCTGTTTGTTTGCTCCATGTGAGGGCCCATGCTGGGGTTTTGTTTGGTGTGTTATCAAGGGATTCCCCAATGAGAATCTCAAGTGCTGGGTGATATCTCCCAAAGGATGGCTAGGCAGGGGTAGAAGTCTCCTTTATGGGTTGGGGAGAAGGGTTGTTCTACCCTGTCGCATGTTCTTTCTGACCTGCACTCTGGGTTCCGGGGTTGCACTATGCACTATGTATTGGCACTATGCCAGCAATCACATCCGGGAGGGAATCTCTGTGATGGTAACAATTTGTAGTCCCTTCCAGCCCAGGAGGCTCAGTGATCCTGCAGGAAGTACGCTGCAAGACTTACAACAACCTCAGCTTCTCATGTCTCTGATTCATTAAGCTGTGGGGGTTTGTAGACAATGTGATAGTTACACACGCTACAGCTGCATCTTTGCAACCATATCCACGTCTTGCAACCCAAAGGCCAGATCCACAGCTGTTGTAAACCAGCCTTGTTCCATTGGAGTTCTTCTGTTGCACCAATTTTCATTACGGTACTGCTGATAGTAACTGTTTGTTTCAAGCAGCGTAAAGTGGGTTACTCCACATGTGTCTAATGCAGTTTCCTTCTTGCATTGTGTGTCCTTCTCTCCTTCCACCGTACACAGTCCTTACCTGCACACAAAGATAGGCGATACCTCTCCTGACACCCTTCTCTAGGAGCCTCTTACACAATAGGCTGCTTTGCCCGTCAGAGCAGTCAGGCTTCTGATTTCACTAGAGTCCCTAGACCAAATTCTCCACTGATGTAAATCAGCATAGCTCTGTTGGCATCAGTGACAGCATAAGCTGGTCTGCTGGTGCTGTCTTGGAGTTAGCATGATTAGAGAAAACCGGGTATGAAACAGTTAGTACTTGCTCAGCTGACACAGTTGCTCTTGTGTTAAGCGCACTTGATTGTGTCCCAATGCTGAAGCCAAGTTCTCTGGGTATAATAGGCATGTCTGTGTGAGGTAGGTAATGCCATGCTAACTCACCACTCTGCAGACCATGCCCGCCAGATCACCAAGTCCATGATGCGGAAGCCAACAGTGGATCGCCTGCTGACACACCGTGAATCCGACATCCAGAACTTTGTCAGCTTCATCACAAAAGATTCCATCCAAAAGTCACTTCGTATGTACATCGAGATGTTGAAGTAGATGCAAGGCTAAAGAGAGGGTCTGCTAGCCTGTGGATTCGCTGTCATGGGTGACTGGAGAGCCCCATACCAGACATTGGAACGCCTTTTGGCAGTGCAATGTTTGTATTGTCACTGGCCTGGCTTATTCTGTTTGTCCTTTAACCTCCTGTTTCTAACCCAGTTGTACTAGTGGGTGAAAACAGACATGCACCTTAACTCTGCTTTAACATTGCTTGTGCATATTGCAGGACTGCATAGGGTGCCAATACAACCCTGCAACATGCCTAAGAAATGTTAAAGCGATGTTAAAGCAGAGTTATGTGCATGTCTGTTTTCACCCAGTGCTTCTTTCACAGTTCCTAACACTGATACCCTTTTTTGAGATGCTGAATGAGAGACCTGTATACTGGAATCACAGGGCAGGGCCAGTGCCTCTGGCACTTGGGTATTTACCTTCCTAAAAAGAGTTAATTTTACAAATGTAAATTGTCAATAAAATATCTTGATTTGCAGCTGCTTTTTCTATGTCTGTCTCTGTCAGAGTATTGGACAGTGCCCTAGTATTGCACAGCTCCTCCAGCTTGAGAACAGGGCATTTCCCTTGAGCAAAACTCACTGCTGCAGTCTCACTTCTTGTGAAAGCTGGCCCAGCCCCAGCTTTCACAGGCCAAGGCTGCCCGCCCGCCCCCAGCGGGCGGCGACAAAAGGGCAGCGGCCGTTTTGTGGCCGTTGTGAGGCCGGAGCGAGGACAGCGAGGGGCCACCCCCCTGACAGCACCCGCGCGCACGCTCCTGCTGCGGCTCCAGCAGGCCGGGCTTCCCCCCGATACCTGAACAGGTAACACCTATGATGCCACCCTATACCTCCACGGCGTCTATCACCTCCCTCCTTCTACCCTCTCTCACGCACCCCCTCCTTCTCCCTCTCCCTGCACCAGCAGCCTTTCTCCAGCCAACCTACCCCTTATCCTCACCCACGCCCATTCCCCCTAGGCCCATACCCGTCCGTTCCCCATCCCCCAACCTCATCCGCATCCCCTGCCTTCCCAAACACCAATTGCCTTTTTCCTGCTCCCTCTGGAACTGCCGCTCGTCCGTGGCTAAAGCTCCCTTCATCCACGATCTCTTCCTCTCTCGCCCCTTTCAACTCCTGGCTCTTACGGAAACCTGGATCGCGCCCTCCAACTCTGTTACCCCGGCTGCTCTATCCTCCGGGGGCCTGTCGTTCTCTCACCGCCCCCGCCCTGAGGGCCTGGGTGGTGGTGTGGGCTTGCTCCTTGCTAAGCACTGCCAATTCAAAACCCTCTCCCCTCCCCCCTCCTCCTCCTTCCCTTCCTTTGAGGCCCACTCTGTGCGCTTATACTCCCCTCTACACCTTCGGGTTGCTGTCATCTACCGCCCCCCGGGTTCCCTCTCCTCTTTCCTCCCGGACTTTGAATCCTGGCTCACCTTCTTCCTCTCCGATGATATCCCCACTCTTATCCTTGGTGATTTCAACATTCACGTTGACACGCCCTCCGCCCCCTCTGTTTCCCGCTTTCTCTCTCTCGCTTCCTCCTTTAATCTCCGACTCTGGACCGACTCCCCCACTCATACTGACGGCCATTCCCTCGACCTCGTCTTCACTCGAAACTGTTCTCTAACTGACCTCTCCTTTGACCCCTTCCCTAGTTCTGATCACTTCCTCGGCTCCTTCAGCCTTTCCCACCGACCCCCCTCCGCCTCCCCCTCTATGCGCCCCTTCCGCAATATGCAGGCCCTTACTCCCTCGGAGTTTGCCGCACATCTTTCCCCCCTTCTCCCCCCCGTTTTCGCCTCCTCCTCCCCTGACTCTGCTGTCTCTGCTCTCAACGCTTCTCTCTCCTCGACCCTTGACTCTCTTGCCCCCCCCTCTGCTCGCCCCGTCCGCCCCCTCGACCCCCGCCCCTGGCTTACCCCTGCCATCCGCTACCTCCGCTCCTGCGCCCGGGCTGCCGAACGCCTCTGGCGCAAATCCCGCTCCCTCCCTGACTTCCTCCATTACAAATTCTCCCTCTCCTCCCTCTCCTCGGCTATCTCCCTAGCTAGGCAGCGCTATTATGCCTCTAGGATCGAATCTTTCTCCCGCGACCCTCGCCGCCTTTTCTCTACTTTCGACTCCCTTCTCAAACCCCCCTGCCCTCCCCCGCCCTCTTCCCTTGCTGCTCGGGATCTTGCGTCGTTCTTCACCTCCAAGATTGACAAGATCCGTCGGGATATTGCCTCCCGCCCCCCTCCGCCCCCCGCTCCCCTCCCGCCCCCTCCCCCGCCCCCCTCCCTCCTCGCATCCTTCCCTCCTGCCTCTCTCCAGGAAATCTCTGCTCTTCTCTCTTCATCCAACCCCTCCACCTGCCCCCTTGACCCGATCCCCTCCCGCCTCCTGACCTCTATTGCTCCCACTGTCGCTCCCCCCCTTCTGCATGTTGTCAATCTCTCCCTTTCCACAGGCTCCTTCCCCTCTGCCTTCAAACATGCCACTGTCTCCCCCATCCTCAAAAAGCCTACCCTGGACCCTTTCGATCCCTCTAGTTACCGGCCGGTCTCCCTCCTTCCCTTTGCTTCGAAGCTCCTGGAACGTGTCGTCTACTCCCGCTGCCTGAACCTCCTCTCTGCCAACTCCTCCCTCGACCCTCTCCAGTCCGGCTTCCGCCCCCTCCACTCTACTGAAACTGCCCTGGCCAAGATCACCAATGATCTACTTGTCGCTAAATCGAAGCGCCACTACTCCGTTCTTGTCCTCCTTGACCTCTCTGCCGCCTTTGACACTGTCGACCACTCGCTCCTCTTGGACTCCCTTTACTCTTTGGGCTTCCGTGGCTCTGTCTTTGACTGGTTCTCCTCCTACCTCTCTGACCGCTCCTTTAATGTCTCCCTCCCCGAGTCGACCTCCCCCTCCCTTCCCCTCTCGGTTGGGGTTCCCCAAGGTTCTGTCCTTGGCCCTCTCCTCTTCTCTATCTACACCCGGTCCCTTGGTGAAATTATTGCCTCCCACGGGTTCCAATACCATCTCTATGCTGATGACACCCAACTCTATCTCTCTACCCCCTCTCTCTCCTCCTCTGTCCGCTCACGCCTCGTCGACTGCCTCTCTGATATCTCCGCCTGGATGTCCCGACGCCAACTCAAACTGAACATGGCCAAGACTGAACTCCTCATTTTTCCTCCCTCCCCCTCCTCTCCCTCTGACCTGACCGTCTGCATTGATGGGGTCACCATCCGTCCTGTTCTCCGTGCCCGCAGCTTGGGCTTCATTTTTGACACGCACCTCTCCTTTAAACCTTACATTGACTCTGTGGCCAAATCCTGCCGATTCGCTCTCCTCAACATTGCCCGCATTCGCCCCTTTCTATCTGTCTCCTCGGCCAAAATCCTTGTTCATGCCATGGTTATCTCTCGCCTCGACTACTGCAACCTCCTCCTTGCTGGCCTCCCTCGCTCCCACCTGTCCCCCCTTGTGGCGATCCAAAACTCTGCCGCCAAGGTCATTCACTCTGCCCGTCGCTTCGACCATGTGACGCCTCTCCTCCTCTCCCTTCACTGGCTCCCCCTTCCTGAACGTATCCTGTTCAAACTCCTGGTTTTCACGTTCAAATCGCTCCATGACCAAGCTCCCCCTTACCTCTCGGACCTAATCGCCCTACGCGCTCCTGCGCGCGCTCTCCGCTCTTCCGCTGTCCCCTCCCTCGCTCTCCCTCGCTTCTCCTGCTCGCCCAACCGCCTTCGTCCCTTCTCCCTCGCTGCCCCGCATGCCTGGAACTCCCTCCCTGCCGACGTCCGCCTCGCCTCCTCCCTCCGCTCCTTCAAATCCCTCCTCAAGACCCACCTTTTCCATGCTGCCTTTCCCAATGCCCTCTAGTCTTTCCCCTTGCTCTTACTGTCAGCCCTCCTCTGCTGACTGCTGCTACCGACCACCTTGTAACCAAGCCAAGTACACGCACCTGAGACTTCGCATCCGCCTGAATGTTTGTTTGTCTTCTCCCATGTCTCTCCCGCTGTCCCCTCTCCTTGTCTCCCCCTCCTTGTCTTTTAGATTGTAAGCCACAGGTAGGGACCGCAGCTGATTGTATGTTCTGTACAGCGCCAGGTTGTTACTGGCGCTTTATAAATGTTTAATAATAATAATAATAATAACAAGAAAATTAATCCAGTAACTGTTGCTTACTAAGTTCTCAAATTTCTTTCCCAAGTGGGTTTATATCACTGAGATTTGTATTTTGATTTCCCCTTTTTACTTCACTACATAATACCTGCTGGCACATGCATTCTTAATAAACTGAACTTGCTGAGTGGGAATGACTGCTTTAGAGCCCATCATGTAAACTTATCATGCATGGACCGGAAGAGGCCATTTTGATCTTTGTCTAAGCTGTTGCCTGACCCATTGTTCCTTGTTGACAACAGTTTGGTGGAAGAAGTCTAATGAGTCTTGCTACTGCTGCTGGGGTGGCAACAGTGGAGAATAGACCCAGAGATTTCTCCCCCTGCAGCAGACAGTCCTCCGGCTGGGTAGCTCTACCTTGACCGGCAGGAGGCAGAAGAGATCAAAACTTCCTTGCGCATGCGCCTCCTGTGCTACCCTCCTCCTCTAGTTTTTTCTTCTGCCTCGGACCAGCGGGATCGTCAGGAACGGGCTCTGCAAGAAAGAGAAGAAGCAGAGTTAGGACAGTGACGTGGCCTCAGAGGGGTTTCCCCTGCCTTGGCAGTAGCCATTGGCAGCGAGGGTCTCAACCCAGCAGGGAGAAGCGAACCGCGGGTCTCGGAAGCAGGCTCTCCCCCATCCAGAACAGTCTCCTGCAGCAGCAGGGAGACTGTTCAGCCTGGACCGCCTTTAAAAAAAAAAAAAAGGCGAGGGCAAAGAATCTTGTTCTCTCCCACGCGGCGGCGTCAGGAGAGCGGGGACTGACTATGAAAGGCACCTCCAGGCTGGAGGTAAGTTTTCTAAACAAAGACGGGGGGTGGGGGACCTGGCCCTTGGAAAGGGGGTTCCCCCATCCAGCAAAGGGGGGCCATTAAGCCAGGTCTCTCCAGCCCTTTGCGGCTGTTCTCTGTTCCTCTCCCCCCCCCTTCTTCCCTCCCCCTCCCCCCATATCAGGGCAGATCGGTAAGAGGAGCCATTATTCTTCACAGGACTCCGGGCAGTGGGAGACGTCGGGGGCCTCTGTGTTGACCACCCCGGGAGGTTGGGACACCCAGAAGGAGGCTTTTCAAACCCTAAATAGTAGTATGGAGAAAATACTACTGGTCATATCAGCCCTAGGGGATAAAAAAGGAAAGAAGAGGAAACAGGCTCAAGAGGAAAAAGCCCCCATTTCAAAAAAGAGGCGGTTAAAAAAGGCAGGAAAACCCCAAAGAACCACAGGGGGCGCCATTTCCCGCCTGCTTCACTCTCCTCCATCTTCTAAGCATGCCAGCTCTGTGGGAGAGGGGAGTATGACTGCAGCAGCTGCTATACAGTCCCTGGCTTCGAACTCCGACCTCGATTCGGAGGCTCTTCCCTCGGAGCTGGAGGAGGGGGAATGGCAGGATATTCCTCTGTCTAACAGAGATCAGGAGAGGCAGTTTCCATTGAGTTTCAGAGTAGAGCTAATGGCCCAAGTTATAAAAACCTTGTCCTTAGAGGAGAAGCAGAGAAAGGATCAATCCTCAGACTCAGATGTTCGACAACTAATTCCCTCCCTTTCAGGAAGGGATGTTGGCCTCTCTCTGGATAGGGCATTTGAAAAATTGATCTTGGAGGAATGGAAACTTCCTGCCAAGTCCTGCAGAATGAATAAGACCCAGGAGGCGCTGTATTCATTCTCCAGGAGGAAAGAGCCACTGTTCAAGAACCCAAAAGTGGATGCAGCCGCTGCCTCCCTGGCAAGGCAGACGGTCTTTCCCATGGAGGGGGATTGCTTTCCAAAGGACCCTTCAGATAGGGCCATTGAGGGAGCCCTCAGGAAGGGGCTAGACGCGTCAGAAAATTCCCTACGCATAAACATCCTATCTTCATATCTGGCAAGGGCAAATTTAGCATGGCTGCAGGAGATGCAGTCCCCAGATATTTCAGAAGAAAGATCCAGGGTTCTTTCTTCCAGAGTTATGCTGGCTACGGCTCTCCTGGCTGACACCACTTCGGATGCGCTCTCGTTGTCAGCTCGAGCAGTGTCCTTATCTGTGGTGGCCAGAAGGAGGGTCTGGTTGAGGTCCTGGCAAGGGGACTCTACTGCAAAGACCTTATTGGTGGAAGGTCCTTACCAGGGCTTTCAGCTCTTCGGGACCTGTCTGGATAAGGTCCTAACAAAGGCCAATGATAAGTCGAGAACTAAGACTTTACAGCAGTTTACAGCAAAGAAAAGACCCCTTTCGTGCCCCTACCTTTAGGTTTAGGGGGGGATACGGAGCCTTTTGCAGGCACAACCAGCCTTCTGACAGAGATTATAGCAGGCAGTCCTTTCATTTTCGAGGACAACGCCAGCGCAGATCTGACAGAGGCAGGCTGCGAGATCCTCCTGCTTCGCAGTCAGCAAAACAGGCATGACTCTCAAGGGGAGGAGGACATAGGGGGAAGGCTATCAAATTTCTACAAAACTTGGGAAGGATCAATCTCAGACACTTGGGTTGTGAGAATTGTGGAACGGGGATACACCCTGAAACTCCGAGGTCGCCCAAGGAGCAGATTCCTTCCTTCTCCAGTCTCCAAAAAACCCCTCAAAGTAAAGGCCATGACAGCAGAAACAGACAGGCTGTTAGCTATAAAGGCCATAGAGGAGGTCCTGAGCGGGGAGAGAGGTTTGGGATTATATTCCATCATATTTTTGGTCCCAAAAAAGACAGGGCAATGGAGAGCGGTGTTAGATCTCAAACTGCTAAACAGGTGGATAAGAGCCTAGAAATTCAAAATGGAATCGATCTCTTCCATTTGCCACAACCTGTCCAAAGGGGATTGGCTAACCTCCATAGACCTGAAGGAGGCCTACTTACATATCCCCATTCTAACGGAACACAGGAGATGGCTCCGATTTGCGTTCAACGGCTCCCACTGGCAGTTCAGGGCTCTACCCTTCGGCCTCTCTTCAGCCCCAAGGACCTTCACCAAGGTTCTCATCACCCTGGTAGCGAACCTGTGCAAGGAGGGGATCCACGTGTTCCCCTACTTGGACGATATCCTCGTCAGGTCCCCATCTCAGGAGAGGGCTTTCAGGGACGTAAGCAGGGTTATGACTTACCTCAGGATACACGGATTCGTGACAAACCTAACCAAGAGTCAGCTTTTACCTACTCGCAGACTTGGGAGTAATCATAGATACTTCCTTAGACTCCGTGTTTGTTCCAGAACAAAGGCAAAAGATCCTGTCGATGATCCACCTGCTTCAGGCGTCTCACCGACTGAGACTGAAGGCCCTGGCAGGGCTACTGGGGCTGATGGTGTCATGCTCGCGTCAGGTCCAGAGGGCCTGATACAACCTCAGAGGCTGCTGAGGCCTTTCCAAAGAGAGCTAACGCAAGGGGGAAATTCTTGGGTTCGGGTGCCCACCCACATAAAATCCTCCATGTCCTGGTGGCTAAATCCAGGCGTGTTCCAAAAAGGAGTACCTCTGACAGAGCCCAGTCGGAAAATAATGACCTCCGATGCCAGCTTGACGGGCTGGGGGGCCCACATGGAGGAAAGATGCATTCAAGGGACCTGGTCCCCAGAGGAGCAAAGGAAACCCATAAACTTATTGGAGCTCAGGACCAATCGCCTGACTCTTCAGCAGTGGGCACACCTCCTCCTCAGGGCTCATGTCCTGACATACACTGATAACATAGCAGCAAAAGCCTATGTGAATCACCAGGGGGGCTTGAGGTCTCTGGCCCTCCAGAGGGAGGCCATGATCCTCTTCGATTGGGCTCAATCACGGGTGGCTTCCCTAAAGGCGCTACGCATAAAGGGAGCGAACAACATACAAGCCGATTGGCTCAGCAGGAATCAGGTGAACCCCCACGAGTGACTCTCAACTGGGAGGTTTTTCTTCTCGTTGCAGAGAAATTTGGGGATCCGGTCATGGACCTGTTCGCCTCCAAAACCAACGCTCAGGTAGCACGCTTCATGACAGCATCAGGAGACTCGGGAGTCACAGCCCTGGACACTCTGAACCAGGCGTGACCCAAGGGTCTGCTATATGCTTTTCCCCCTTACCCCTTGCTTTCGAGAACGGTGGCAATGATAAAAAGAGAAAAGGCCCAGGTGATCTTGGTAGTTCCATGGTGGCCCAGGGCCATGCTTCTCCGACCTAAGGGAGTTAAGCGTAGAGGAGCCATTCTTGCTCCCAGAGAGGGGGGACCTTCTATCTCAGGGGCCCCTTTTTCATGAGAACCCGGGGGGTCAAAAACTGACAGCTTGGAGATTGAAAGCCTAGCGCTACAAGAGAGAGGTTATTTGGGGGCAGTGCAAAAAACCCTGTTGGCCGCAGGGAGAACGGCTACTAGGCGATCTTATAGAGCGACTTGGAGGGTTTTTGCGACATGTGCCTTGCACAGAGGCTTGGACCCCTGTAATCCTTCTATCGCTGACATATTCAAGTTTTTACAAGCAGGTCGCGATAAGGGTCTAAAGTATAACACGTTAGCCAGACAGGTTTCGGCTCTAAACTCAGTTTTGGCTACGCTGCCTTCTGGAGAAATTTCGAGTTCTAGGCACATCCGCCAGTTTTTGAGGGCATCCAGACACCTTTCGCCCCCCATAGTTCACAGGTCTCTGTCTTGGGACTTGAATCTGGTTATTGATGCCCTAACCAGGACCCCTTTCGAGCCTTTGGCACAGGTTTCTCTATATATGTTATCCTTAAAGGTGGCTTTTCTAATAGCTGTCACTTCGGCCAGAAGGATGTCAGAACTAGGGGCTCTTTTGATGGAAAAGAACTTCTGTATTTTCCAGAAACTATCTGTCACTCTCAGACTTGATTTGGCTTTTATTCCAAAATACAATTCCATCTTCCATAGATCACAGGAGATTGTGCTCCCTTCCTTCTGCCCTAATCCCATCCATCCGAAGGAAAGGTTATGGCACACCCTAGATGTGCGCAGGGCTCTTAAAATTTACCTTATAAGAAGCCAAGGTTTCTGTAGGTCAACGGCGTTATTCGGTAACCTACGGCCAGCAATAAAAGGGACAAAGGCTTCAAAGACATTAATCTCGAAATGGGTGAAACAGGCTATCATTGAGGCATATAAAGCCAAGGGCAAAATTCCTCCTCTTCAAATCTGGCCTCATTCAGTAAGAGGAGCGGCTACGTCATATGCTTTCAAGGCAAGAGCCACATATGATGAAATCTGTAGGGCAGCAACCTGGTCATCAATCCATACGTTCGTAAGATATTACAAGATCGATACTTTTCAATCTGCGGATGCTGCCTTTGGGAGGAGAATTCTCCAGGCGATTATAGATTCGCCTGAGTCCGTCTCTTCCCCCCCTCAGTAAGTAGAAAGTTTGGGTATATTCCAGCTGGAGGATTGTCTGCTGCAGGGGGAGAAAAGGAAATTGGTCACCTACCTTAGTGAATTCCTTTCTCCTCTGCTGAGCAGACAGTCCTCCGGACCCACCCAGACACAGGTGGAAAAAGTGAGGACGTAGTTAAGTTCTGAATAGGTAATGGGTAGGCTGCCTGGGAGAGTTTCCCCTTCGCAGGTTACTAGAAAAAGGTTATTATTAATAGCGTTAAGTGTTTTTTTATAAATCATTAGCATACAGCCTCCATGGAGTTAAGTTATTTGGTGGTCAACACAAGGCTGCCGATCCTCTGCTTTGGAAATATCTGACGAGAGGAGGAGGGTAGCGTAGGAAGCGCATTCGCAAGGAAGTTTTTGATCTCTTCTGCCTCCTGCCAGTCAAGGTAGAGCTACCCAGCCGGAGGACTGTCTGCTCAGCAGAGGAGAAAGGAATTCACCAAGGTAGGTGACCAATTTCCTTTTCCGTGAGCTGGCTCCCCATTCATCTTGCACCACCGTTTGTTGCTGCCAGGGTAGCAGCAGTAGGGAATGAACTCAGGGACTTCCGAGCTGGCTGAACTCCTGCAGCAGCAGCAGCAGAAGAACAGGTGGGGAGGGCACCTGGTCCGCTCCCTACTGCAACTTCGAACCAACACTCTCCACCCCCTCCTTACTCCACTCCCAGCAAGTAGCCACCGGTTGCGCATAAAAGCTTTACATCAGCTACTCAAAAACGTTTTTTTTCTGGTTGGCACGTGCAAAAAAAAAAAAACTTGAGTAGCTGTCATGTTGGTTTTTTTTACCCTATGTCCTTCTGTGTGTGTCTCTGTACCTGATAAGCATTTGACCTTGTCTGAGATGCACCTCCTATGCATTTTTACAGCCCATTAAAGCCTATTCTCATTTGAACATTCCCATTATTCCTAATTGGCATTCCTTTTAGTAGGTCCCCTACTCAAGTGTTTTTCCTGGGAGACAACCAGGAAAGAGATGCATATGGCTATCTCTATCTTTCTCTGTCTCCTCAAAAGATCTCTGCAGTCTTGGCACCAAAAGTTGAGTCCCTCCTCAATCTGATTGTTAGGAAGTATGCCTTTGTTTGCAGGCCTGCTCAGTCCCTCCTCAGAATGGCAGGGAGAGGTTATTCTGGCTGGTTCCACTAGACTTGTATTTGCCCCTCCACCCAAGACCAGGGCCATAAAACCAGGGGAAAGGAGAGGATTAGCCAGAGAGGATGTGCTGGGAGTCAGTGGATGGGGGGGTGTAAAATTTTAAGAGAGTGCTCAGGTGAATGGGTGTCCTCTGTTGTCCTGTTTTTACATAGAGGCTGTAGAACCACAGTTTGCCCATTTCTGTCCTAGGATTTTTCATCCCTGGGATGTACCTGTGCAAACTGAACTCCCACGCTTCCTTCCACACCCAGCACTACTGTGGCTCTGTAAAGTGGAGTGTCGCACAACAGATTCTAGGTGCTACCTTTGGGGATGTACCTCTGACTCTTAGGATCTGGGAGTGGATCACTTCATTATGATGTGCTGTATACTCCAAAGCGACCAAGGTGGGCAACGGTCAGAGATTGGATTCTGGGCTCAATGGACCATTGGTCTGATCCAGCATGGCACTTCTTGTAGTCTGACCAGATGTAACACTAGCTACTTATTTTCAGCATTAAATATTTGGACATTATGTCTATATGTGTAAACTTGCATCTAGTTATGTATTTGCCATGAATTTCTGGCACTCCTGTCTTGAAGGAGCAAAACAGACAGCAGGTCCTGACATGTAGGTTCCATTACATATAGAGAGATACACTTCCCTCCTCCCAGTCATTAGTAATGTGCGGGACCCTAGAAACATGGATATAACAGAATTACAGGGTTATAAACACGTTAAAGCTCCATTACCTGGATTTTAGGACACTAGCCCTTTAAGGCTTCAACCAGCAGAAGTCAGCTGACTGGCTGCAGCTGTGTATAAAGATTGGGCGAGAACCCTCACTTAAGGGAAAAGCAAGGGAGGGAATGATTGTCTCTGCGCTCTGGCAGCAAGAAGCCAAAGGCTAGAGTTAAGCCAAGACAGAGTAAGGAAAAACTGAACTGCAGCATTATATTCTCCACCACACCCCAGGAGTTCTGGGCTTAACAGAACCGTAGAACACGTGGGTGGATCACTCATTGATGAAGAGCCAGCAAGGATTTGACTTTACATAAGGGTACCTGGCCAACTCTGGGAGAAGCCTTAACAGGAGGTTTTGAGATGGGCTCTAAGGGGAGTGTTGGAGGGCCCTGTTTCAAATTTAATAAGGAATTGCAGAACTGCATGTGGCAGGGGGTGATACCTGTTCCCCAAAGATTCTCTTAAGCCTGTTTCTAAGGAAAAAATCTGGGTCCTTCTGCAATGGATTTTTAAATCTGGCTAAACCAGTCTATTTCCTACCTGTCTCCATGGTGTTTCTGAAATGATCTTGGAAGCGATACCTAGATTTAAAAAGATGTGACAAAACATTTTTTTTACTTTACTCAGCTTGGTGCCTCTCTCTGGAATGGTCTATGTTCTTTACTGTTCTGTGCACTGTCCTGGTATGGACATATTTTCTTGTGTGGATCACTGCAATCTGGAACTGTCTGTAGAGGAGTTTGTCTTGGCCTCTGTCAACAGCTATTTCCATATGGAAACAAGCCATACAGGCTTGATTTGCTGTACACAGGTGAAGTGTGCAGCCGAGGGCACCAGGGGCAATGCCCCTCCTGTGTCCTCTGATGCCCCTCCTGTGTCCTCTGCCCTGCTACTGTGCCCCTGCCCCCCCTGCACACATAGCCTCTTACCTGCAAGAAGTTCAAGAACTCCTGTGCAGGCCCCCAGAAGCTGCTGCTGTTCATTTTCATGAAGGAGGCCTCATGCTGGAAAACTGCTCTGTCAGCAGTTTGGTTTTTTGTCAGCTGTGATCTGACTGGTAGTGAACTGAGCTGACTGGCTCACTCTCTCCCAGCCAGCCCCCACCCACCCAGCCTGGAGGAGAGAGGAACTGGGTGTCTCATGGAGTCCCATAAGGGACAAACATAATAGGAATGCACTTGGGCAGCTAGGGGGAGCTGTCCAAGCGTGTGTAATGGGAGCCACCAGAGGACAAGCTTTCATTGAGCCCTATGGGCTCAATTTTTAAACAGCACCTGGATGCTGATTGCAAGCGCCCAGGCAATTGTGCACTTGTGCCGCCATTGAATTGGGGCAGGCAGGCACCGCTGGGGTGGGGTTTTTTGGACACTTTTGTTTTTTTTGCTCTCTGGGTGGGGGACCTAGGGGCTCGGATGGAGGAAGGGTTTCTAAAAAATCCAATCTTTGCTGGAATGTTCCTTACATTTTAAAATGACCCCACCCTTTGCAGTTTGGTGAGATGTGAGTAGAGACAAAATGGCCTCCGCCTCTCTAGTAGAGAGGCCATTTTGTGACTTTGTTTTTACTGGTCATGATTACTCTTTTATAAAATGGTTCTGACCCTCCCGTTGCTGTTTTACAGCTGCTGGAAAGTTGTTTGGTGGCAATGCAGGCCTGCAACAGGGCAAACGTTTTAAAAAGGCCTGTTTGCTTGGACAGGTTTTAGCTGTCAGGGATAGGGTATAGCTACTGGGGATGCTGGTCTCACTGGACCATTTTTGCTTGCAGTGCAGGCCTGCAACAGGGCAAACCGTTTTTAAAAGGCCTGTTTGCTTGGACCGGCGTTTGGCTGGTGGAGATAGGGTGTAGCTACGTGTAGTTACTAGGGATGCTGGTCTCGCTGGGCCAGTTTTGCTTGCAATGCCGGCCTGCAACAGGGCAAACAGTTTTAAAAAGACCTGTTTGCTTGGACAGACATTTGGCTGTTGGGGATAGGGTGTAGCTACTAGGGATGCTGGTCTGAAAGGGCCTGTTTTGCTTGCAGTGCCAGCCTGCAACAGGGTAAACCTTTTTTAAAAGACCTGTTTGCTTGGACCGGTGTTTGGCTGGCGGGGATAGGGTGTAGCTACTAGGGATGCTGGTCTCAAAGGGCCACTTTTGCTTGCAGTGCTGGCCTGCAACTGGACAAACCTTTTTAAAAAGGCCTGTTTGCTTGGACAGGCGTTTGGCTGTTGGAGATAGGGTGTAGCTACTAGGGATGCTGGTCTCGAAGGGCCTGTTTGACTTGCAGTGCCGACCTGCAACAGGGTAAACCTTTTTAAAAGGACTTGTTTGCTTGGACCAACGTTTGGCTGTCGGGGATAGGGTGTAGCTACTAGGCTGCAGACAACAAGGAAACCCTTTTCCCCTGTCCCCTGCTGAACCCATCTCTTCCCCTACCTCTTCTTGTGCTCCAAAACCAAACCCTTTCCCTCCTACTTCTCCTCTGTCCTTCTCTTCCCTTTCATTCTCTTCTGATTCAGCTTGTCACAGGACAGGGAGCTAATTCGGTCCTCCCAGTTCTCCAAGCCAGAAGGAAGGCTTGTCCCAAAGCCTACACCCTCAGAAGACTACAGGTGGCCAAGGATGCCATGAAAATCGAGGATTCGGGATAAAGGTAGGCGATGTCAACATGATCTATTTTTTTTAACCTACTATAGTTAATTTGGACCCAGTGGGAAAAAGAGTGGATGGGACCTCAGTAAGAGGGCTCTCTATACCCCGGTGGCAGTGCTTCACACAGCAGCGTTCCCAGTGTTAGCTAATTTAATGTCCGTCCAGTGTTAACCCTGGGAAATCCTTGCTGCTGGGTTATGCCACGCCACTGGCCTACCGTTGTCCTGGCTCTGCCCCAGGCCACACACTGCCCCTAGGCCCGGCGGCAGGTTCAACCCGCCCACTGCCCCACCAGCCTACAAACCCACCAGCCGCCACTGACTGTACACAAACAAGAAGTGTCGTCCTTCCAGAGGGAAAAATACACTTGGCAAACCCCACTGAAGGCATGTTCATTTGGATTTCAAATCCTAAAGCCCCACAGGCTCTGTGTCCCCAAGTGTACTACTTACACACACACAACACTCTCTTTTTCTCACACACAAATTTTATTACAGTACCTCCTTCTCCTCACCTCCTTCAGCCAAATCTCCTGAGCTAGAGGGAGTGGGACTTGGGTGTCTTACTGTAACTCCTGGGGGAGGCAGGCTGGTTCCCATTTTCACTGACTTGTACACCCCCATTTGAACTACCTTCGCCAGCTCTCTGGTACCATTTCCCAGACAGACGTGCCCAAACACTGGTCCTTGCCTCTCCTGTATTAGGGCTGGTGTACTGTCACTTGCACAGGTGAGTCTTTCCATCAGTGCTGCATCCTGCCCTGCTTTCTCAGTTGGGATGCAGCTGGAACAAGGGCTGCACCCCACATCTATTTAGCAACCCCTTCCCAGTGGGTTGCACATTCACTCTTTCATGTTCCAGAGCTCAGCCTCCCTCCATCCCCCTCACACGCACACTCCCACAAACAAATATATTTAGTAGCAAATTGCCATGACAGCAATAGAAAAATGGAAATAAAGTTCTCATTTCCTCCTACCTAGTGATTAGTTACAGACATGGTGTGAAGTTCGGCAAAAGTCAGAACTGGAAGAATGCAGGCAGCATGTGCGAGCAGCTATCTCTTTTTGTCAGTGCCCAGAGGGCTGCGCATGGCAGTCTCCTCCCAGCTCCACTCCTTGTTTTCCTCCTCCCTCAGGAGAGCCTGTACTGCACTAGTAGCTGCTACTAGAAGAAGCAAAGGAACTCCTGAGACCCACTGCTGCCATGTCTGTGCTACGACTAGCCAGTACACAACAGCTCAGTGGTTAGGAGAGTCGCTGCTTTTAAGGAGCAGCTGCCTGTCAAGCACAAAGGAGAGAGCAATGGTGAGAGCCTGGCAGGCAGCCACTGCTGCCCCAGCTAACCACTCTCCCGTGTGCTCTCTCTCACCCCACTCTAGCACTGGATCACTTTCCCTATCCTGATTCTGCTGCTGCTGCTTGTCTCTAGCTCCCAGTCCCAGCTTTAGAGACAATGGCGGCGGCAGCAGCAGAGCCAGGGGACATGACAAGAGGCAGCAAAGAGGGCAAGAGGCGGGAGAGAGCATGATGCAGGGAGCCCGGATGAGGGGCCGGGGGGAGAGGCTTGCTGTATTTGCCTCTGGCTTCCTGTTGATCTTGCTCACCAACAGAGCAGGAGTAGAGCCAAAGGAATGTGACTGCCCCGAGGGATTACCTTGTTCTCTTTCTCCCTGTCATCCCACCCATCCATACACTTTCCAAAAATCCCCCCAAAAAACTTGTTAACTAAGTTTTATATTTAAAAAATAAATGTAAGCTTATCACAGAATTCTTTGTAGGGGTGGTGCGGAAAACTGGTTTTGTGAAGTCAGTGCAGAGCGAAGCCATAGGATAAAGTTTGGAAATCACTAGCCTAATCTACAAAATATGGCACATGGGGAGTTCCAGGGTGTGCTGCATTAGCTGAGCATGTTGTTGATGTCATCCAGAGAGCAGTTGGGAGGAGATTATCAGGTAGCTGCTCAAACTCAGCCACCAGATGATGATATTGATTTCCACATGTGATGAATTTGCATATGGTAATGTCCCTGCTCACTAGCAGTGGCAGGCCCCAGTGTACACTGTAGAGCCCAAGACTAGGGAAAAGCTGGCGCTCATTGCAGGTAGAAGGGGGGCTCTTTCCTGTAAGAGCCAGTGTAGTGCAATAGCTAGGTGTGCAATACTTGGACTGGGCGGTCCCGGTTCTAGTCTCTCCTTAGCCAGAAACTCACTGGGTGACCTTGGGCCGGTCACATTATTCTCTCAGCCTAACCTACCTCACAATTTAAAAGTTATGTTAAATTGTTGTATGTAAAGCACTCTAAGTGCCATGGCAGGGGGGGCACTATATAAAAATAAAGATTATTATGTAGTTGCTGGTATTTCGCTACAGCCTACCAGATGCTGTGCCTTCTTCCCTAATAGGGGATGGCACCTGCTTTGACATATGCTTACATGCAGAGCTGAGTAGCTGCTTCCTTGGCCCCTACTGTGTGGAGGGGAGTGAGGTACCTGCGCAGCCCTGTGGGTCAGGCTAGGTCAAGGTTGGAGCAGGGACAGCAGCTATCTTCTCTCAGCCAGGAACTCAGATGCTGTGGGCACCAAGCTCTGAAGGAAGATGCTGGGAATGTGCATATCCCAATGAAAACTGGCTCTGTTGAGGGGTTGGAGATGGAACAGGACTGAGGACTGTGCTGGGAGAGGGAAAGGCTGCTGCACTGCCTCTGCTTGGGTCAGCCAGATTAGCATTTGGAAACATAGCTGGCACTCTGCAGTTGGGGTGGTTGCTCTCGGAGGGAAGGGGGAAGGTGGCTGCTTTCTTGTGTGGGGCTGCCCTGGGGAACTGGCATAACTGCCAGCTCTTCTGTCCATTTAAGCAGCTTTGTGCGCTACATTCTACGTGGCAGTGGGATAAGTGCATCAGTATTAAAGCACAGCAGCACTGATGTTGTTGTCCTGTCGGGATGGCTGATGCTGTGTCCCTTTGTGCCAGTGGAAACCCTTGTGGGTGCTGGGCAGCCACAATGCAGTGGGAAAGACAGCGACAGGAACAAGCAGCAGTGTCAGGCAGACAGGAGCATCAGTGCCCCTTCAGCAACACCTCAACCGGGAAATGGTCACTGACAGCCAGGGCCTGCAGGGGGAGGAGAAACAAGACATGTAATATCTCTAACAGATTCCCAGCACATTGTGTCTGTCCTGCGCATGTTTGTGTACGTGCACATGCAGGTACCCCTCCCATAGGACAGGCCCCTTCCCATACACAGGCCTCCAAGTCCAGAAGCTGTAGCTCGGAATCAATATTATGCTTTGTTTCTCAGGCCACCACATGTCTTTAGTGCATCTGCCAGAGGGAACCTGGGCCCAGATCTGAGATTTCAGTGCAAAGAGCCATGGACACAGCTAGGTTGGAATGACCCCTGGTGTAGTAGATGGACTGTGGTGCCTGTCCTCCCCCACAGCAGCACAGGATGCAGCTGCACCAGAGGATGTGCCCCCACTCCTGACTCTTCGGTCCCAGTGCAGCTGCACCCTCCATCTCTGTTATAGCTATGTGCCCTTGCAGGGAGCTTCTCAGAGTACAGGCTCAAATGAATAGCCATGAGAAGTTGGCATTGGACATTACTGCACCTGAATTGCCAGGATCAACCTGGCAATTACGCAAGGGGAATCCCAACCACCATCTGCCTCTATACAAGCTGCAACCTTACCTGGGGACAAATGTCCATGGCATAGCACTGCCTTGAGTTGATGCTAAAAGTGATGCCCTTTGGCAGAGGCATTGGTGGCGGAGAATAGAGCTGGAGATTTTTCGGGGGTGGTAGGAAAAGAGGTATGTGCTCTGGGAGTGGTAGTTTGGGTGGAATTTGAGGACAGTCCCAATTCTTCTGTGAGAAGGGAGCTAGGCTTCGGGGGGCAAGAGAGGGTGGGGGAGATTCCCCCAGGTGAGAGACAGGGAAGTGGATGCAGAGGGAGGACTCCTGTATGTGAGACATAGAAGGGGATGGAGTTGTTCCTTGCCTGCCTTTCTGGCTGATTTCCGTCCAGGGATGCCAAGCTTGGGAAATACCCTCCAGCTGCCCTGGACCCTAGGGTACTATTGAATTCCTGTTGGTTATCAATTTGGGGGGCAGGGCTGTAGTAATCTGCAACCAGAAGGGAGAAGTGAAAACAGGAGAGGAGAAAGGGTCATGGGGTACAGTGGGAGGTATGGCAGGGGGTGGAGGAAACTTTACTGTCAGCACAAAGAACACCAAATGGTGCCTCTTCCACTGTTCCCCTGTCTTAGGATACATAGCGGCAAGGACCACTTGAGATCCTAATCTGCTACTGCTACTTTTTGATGCAAAGTCAGTGGTAAATAAAACATCAGCCGTCCTTGACCATATCTAGAATAAAGCTGCTGATCTCGCACTTCAGTCTCTCTTTCTGAGAGGGCAGGTTGCCGGACAGCCTCAAATCTGCAGTCGTCTATCCCTTGCTCAAGTTATTGGCTAGTTATTGCCCTGTTTCTAACTTCCCCCTTTTAGGGAAGGTTATTGAATGACTGGTTTTCTTTAAGCTCTGGGAGTACATGGGATGCTATCAGATTCCTAGACCTTCAGGCTTCAATCCTGGGTATAGTACTGAGACTGCTTTGGTGGCCGACAATCTTCACTTGGAGATCAACAGGGGAAACAGTGCCCTGTTGATCTTATTAGACCTTTCAGTGGCCTTTAATACAGTTGATCATGAGGTGTTTACACGAATGAGCAAGTTGACAGAGAACCACAGGACTGCTCTTGAGTGGTTCTGCTCATTCCTGTTGGGAGGTCATGGAGGATGGTGATGGGCGATTGCTCATCATCCCCTCAGGATCTCTCCTGTGGAGTCCCACAGGGTTCCATCTTATCTCCCTTTTTGTTCATTGTGTGCATCTGAGGCTGTTTGGTGGGATCAAGTGAAGATTAGGAGTGAGATGCCATCAATATGCTGATGACACCCAACTCTTAGGTTTCCTTTTCAACTGACCCAAGGCCTGCAGTTTCAGTGTTTGCTCAATGTCTTGCTGCCACTAGGGACTGGATGTAGGTGAGCCAACGGAAATTGAATCATTACAAGACCAAAGTGATGACAGTTGGTCGGTCCTGTGATCTGGGAGGCATAGGCATCATTGAGGGGTCCAGCCTCCTCTGGTCACTCAAAGCCCCTGTGCAGGGCTTATACCTGAGATCCTGCCACAGTGAAACCGTACAATTACTGCTTACATGGCGGGCAAGTTAAGAAATTGCCACGGCAAAAACCCTAGTCCACGCTCTAGTCATCTCTCACCTTGACTGCTGTAACTTCCTCCTTACTAGTCTCCCCTGCTCTGATCTTGCCCCCCTCATCTCTGTTCAACATTCTGCTGCCAGTCATCCACCTTACCCATCTCTTCGACCATGTTCAGCCCCTCCTCTCTGCCCTACACTGGCTCCTTCTACAGGAAAGCATTCAGCACAAGCTCCTGGTCTTCACCTTCAAGGCTCTTCATGGCCTTGTTCCCCCATATCTCTCCATTCTTGTATCCCGCCACATTCCTGTGCAGGAGCTTTACTCCTCCTCTGCCCCTACCCTTGCCTGCTTCTGACTCCCCTGCTCTTCTAAATGTCTTCGCCCCTTCTCTCTTGCTGCCCCCCATGCCTGGAACTCCTTCTCTGGATACATTTGTTCCCTCCCCCCCAACTTTCAAATCCCTCCTGAAAACCTACCTCTTCCATCAGGCTTTCCCTGGCTCATCATGAGTGAAATTGCGTCCTCTTCCCTCCCTCAGAATCTCTTCCCTGTAACTAAGTTAAGCACATGCACCTGCATTTTCTCAATCTCATGAATGTATCCTTGTGTCTCATGATGTTCACCTCTCCCCTTGACTCCCTATTCCTTGTCTCTCTCAAATTGTAAGCCTCTGGGGTAAGGACCAGTCTATAACTACTGATTGTACAGTGCCTGGTGCTATATAAATAAATAATGAATAATAATAATAATAATAATAAAATGTCCATGCTTTTTGGAGCATGAATACATTTGTAAGAGCTTTAACTCCTCTCTTAAACCATATATTGGTTATGTTTTGTAACCCACCCTGAGTCCTCAAGATAGGGTGGTATACAAGTCTAAATATATAAATTGTCGCTTGTCCCCAGCTTCCAACAGTCATGGCATGAGATGAGGCTGCCTCCCTGACCAGCTTGGCTAAGAGCTATAGAAGGACTTGTCCCCCATGAACTCATTCAAGCCTTTTTGGAGCGAGCTATTGAAGCTCTTGGTTCCCAAGCAGGGAGCATGTTTCTAAGCTGGTTCCACTGAGTTAGACCCCATGATCCTTTGTGCTTATGGATGTCAGCGCTCATGTTTAATGTGTATATGAAGCTGCTAGAGTAGGTTGAACACAGCTGGGGAGTTAGTTGTCATCAATATGCAGACAACACCCAGCTGTATTTATTTTTTTCATCCGACCCAGACCCTGCTGTCCCAGTGTCTGGCCGCTGCGGGGGACTGGATGTGGTCGAGCCGATTGAAGCTCAGTCCTGATAAGACAGAGGTGATGTTGGTAGGGGGTTTGGTCATCTGGGGGAGGAAATACCCCTGTTATCGGGGGTGTTCACCCTCCATTGGTTCCATCTGTGCAGTCTGGGGTGCTCCTGGACTCACAGCTGCACTTGGATTCTCAGGTGTCAGCTGTGGCCAGGGACATTTTTTGCCAATTACATCTGGTGAGAAGGCTCCTCCCATATGTCTCCGACTCAGACCTCGCCACCCTCTTTACCTCAAGACTGGACTATTGCAATGCGTTCTACATGGGACTGCCCTTAGTGACAGTCCAGAAGCTGCAGCTGGTGCAGAATGCTGCAGCCCATCTCTTGACTGGGACGGGCCGCAGAGAGCACATTACACCAGTGCTGCACTGGCTGCCTAGTGTCTTCCGGGCCCGATTCAAGGAGCTGGTTTTAAACTTTAAAGCCCTTAACAGTATGGGTCCTGCTTATCTGAAAGATCGCCTCTCTCTCACACACACACACTGGGTCCCTGGGCAGCCCCTGCGGTCATCCAGGAGTGCCCTGCTGGAGGTCCCGCATTTTTGGTGGATCCATATAGGCAGGAGGGCATTCTCGGCGACTGTGCCGTCACTTTGGAATGCCCTCCCGGTGGAGATCCACCTTAGCCTGAATCTCCTTGCCTTCTGGCGTAGTTGTAAGACCTGGCTCTTCCGCCAGGTATTTGGCGGGGTGGGGTGGAGGATGGGTTAGGCGTTTGGGTGGGGTTTTTATATAAACTGTGAATATTAATATGTGTTGCTTACATATTTTTATTGTATATATACTGGATTTATTATTTTTTTATTTTGTATGTATTTATATCTTAAATTCTTTGTGTGAGCCACCTCGAGTCGCCTTCAGGTGAGAGGGTCGGAATATAAATATATAAATAAATAAAATCGTGGTATGTACACACAGGGCCTTTCCCTGGCAGGCTGCCAGCCAACCAGGGTGTGCCTCTGGGGCCTGTCTAACTATGTGTGCCCAAGATCCAGCAGAGCAAAGTGGCTCACCTCTTCTTGGCCCAGCTTGAAAGCTCTCTGAAAATTGTATACAGCAGCAGACTTGGGCTCAACCTGCTTCCTCAGCTTGGATCCGCACACCACAATCCTGGAAGACAGCAGGACCCAGCCCAGTCAGATCCTTTCCCTTTGAGATGAGGCCCTTCATTCCAGGGGTCTCTCTGACTCAGCCCTAGTCTGGACCACTATGGGGCCAGTCTGGGTTTTCTCCTTTCACTACGTGGGCACGTTCCCTCATTAATTCCAGCTCCCCATGGCAGCGGCCACAATTTTAAAAAGAGACAGCTCCCTGTGTCACTGTGTTCCCCTCCCACCCACCTCCCAATATGTGAATGGGGCTGCATTCCCAACTGCGGCAGCGGTGATGGCAGAGGGAGGGACGAGGGAAGACGCGGCAGCACAGAGGAGCCGACTGACAGGAAAAGAGCCGGTGCGAACGGGGATCTGCTGCGGCTTCTCTCACGCATGTCAGGGCACAAAATCCTGCCCTGGCATGTGCGAGAGAAGCTCAGCAGATCCCTGTTCACGACGGCTCTTTTCCTGTCAGTCGGCTGCTGCGTCTGACCCTCACTGCTCCATCTGCCGCCACCGCCACCACAGATGGGACTGCAGCCTTAGGCAGCTTTCAGATATCATTAAAAGTGTACTTACAAGTGCCGGCAGAGGAACACGCATGCAAATTCAGCACGACTTTGATGATGTCTAAAAGGCACCCCCGTGCATGATTGAAGCTTTTCAGCACACTGACAAGCACACTCTACCGAGCTGCAAAACCAGGTCAGTAAAGCGCACTTGTCAGCGCGCCAAAAAGCTTCCAACATGCATGGATCACCTTTCAGACATCATCAAAGCCATGCCTAATTTGCATGTGCGTCCTGCTGCCAGCACTTGTAAGTACGCTTTTTATCACGTCTGAAAGCCACTAGTCTCCTGGCAGCTGGACCAAGTGGGCAGAGCCACTACCATGGGGGAGCTTTGAGGAGTCATGGATAAGGAGCTGTGCCCCTTCTCCCCTGCTCACTTTAGGCTGTGTGTTGTTACTTCAATGCCTTTCATGCCCACCCATTTCTGCCTGCCAGGCTTTGGGACAACAAGGAGACATGATGGAGCTGAGGCCTAGACAACAGGCATTCCTAGGCTGTGGAGATGTACTGTTCACACAAGTGCATCTTCGGATATAGCAACTCTTAGCACATTGTAACTTCCCCTGCTCACACAAACATTGCTTAAGCGAAGATAAATGGGTTGGAGAGCAAGTAACTGCAAAACAGCAGAATTAGACTTGGATAGGGAGGGGCCTACTGCGGAAGTCATGTTCAACTGAACAGATATGGGGAAATATCCTGCCTTTGTTTTTCTCCTCACAACCCTCTGCAATCCCAGTACTACTTTGTCCGTCATCCCTCATACAGCATATCTGCATCACTGACTGCTTGTTATTCCCACTCCCAGCCCTCCTCTTCTCTCCCCCCGCCCCCTCCCACACACACACACACACACACATTCTGCTTATAGCTACAAGTTCCCAGCAGAATAGGTGCATGGGAGATCAGCGAGGGGAGGTGTTATTTAACCTCTGTTTTCCCTTCTTGTGAGAATAGAGGTGGAGAGAAACCGCAGTTTTGGCCTACTGGTGAGAACACCCCCTTAGCGTACCTGCCAAGAGCCTCCACCTCACAAGTTGTCTAACCTCAGACCCTCTGAAATCACGAGCCAGACCCAGGCAGTCTGGAGATGGGTTCAGCAAGATGCCTCAAAATAACAACACAAGGGTTTCTCTGTATTTATCCTTTGTTGTCTGAGCTCTCCCACAGACTGCAGTCACAGCTGTAGCTGCAAGGACGACACACTGATGGTGAGTCTCATGACTATCACAGCTCTTGCAAATGTTAGGCTTTAAGATACCCCTCAAACTACAAGAGCTGCAACCCTGCCATTGGCCCAGCTGCCATTGAGAGCCCAGTGTCCTCCATCAACTCTGTATTCTGAGAGGCTTGCTCCAAAAGTTTCCAGAAGTAGTAGCTTCTGCCCTTGTGTCTTCAGTTCCTCCATGGTGTGCCTGATAGGGGCCCTTACTGCAGACAGACCAACTGCATGCACAGCCGCTATTACTAGGGTTCCCACTTCTCACAGTTTGACCCTGGGTGTTTTTAAACAAGAGTCGTGGGACGAAGGGTCCATGATTGGTGTATGGGGCAGCAGCAGGGTGCCCACGCATGCAAAGGTGCATTGGGAGGACTTCAAACAAGCGGGTCCCAGCATAGCTGCCCTGTCCACAGAACGTTGCAGCCCTAGCTGCAGGCAGACTAGTCAATCTAGTTCGTATGATTTATATATAATTTCAGACTCTAAACAAATTTCTGGTCTGCCCAGGGCATTCCAGATTTTTCAGGAGTGCTCCATGCACGGCCATAGGTGGCCGGTGCGTGTGTCACACAGGACCATGCCTCCCCAGGCACCAACTTCAAATGAACGGTTGGGCATGTGGACTGGGGGCAATGCGTAGATACATCTCATTTAAAAACACCCCCTGAGACTCCCATTTTGGCCTATAAAAGTCTTAGGGTCAAACCGTGAGAAGTGGCAACCCTAGATGTCCCTGCATGTGCTTAAAGACCTGTTACCAGCTGGCCCACGAACCTGCCTGCAAAGGGCGCCTATCCCTGGAGCTGGCAGTCCATGCCACTCAGCCTGTCCTAGCGCTGGCAGCCCTCACCTGTCATAGGCACAGTCGGACTTCCCCACAGTGGTGTCTGCCGTGTCCGGGATGAGCCACTTGAAGAGCTCGCTGGAGCGCAGGCGGATGGAAGCCCAGTCCTCCTTTTTGACGTAGGAGCAGTCAGCATTGAAGTCTCCCAGGAACATCATGTTCTGCTGAGGGAAGTGCATTAGTGGCTGGAGGTTTGGATGAGAAGGGGCAGCTCTGGCACAGGCCTTCCTGGGACAGTGGCAGCCCCAAAGAACAATCCCTGTGGCTGCTGCTGGGTGCCCTTTCACCCAGGAGACATTGTGCTACTCAGCTCCCCACTGGCATTTGGCTTTGCTGGAAGCTGAGGCAAAGGAGCATCCACCCCTCCCCATGCTGGACTGGTTTTTCTTCACTGGTTCTGAAGCAAGCAGAGGGAGTCTCTGGCTCTACTCAGAGCATCAGGAGCTGCATGAGGCCAGCAGGTAGTGGTGCATTGCAGTACAGAGGGTGCTAGGAAGCTACAGAACAGATTCTGAACATTGAAGGGGCATGCAGTTTGGAATACCCAAGGGCCTGACCTTTGGAAAGAGAGTGATGAAATGAGACCTTAGCATCTGAAACAGGAATAACAACAGGGAAAGCAACAGC
This sequence comes from Sphenodon punctatus, assembly GCA_003113815.1. Taxonomy (NCBI): domain Eukaryota; kingdom Metazoa; phylum Chordata; class Lepidosauria; order Sphenodontia; family Sphenodontidae; genus Sphenodon; species Sphenodon punctatus. Next base: position 766,035 of record QEPC01002233.1, on the reverse strand, counting down.
AACGATGGCAGCAGCTCTGCACAAGGCCAGATTAAAGGATGTAGGAGTCATGGGGGGAGAGGGCAAAATAAAGGAGGGGACTGCCCCCCACAACCCAAACTCAGAGGGGAATATGTCCTATTCCCCCTCCCACCTTTATTTGGCAGGTTACAGGCAGGGCTGTCTCCAGCTCCACTTTCCACACTTTGAAAAACAGGGCTGGAAGTAAGTGACTCGACTTGTTGCCTCAGAGCACCGAGAGTCCAAGAGCAACTCTAGCCTGCTCTGTGCTAATTGCAGGAGGCAGCTCCAAGCTGGACCCATACAGGGATCACAGGGAATTACACTGGACTGTGGTTACAGTGATCTCGTTCATACATGGCTACTGCTTACATCAGTGCCCCACTTGTTGATGATATCCAAGTAGACATCGTAGAGGGCGTCTATCTCTGTCACAGCCTCACGGGGCGGGGTGTGTAGTGGCACCAGCACCAATTCTTCCACCTCTGAGAGAAAAGCCATTACACACAGACAGCACAAGCTACACCCCACCACACACACTGCTGTTAGCACTACCCTCACGTGTGTGTCTAATGGGTGGGAAACCGGTAAAATCCGGTATCCGATAATGCCGGTACCGGGCGTACCGGCATTATCGGATTCGACCCGGTAATCCGGACCGGATTCCGGGGTACCGGATTTTTTTTACATTGCAGCCATTTAAAAATGGCTGCAATGTAAAAAAACTTAAAGCCCCAGCAAAAAAGTTTTTTAAAAAAAAACCCTCCCCGAGTCCAGGCTGCGCGGGTGGAAGGGGGGACACCCCCCACCCACCCTGCCCAGCCTGGATTTTTGTTTTAAAAAAGACA
>QEPC01002233.1:718278-764629 GCA_003113815.1 Sphenodon punctatus | reverse complement strand
CCCCATTGAAACCAATGAAATAAATCCGGTACCGGCATACCGGATTTAATCCGGGAATCCGGTTTTCGCAGAACCGGTAACCGGTAAATCCGGTAGCCGGTAATGGGCCCGGGGTCCCACCACAACAAACCCACCTGAACACGTAGGCTGGCCTGTGTTGGCTGCCCTCTGTAGGGTAGAATTGGTACTGCCTTACTGTGGGTCAGACTCTGGACTGCTAACAGAAAAGCTCCTCCAGAGTGGTGGCTGTGTGCAAAGCTGGGGGCCATGGGTTTCTGACATGACACCCTCCTGGGCATGGGGCAGTCTCTGTGTGGGGAGTGACTGCCCCAGCAGGGCTCTGAGCTCTCATTCCTCTGAGACTTATTCTACGTAGGGCAGGGGCAAGATTCACTCATGGGCCCTGCTGCTCTGTATCTCCAGGGGAGCACTGGGGAATGAGACCCTGGGCCTGCCAGGATGCAGCAGCTCATGAGCTGGGTGCTGGCTGAGGAAACTTTGCTGAGCTTGACTGCCGAGCTGCCTTTGGGCAGGAGGGGCGGGATATACATTTTGGATAAATAAATAAACAGTGCATGAGAAGGATTTATGCCCTGTATGACCATCAAGCTATGCTTACTTGAGTCAGGCGCAGAGAATTTGACAATGAAAGGCTCCCGGCTGAAAGCATCACTTTTGTACTGGTAACTGTCCTCTACAGACACACGCTCTGTCCTGGAGTGAAAGCAAAGGTGAGTGAATGATACAGGAGGGGCAAGGGAAGCATTGCGCAAGTTTGTGCTACTAACAGCTTTTGTTTAGCGTGGCTGGGGATGCATCTGGGTCTGGGAGGGAAGGTTGTGCCCAACTAGGGACAACCTTATGCAAAGTTCACTGGGGGTGATTCTCCTGGGGGAGGCCCTTTTGCCTCACTCTGGCATTGCCAAGCACAAGCAAGCACACTTTCACTTTGGAGGAGCTGTGAGAATGTAAGTGCCCATCTGGGTCCCTTTGGGTCCTTTACTGTGAAACAAGAAGATCGAGAGCCAGTCCTTCTGCTCCGCTAAGTGCACATGCAAGAAGAGTCCCCTAGCAACTGCCTTTGCATCAAGGACTGGACGTAATTAGGGAGGGGGAATACGTCCTCCACAAAGTTAGATGCGTCAAGGTACAATAGGCCTGTCCCCCCACTAAAGTATCAGATAATGGGCTGCCCAGATGAGCTGCTTGCTACTGGGGAGCATGGAAGTAGCAGCTTGCAGCCCAGCAGCAAATAGAGGTAGCTTCCTCTGCTCCCATATGTGAGGAACCCCGGGGCTTTTTTGCTACACATCCTCCTTGGGGGCTAGGAGGAGGGAGGATGTGCCTCAGCCCAGAAACCGACAGCTCCAGGAATCAGGGACATTGTTTGAAACACAGTGCCACAGCCAGGCTTGGGAGGGAGATGCCTGCATAGAGGTTGGGAAGGGGTTAGACGCAACAGTCCCTGACCGCGCCCCAGCTCTGATGCTTCCTGTTGGAAGGAGAATCCCCCCTGCCCTGCCACAGCTGGAACTTGTTAAGTGAGGGAAGCTTGTTCCCTGGGCCCCAATATTCCTCCAGTAGCCCCTTTTCCAGCATCTGCCTCGCACCCCAACTGGGTGGAAAGTTACAAAGCTGCTTCCCCTGGTATAAGGGAGGGGCAGGGCACTAAGCTTCATGTGCCCATGGGTTGCAGGTGTTTGCAGTCTTCTGACTGCAACTCAACTATGGAGTTGCAGTCAGAAGAGACCCCAGTGGAGTTACTCCTCATTACTGGCCATCACTGCTGCAGCCAGTACCAGGAGCTGGGGGCCTGCCAGTCTCTGCCCCATTTAGCAGCCCCTGTCTGTGGCTGGCCTGGCCATGGCCAGAGTGCTGTACCTGTAGATGAAGAGATACATCTCCTTGTAGTTCTCCCGTCCCAAGGGCTCACTGATCTCATAGGCGTACAAGTGCTTGGATGCGCTGCAGGGACATGGAGAGGAAAGAGCAGTGACAACGTAGTGCAAGGTAGGCCAGTCAGGGCCTTGGACCAGCAGTAGGCACACCCTCACCCCTATGTGGCTCTTCTGGGGAATGAATCCCTGGGTAAGGGATGTGTCAGGGCCAGGCCAGCTGTGTCAGGGCCAGGCCCCAGAGCTCAGTATGGGGATGAGTGGCTAAGCTGTGGGGCTGCAGGGAAGAGTTTCCCAAAAGGCCACAAGCATGGGAAGAGGCTGCAGCAGTATGGCAGGTGTCCTAGAAGCTGGGAACAAGGACCCCCTCTGGAGCTCATGGATCTGCCAGCCTTGTCGCTAACATGTGAGCCTTGCTCCTCCCGTTTTCATTCCCTGAGATATTGGGAGTGAAAATGAGATGCAGGAGAGGGAAGATGTCTCATCTGACCTTAGAGTGTACTAGTCAGAGACGGGTCAGGGACTGTGCTTTCACCGTAAACTCGGGACGTGTTCCATTTGTCGTTCCATGGGTTGGAGGGAGGCTTCCTTCTTCACTTTGGACTGTCTTTGTAGGGAATGGACATGAGAGCTCCCTGTATGCCACTGTCCTGCCCTCCAGCCTGAGCACTGAGAGTACCTGGTGAGGTTCAGCTACTTTGCCTGACTGGGGCTAGAGAGAGAACCTATAAGGCAGCCACACGTACCCTGCATTCTGAATGTAAGGACATAAGAACTGCTATATGGGTCAGACCAATGGTCCATTAAGCCCAGCATCCTGTCTCCGACAGTGGCCACTCAGTTGCTTCCGAGAAATACCCAACAGATCATAATGGACTGATCCACTTCCTGCTATTCCCTTCCAACAGTCAGAAGTTGCATCCCTACCCAACTTGACTAATAACATTTATGTACCTATCCTCCAAGAAATTATCCAATCCTTTTAAAATCCAGTTATGCTATTGATCTTAACAGCATCCTCTGACAATAAGTTCCACAGGTTACTTGTATGTAGGGTTGCCATATATGCAGATTTTTAGAGGGCACTTATGAGATATACAGGGCTGCATTGGTGCCACTGTAGCCCTGCAACCTGTATATCTCATAAATGCCCTCTAAAAATTTGTATATATGGTAACCCTAATCATTGAGTGGAAAAGTATTTCCATTTATCAGTTAGTTTCATAGAGTGTCCCCTAGTTCTAGTATTATTAGAGAGGGTAAATAACTGTAAATAAATGAGTCATGAGTGACTCATTCCATGTCACTCATGATTTTAAAAACTTCTATCATATCTACTCTCACTCTTCTTTTCTCCAAGATGAAGAGCCCTCCTCTAGCGAGCCTCTTCTCATATAGAAGCCATTCCATATCTTTGATTATTTTTGTTGCCCTTCTCTGCACCTCTTCTAGTTCTATATCTTTTTTGAGGTGGGGTGACAAGAACTGCACACAGTACTCCAGGTGGGATCGCACCATAGATTTATAGAGTGGCATTATGGTAATTGTTTTATCCCCTATCCCTTACCCAATACTGCCTTTTTGACATTCCTGCCCATTGAGCTGATGTTTTCAACGAAGGTGAAGGCAACCAAGTTTCCTTTCTTGGCTGGGTGTGTTGACTTGCAACTGGATTTGAATGATAGAATAACAGAACTGGAGAGTTGGTACTTCAAAGGTCATCTAGTCCAACCCTCTACTCTGATGCAGGATACCCCATACGTAAAGCATCCCACCCTAACAGATGCTTGCTGCTGAGTCTTTTCTCAAAAACCTCCAGGGAAGAGTTAGGAATAGTTGTCAACTATATATATTATAATGTTTAATACGGCACTGGCTTTCGCCATGGCCCTGTCAACTATATCTTTTAGACTGCGTGGTATATTTGTGCAAACCATGAACAAATTGTGTTCTATGTATGGGGCACCTGTTAATTAGCTGGCAAGGATATGACACAGGGAGACAGACAGTTTGAGGAGAGGTATCCATGTGACACTTTACTGGTTGAGCACTGTGTCCAGGAGTTTCCCATAAACGATCTGGAAATCCTAATGCCTGCTCTGTTTAATAAGCCTGTGATAATGACTTATGATTTATGGAGTTATAGGAAACAATGTTGCATGCTATGTGTATAACTGTCAGAAAGGCTGAGGGATGAGTAGGCCTCACTGCACAGAACTTTCCATAGAAACAGCTGAGTCTGATCAGAGGCCCCCTCTCTAACATGGACTAATCACCCAGGACCTCCACCTAGACACAAACAACAGTCAATGGGCTCTGGTCTTGTGAAGGCCCCAGGTACAAGACAAGCTCCTTGGATCCAGCTGAATAAACGACACACAACCACAGAACTGGCTTATCGCTCATCACAGCCAGGACCCAGCTGGGTAATCAGGGATGTAAATGCAATGAGAAAGGAATGTCTAGATATTTGTAGTAAATTACCAATAGGTAACTATAATATAGCCTTTAAAATGTCTTTTAATTCCTGACTGATGTAATTAGTTCCAAATGGACCAGTTCTAACTGGTAAATGGTATTCCATAATTCAGGACTTTTGAATGTATTTAAACTGGAGCTGGAATCCCAGCTAGTCAGACCTGTGGATTACACTACCGACTCCAGACCAGATCCCTGTTGTAGCTACTGGGAACTTGACCCTGTCTGGCAGCAAAGTCTGTTTCGCTTTCCTGACATCTTTTTTGTTTTGTGAGCTTTTTCCTTCAGTTGTACTGAGCTGGTCTGGTCTGTAGATCTGTTCCTCCAACACTATGTAACAGCAACATTTTTGTAATTTCAAAATGCAAAGATGAAAATCAATCATGTTTGGTCTCATTCTGATTCTTATGAAACACTGAGTGCAATAATGTATGGGTGATGTGGCCCAAAATCATTATGTGAGAGTTGTGAAATATCACTTCAGATTTATACAAAATTTATATGAGCTGATATTAGTTACTGCTGTCTTATATTTTAGATGAAGTTAAGAAATTTTTATGGATTTCTAAAAGATTATCCAGATGCTTGTACTGTTTTGTTTTGTTTTGAAAAAGGGATAAGGTTTAATTACATTAATAACAATAAAAGGGACCTCTGAATACTCCTCCATCCTCAGATGGAGGACAGTTGGTAATATTAAATGAGCAAACTTTAATGAATGGCTCCTAAGGGTGTTAAGAATTCAATTTATAATTTGTCTAAGCTAAGAGGGATCATTAAAAAATTTTAATAATTAGAAATCTAAAAGTTTATTCTAATGAGGATCCCATTTGGTTTAACATGATACAAGGAAGAGTGTTGATTATTTATTTTTTAGAGGGAGTGGGAGCACAGCTCTGTATATAAGAATCTTTGTTTTCTGAGAGAGTTACTGTTTTTTGTTGGGTTTTTTTCAGGTGCGGGAGCAAGGAACAACTGAACCAAAAGTAATATAGACCATTAGATTGAATTCTTAGTGGTTTGGATAATTAATAAAGTTGAAAAAATACATAATATGTTTTACTAGAGGAACTTCCCAGCTCCTCTAACAATAATTCAAGGAGATTTGAACAGCCTTTTCTTTCTGACTCAGATCTGGCGACCATCATCCATGCCTTGGATGCATGGATGACCTTGAGGCTAGACTACTGCAATACGCTCTGCGTGGGGCTGCTCTTGAAGACTGTTTGGGAGGTGCAGAATGCAGCAGCCCGATTCCTTATGGGAATGGGACGCCAGGAACACCTAGCACCGGTGCTCCAGAATCTGCACTGGTTACCTATTATCTTCCGGGCACAATTCAAGGTGCTGGTTTTGACCTTTAAAGCCCTAAATGGTTTGGGACCCATTTATCTAGAAGATCGTCTGGCCTTCCGTATCCCACCACAGCTTTTGTGGTCAGCTATGGATGCTCGTTTGAAGGTACTGGGTTTTAACTTGGTGTCTACAACAAGGAGGGTGTTCTCGGCCACTGCTCCGCAGCTGTGGAACTCCCTCCCCCGGGAGGTCCATCTATGTCCGGGCTTGATCGCCTTTAGGAAGCAGTGCAAAACCATATTATTTGCAAGGCTGTTTGGCAGTGGGGCTTAGGGTAGGGTGCGGGAACTGTGGCGGGATAAGGGTGAGTTAGGAGGCTACAGTAGTTGGGGTGGAGAGGAGTTGGGAGGATGGTGTAGGTATGAGGGGTATTTTTTTTTTTAATTGATTGGTTATGTTTTATCTTGTACTCTGTATTTTAATGTTGTTAGTTCTCTGAGCTTCCTTTGGCGGGAAAGGCAGGGTAGGAAATTTGAAATAAATAAATAAATAAAATTCACCTGAGCGCTGACAGCACTAATTCTCCCACCGCTGCTCTGTCTCCAATATCCGCTCGTCAGCCTGGGTTACTGCTAACCCTCCCTGGCTAGTCTCAGGCCCACCAACCACGCCACAATTGCCTCGCCTCACCTGCACCGCATCCTAAGATCACCTTTGCTTTCTGCCTGTATTCAGACACTGCTGGAGACAAGCAGAAAGCAAAGTTGATCTCAAGACACAGTGCAGATGGGGTGACGCTCTTGTAGGGACTCTTCAGGCCCGAGACCCAGCTCCTCCTCCCTTGCCCAGGAACTAGACAGGAGACTTGAGGTAATGCCAGTAAGAAAGATAAGTTTATTTAAAGATAAGACTGCATCACGTATATCTTCTGGAGCGGTACTAGAAGTACTACTTATAATTTCTATAGCGCTACTAGGCGTACACAGCGCTTTACAGTCACAGATTTTCAGAGACAGGTCTCTGCTCAGTGGACTTACAATCTAAGATGGACATGGGTGAGGGGAACAACAAAAGACACACACACATTCCCATTTTACAGATGGGGAACAGAGGCTGAGAGGTTGTAACCTAGCCCTTATAGTGGGATATGGTTGTGATTTCTTTCATTTTCTTTATAAAAGATTAAACTAAACATTTCAGCCCAGTCTTTATGCACTGGGCTATGAGAGAATCCACACAATCTCATTGTAGAGAATCTACACAGGAGACGTGTCCGGTGTGACAGGGTCACGGTATTTTCAGGATTGGGCTCTGAGTAGGGCTTAATCCTTAGAGAGTTAGAAAAATAATAGGTTACTAGCCCTTTAGGAACTGAGCCTCTGGACTCAAGTATGTGAGCTAAGTGAACATAGCTGGGTGTAGCTGAAGCCTAGAAAAGCTAGGAGGTCTCAAGGGGAGATAAAAACATTCCCAGAGACAGACAAGGGGAAAGCCTGCCTAGCTAGGCTGAGGAGAAGCTTAACTATACCAGCTGGAGCAGCAAGATAAGAGCAAACCTCATTGGAGACAGAGCTGGAAATTCCAAGTGAGAGTGACCCAGTACAGGGCCAGGGAAAACACTTGGCTGTAAGGGAGCTGTTTGAGGGATCCAGGTTTGCGGAGAGAAACCCTTAGTCAGGAGGATTGGGCTGACTTATAGGGGAGCTTTGGAAGCCAGACTCAAATGGTTTAAGCCCTGAAGCAAAGGGTTGGACTTAAGGGGAGTGTATAGGGTACTGGGTAGCAGTGGCTATGCTAATTCCCCACCAGAAGTGGTTAAGGGGGTCATGCTCCAGTAGGATTGATCCAGGCACTGCTATATCCAGAGTGTGGGGAAAGCTTTACTGTTAGAGGGAGGAATGTGTGCCTAGTACAGCTCACTTGGAGGGAGATGGGGAGGGCTAAGCAGGTGAAGGAAGCGCTATGCTAGGGTTTCGGAATAAAGACTGGAAAGACAAGGCTTCAAGCTTATGAAAGAGGTTATATGGATGTGTGATTTCTTCCACTTTTTAGCGTCTTTTTAAAAAAAAGAAATAACTTTTTTTCAGTCCAGCCTCAACATTAGGTAATGGGATATTTTGAATTTAAGAACTTAAGGGTTGCCATACTGGGCCAGACCAATGGTCCATCAAGCCCAGCATCCTGTCTCTGAAAATAGCTGATCTTGGTCGCTTGAGAGAAGTACCTAATCAGGTCACAATGGGTTCCCTGTTGTCCACTCCCAGCTCCCAAAAGTGAGACGTTATGCCCCCTAAACCTACTTGCTAATGGCTGGGAGACGAAGTGGTTTGAATGATATCTTTTATTGGACCATCTGTTGTTGGTGGAAATAAGCAAGCTTTTGGGGCCCTTCCTCAGGCATGTGGTGTATGCAGTAGAAATATATAAAACGAGCAAATTTAGGGCAGGTATATATGAGGGGGCATGGGATAGGTGGGAGTGGATAGGACAAGGTAGCAGGTGGAAGGGGGGTAAAGAGAGAGAGAAAGATGTGCCAGACATTTAAAAACAGCTGTAAAATGATGTATTGGTGTAGGAGACCAAGAAACACTAGGTAGTGGTAACACACAGAGAGGGCAAACGTATAGGTTGGGGGTACAATGGGTATCCACACTTTATCTCTGCATTGCTATAGCTGTTAATGGACCTACTCTCCAAGAATTTATCCAATTCTGTTTTAAACCCAGCTACACTACTGGCCTTGACCACATCATCTGGCAACAAATTCCACAAGTTAACTGTGCATTGAGTAAAAAAATACTTACTTTTGTTTGTTTTAAATCTACCACCAGTTAGTTTCATGGACTGTCCCCTAGTTCTAGTACTATTTGAGAGGGTAAATAACCATTCTCTATTTACTTGTCCACACCACTCATGATTTTATACAGTCATCTCTTCTCCAACCTATCAAGCCCCTCTTGGTACTGGAACCATTCCACACCCTTTATCATTTTTGTTGCCCTTCTCTGTACCTTTTCTAGTTCTACTATATCTTTTTTGAGATGGGGCGACCAGACCTGCACACAATATTCAAGGTATGGTTGCACCATAGATTTCCGTGGAGGCATTATGATATTTTATGTTTTATTCTATGTCCCTTTCTGAATGATTCCTAACATCCTGTTTGCTTTTTTAGCCACTGCCACGCATTGAGCTGAGGATTTCAATATATTGTCCAGTGACTCCCAAGATCCTTTTCCTGAGTGGTAACTTCTAATTTAGAACCCAGCATTGTATACATATAGTTTGGATTGTTTTTCATCAGTGCCACTTCTGCATGGTGATTGGCTCTTAACACCATCCAGTCTTATCTTTAAATAAACTAATTTTTCTTACTAGCATCACCTCGAGCCTCCTGTCTAGTTCCTAGGTAAGGGAAGAGGAGCTGGGCCTCGGTCCTGAAGAGCCCCTACAACAACCTCACCCCACCCATCTCATCTGCCATTTCCCAGTCACCCAGTCTCACAAGATCGTCCTGCAATTCCTCACAGTCTGCTCAGGTTTTAACAACCTTGAATAACTTTGTGTCATCTGCAAATTTGATCATCTCACTTTTTACTCCCTTTTCCAGATCATTAATAAATATATTAAACAACACCAGTCCCAGTACTGATCCCTGGGTACTATTTACTTCTCTCTATTGCGAAAACTAGCCATTTAGTCCTACTCTTTACTTCCTATCTTTCCTATCCTAATTTGTATTGATTTATGCAAATTAACATGCCAATTTTATGCAAATGATGTATCACATGGGTGATGAACATTTTCGTCTTGCTAATTCTTCCCCCAAGCAGCTCTGCTCCCAAGGGCTTCCACTTGTGAAGCTGTCTCACCCTCTTCGAGGAGGGGGCAGAGTCTCCTAAGTTGTAAAAGTGATAGCCTGGTGAAATTACAAATGGGGAAACTGAGTCATGACCGCATTTGGAGGTAAAGTTGAACTGTCAGACAAGATTAACTCCCACTCCCTGTCAGAACACCTCAGTGCTTTATAGCCAGGGACTTGATGTGCTCCCGGCTCTGCACTGGCTGCCTATAAACCACCAGGCTAGGTTCAAGGTGCTGGTTTTGACCTTTAAAGCCCTTCATGGCCTGGGCCCTGCCTATCTGCAGGATCGCCTCACTCCCCATGTGACCGTGCGACCCCTGAGATCGTCTGTGGGGGCCTTTTTGGAGGTTCCCCGGGCGAGACGGGTGGCCACTGATGTGAGATCTTTTTCGGTGGCTGCCCCTGTGCTGTGGAATTCACTCCCAGAGGTTGGCCCCCACTCTCCTGCCGTTTCGACGTTTGTGTAAGACCTGGCTGTTTCGCCAGGCTTTTGGCGAGGGGGCGGGGTAGGGTGGGGAAGGTGGAGTTTGTGGGGGAGGGTGTGTTTTTATTACTTGTTTTAAAATTTGTAGATTATTTTTAAATGTTTTATTATTGATTTGTGTGTGTGTGTGCATGTTGTTCGCCGCCCCAAGCTGCCTTTAGGCAGGAAGGGTGGGATATAAGTTTTGAATAAAAATAAAATAAATGATTAGCACTGTAGCAGCCTTGTATGTGCCTCAGTGCCCAGCAATGTCATTTGCAGGGCAGGGGACTTGTCTCCAGGAGCCACTCTCTTTAGCAATAGGAGGTGGGGGGAAGAAGTGGGGATCTGCTGTAGAGTCACAGGCAGGGCTGGCTGGGTCAAGGGCTTTGTTCAGGCAAGAGCAGGAAAGAGCCCCTAAGGGGAGCACTGTACAGTTTGTAACTTACCTGCTCTTGTTTCCATGGGGCCTCTGGGACAGCTAGAGCACCGGGGTGTAGCTGGGCTGGATGGATACCCTGAGAAGGGGATTGCTTGGTGTATCTGGCTTGGCCCAGAGTTTGTGTTTCTGCTACTGGCAGATTCAGCTCCTGTCAACTGCACTGATGCTTGGCACCTGGAGTGAGCACCCAGGAATACCCTCACCCAACTGCCGCCTCCCCTGCTTGACACTGCCCATGTGCCACTGGGAGCAACCTGAAATTCCCTGGAGCAGGCCATGGGTGGGAACTGCCTCCCACTGAACAGGCTGGGTTGCGTTCATTCACCCACCTCTGTGCATGGTTTGTATGTGGCTGAGAACCCCTGGGTCTCTGTGCATTTCCTTCCTGCCACTCTGCAGTGATGCCATTTCAGTAGAGACAGGGAGGGGGTATGGGGTGTAGCTTTAGTACATGCAGCAGGTGCAGCTGCACTGGGACCCACACTCATGTAGAGCATAAATGTGCACTGGAGCAGAGTGCCCCAGCAGAGAAGGCCCATTCCCACCCATGGTGACTTTCAGTGGGGCCTAAAGAGCAAGAGACACAGGAGGTCCTGAAGTATGATCAGTACATGGAATAAAATACCAGGGACGGGAGGCTCCCTCTCTCCCTAAATGGTATCCAGCCCTGCTGCTCTGCTCTAGTGGTTCTGCTAGCTCTCATGGCTGTGTCTTGCCTGGTTGGCCCTGTGCCATTAATCAAAGTGTTTCTGGTTCTGCTCAGTAGGGGGCAATATGGCCCATACACACTTGTCTCTATTGGCAGCACCTCAGGGTGACACTCCCAGCCTGAGGAAAACAGTGGCCACATGGAACGAATGTTCAGTAGAGACAGGGAGAGGGGGGCAGGGGTGTAGCTATAGTACAGCAGGTGTAGCACAGCGAGCCATCCCACTACCCGCATGCCCTGGGTAGGGCAGGGAGCTCAACAAACGGGTCGGTGGGTAGCCCGACCCCCCACCATGATGGTCAGTCATGGCACATGGCCATGGTGACCCCTACCCCAAGGTGGGAATGGCAGGGGCAAACAAACATGCTGACCCACATGGCCGGCCTTTAGCTTTGGAGATTATGCAAGAACGCCATCCAGGTCAGCTGCCCACCCATCCCAGGGCAGTCCCAGACCAACATCTGGCGGTTTGGGACCATGCATGCGTGTGAATCCTGGGCCACTGCAGGTCAGTACGGGCCAGCGTCACGTTTGTTTTTGCCCAATGTGAGCAAAAATAGGTCAGGCATAGCATCATGGTGGGGGTGGGGCCGGCCACCTGCCCGTTTGTTGAGCTCCTGCCCTACCATGCGGGCAGTGGGACGGCTCTCCAGTTGAGGACATGTTTGTTTGGTGTGGCTGCTGTTTTCCTCATGCTTGGAGGGACAGTGGTGTCCAGGGTTGCCATCTCTCATGGGGAAGAAATCCAGACCTAACACTGTTTGCATAATTGTGTATGCATTTGGTTCATGTAAATCTATGTAAATTTAAAGGACCACTTCTGCGTGTCTCATAAAAAAAAGATATGGGCAGAAGGTAAATGCAGGATGAATAGCGTTGGGGCTAAGTGTAGAGTCATGGGGGTACAAGGGTAGATGGGCAGCCCCATAGCTCATGCACAGAGGGACTTCCCAGTGCATGGGCTTTCTCTCTCACTCCAGCCAAAGCAGGATTGACTTGGCAGCCAAGTCTGGATAATACTGCATAGCTCTCTTTCTCTCCTCCAGCACATGCAAGAGCAAGTAAAATATGAGGTGATAGTTGACTGACTCGGATAATTACTGGCTTAATCCTGAGTCCAGATATGATTGAAAACCCTGAGACTCAAGATCAAACCTTGAGAGGTGGTGACGCTATTGGTGTCCCCTCACACAACTGGGCACTCAGACACAAAGAGGAGAGGGGAGGGGGAGTGAGGGGCAGCCAAGGGGTGATTGGTGCTGAGGCTCCTCTGGTGCCCATATACCTGTTTGCTGCCCACAAGGCTGTCTCAAGGGGCCCAAGGCTGTAACTACTCTTGGCCAAGTCAGGTTACACCTCTTACCTGTTGAGTCGCTCCATCAGTTCCGTCACAGCACTGAGGTCAGAGTCACGTACCTCCTGCACCAGGACAATGTCATAGCGGGACAGGATCTGCTGGGGGGGAGGCACACACAGCAGAGCAATTTAAACCCCCTCAAATATAAGTTTGACCCAATTCTGGATCCAGACCCTAGGTTCTGGTCAGTGGTGCAGTTCAAGAGCTGGCATTCCAAATCCCAAGTGAGGAGCATGGACTTTGCTTTGGAGTGCACTATGCCCAAGAGTTTGCCAGGAAAAGAGTTTATAGCATGCCATCCCAGGACTAGGGAGGCTGGACTGCATACCACAGGGAAGTCAGGGTTTGGATCTGGGCTGGGGCTGTCTGTCTCAGCAGGGGATTTTCCTTTGGTAAAAGTAAAGTGATTAGATCACTGTGACTATAAAACTCCTCACCCGTTTGAGATGGAAGGTCCCTGGAAGGACCTGTTACAAACAAATGGCTGCAACTACACCCAGAACGCTCACCTTTTGACTTGGCTTTTTTTTATTATTATTTGGGAAGAAGCACTCTGGTTTGGGGCCTTTACTTTCGCCCAGGACAAGGGGAAGAAAAGAGCTGGGAAAATTGAGTCCTTCAGGCAGCTATTACAAGACCTGACCTCTGCAGCTGTGGGGGGAGAAAGCTGGCTCTGTCTTGCTGGAATACCCCTTGGCCGGAGTCCCATTATTGGTTGTGGTTACTGGGATCTATTTGACAATAATTGGAGACTGAGGCTTATGGACAGGCTAGTCCAGCCACTGCCTCCATGGCTAGATTTGTACCATCTCCGTAGTGAATGGGCATGAAGAACATGGCTGCTCCCAACCCTCCACCCCCCTTTCTGAGAGATAATAAAGATGGAGACTGAGGGTGTTTTTAAATGAGCAAGGTTGGGTTGGGAGGAATGGCGGCTGAGTGGCACAGCTGCGGAGCAGCCACTCAGGTAGAGTGCATGGGGAGGGATTCTAACAGGTGGCTCCCAGAGTGGCCACTATGGCCATGCAGGCAGCCACTGCACACTCCCGCAGTCACTGACTGGCCTGCAAACAACTCACATGGGTAGCTGTTCCCCCTCTTCCCCTGCCTGGCAATACCCCAAGCCCCACCCAACTGTCTGCCCTCTGCCATGACACACAGCCACATAAACCATAGAAATAGGAAGCAGCAGCAGGCATTAACTCTGTCCTGCCCATGACCCCAGGAGCCTGTGCAGCCACTGTCAATTCCAGCCAACCACAGAGGTGGGAGACAGCAATCATTCTGAGCACCACTCAGAATGGACTCTAGGTAGGATTGGTGGCAGGACAAGTGGGCTGCCACTTAGGGGCAGTGAGCATCAATAGTACAAGCGGACCTTTCTGCTGGTGTGGGTGGCCACCCCAGTTCATATGGGCAGGGGATGCATGCGCACCTGTTACCACACATTTTTTTGGCTTGCCCTGCTGCTGGATTTCTCAGCAGTACTCCATGAGTGGCCATAAGTGGGTGCTGAGTGACTCATGGAAACATGCATAATCCCATACTACCTTCAAATGAACAGTTGGATGAGGCTCCTCTGTAGCCATGCATGGTAGCATCTCATTTACACCCTGACTGTGGGACCAGAATCTTCCCTTGGGTATCTCCAGTGATTCTGGAGGGGTTAGCCCAGGAGTGAAATGGGACCTTCGTTTTATGACCTGGCCAGGCCAGACTCCTAGCGAGGTCCCTTGCCCCCTGCTGTTGCCCTGTCTCCTGACCTGCCATCATCAGTTCCAGGGTGGTGTGTAGCATTTCACATCTGTTTTGTGCTGTCAATGACACTAAGACATGATGAGGACAGTCATATCCAGGGACTGCAGAGACACTCCCCCATCCTAGGCAGGGGTGCTGGCTGGGCACCAGGGAGCTGCCCATTATCAGCTGGCACTGCCCTCAACCTGGGCTGTTCCTTCAGCCTTTCCTCATAGGACTTGTTTTCCAGACCTTTTATCATCTTTGTTGCCCTTCTTTGAACCTGCCCCAATTTTTCAATGTTCTTAAAATTAGGCATCCAAAACAGGACACAGTACTGCAGGTGAGGTCTGACCAGTGCTGAAAAGAATGGAACTATTACCTCCACTAACTTGGACACAATGCTTCTGTTAATGCAGCCCAAAATTGCATTAGCCTTTTTTGTAGCCACATCAATCATGACTGATTGATCATGTTCAGTCTGTGATCAATCACAATCCCTAGATCACTTTTACATGTGCTGCTGCCAAGCCAGGAATCCCCCATCTTATATTTGTACATTTGTTTTTTCTTCCCTAAATGTAGAACTTTACATTTTGCAACTTCTGTTGTAATTTTTCTTTTCTGAAACCCCCCATATTTTCTGTTTTCACAAATGGAAATTTCATTTTTCATCATCTTTCATTTACCAAAAGTCAAACCATTTCCTCAAACTGCTGATTCTTGAGCTGCGCTCCATGGCCCCACAGGTGGTCTGTGCCATGGAAGCCAGCAAAGCAGGCTTTGGTCTCTACTGCCAGCATGGCTGGGGGAGGGAGAGGATGACCATAATGCACATTTGCTCTCCATGATTGTGTCATGCCCCAATCATTCTCCCCCAGAGCTGCCTGCAGCTGCAGTGGGAAGAAGGCAAAGAGCCTGCATCAGGCCATGGCTTTCTCCACTAAGTATATGGGGTCAGCCAGAAATTTTCAGAGCTGAGAGAGTCATGGCATTCTGGAGGTAGGAGCATCACCCCTGTGCACTCCCTAACACAGAATCTCTGTCTTACTGAGTCTGTACCTCAGCACTCAGTGCTACACAGCGGTGATTCCACAGCACGCACCTTCACAATGATGTTGGCTGTGCTCTCATCAGACAGCTTGCTATCCCCAAAGCTCTGGACATTGAAGGCACTGATTCTCAAGGGGACAGTGGTGGGTAGCAGGTGAGCTGTGCACAGCAAGGCCAGCACCAGCTTCATGGTCCTCATCCTGCAAGGAAACAAGGAAGTGAATCCTGAAGGGTGGAGCACACCCCTTGAGGGCAGTGTCTTAGCTCCATGCTTCAAAAAGCATCCCAGCCCTATGTTGTCCCAGGCAAATTCTCCATGTCCCTCTCCTAACAAATGTCTCACTTGTCCACCCCTGCCCAGTCAGCAGTGCACACCCCAGTGCTCCCTGAGAATCACATGGCACTGCACAGCCCACCCCTAAAACACATTTATACCATGAACTGCCCACTCTTTCACTATCCATGATGAATGTGGCAATTACCACCCAAGGTGCTAAATGGGGGAAACATAGACAGCTCCTTAAGCACTTCAGTGTAATGGAGAAAAGTGCCAAAGTGCTTATGATGATGCTTATGATGATCAGTTATTGAATCACTTACATCCCTGGGGAGATCCTGGAACAACAATTTGCCCCATTCCTCAGCACTGCACCCCAGTGACAGAATGAAATCTTCCTCCTTCATGACCTGACTAGCCTGCCAGTCGGTCAACATGTGGTGTCACCTGCCATTGGCAGTCAGACTAGTGACACTGCCCTGCCACAGCCTTTCAGCTGAGACACACACCATGCTTCATAGAGAGTTGCTAATTAAACATGGCTTGGTTGGTACCATTATTCCCAATTAACACCTATGAAAAACTCACAGACTGAGTAAGGTTCCCAGTTTTCACTTTAGAAATGCCAGGATCCAGGGCTGGCTTTGATGAGAAGAGGAGGAGCTAGCACAGAATCAAGTCAGCCTATTCCAGGCTGATGTCCTTGAATGCTCAGAGCTAAGCTTGGCAACTTGCACTCCCATCTCCTGATTGATGAGGAAGGGACAAAGCATCTTTCCTGGGATTTGAATTTTCCACAAAGAAGCTACAGGATACCTTCCTGCCAGTCAATGTGGGAGGATGGTGTGCAGTGTGGGAGGAGGAAGAAATTATGGGGGAGGTGACTTGGCCTGGCATATGTGCTGCAGCTGGGCAGCCCTGGGGTCATGAGGTCTACAGCCCCCAAGGTCAAGTGAGGGTGTGATGGGTGGGCACATCTGGCCAGTTCGGCCCAGGGCATCTCACCTAGTTTCATGGGCCTGGGGACCCGCGTGACTGGGCAGGGCAGGAGAAGGTATTTAACATGCACACCCCTGCCAAGGTCGCTCCACCATTACCTTGTGGCAGACCTGGGCACAGCAGGCAACATCTGTGCCTGAGCGGGGAGCAGAGAAGCAGGATCAGCAGTGGCGGGAGGAAGCAACTTTTCCTTCAGCACCAGCGATGCAGGCCAGTAGGGGTGAAAGGGGGAAGGTGGGTGCAGGAAGAGGAGGAGAAAAGTCCAGCTGGGATTAGCCCAGTAGTTCTGAGGCTGAGTAGTTCAGAAACATAGGGTCCAAGGTCAGTACGGCCGGCCCCAAATGGGTCAGCAACCCTCCTACCCTGCTACTTCTCCCCTGCAGAGGAGATTAGGTTCTGTAGCTCAGGGTCCGGCAGGGAAGGGCACAGTAGCTTGGCCCTCAATGGGGGCGAGGGTGCCTGCGGATAGAGCGGTTGCCTCCTTCTCTGGGTCTGATGCCCTGGGTCTTTGGGAGGAGCTACTGGTCCTCATGTGCTCAGTCGATGAGGACTTGAGGGAGGTCTCCTAGCAGGTTGGACAACTTGCTTCCCTGGCTACCATGTGGGTAGCTCACCCCTTTCATGCTGCTCCATCAAGTGTCCTGGGGACCCTGCCTACCCAGAAGGCAGCCCTTACCTTTCTGCCTGACCCTCAGGTGACCCCTGCCTCACCGCCTGCCTCATGGGGGGGGGGGAAGGAATTACCTCCCGCCACCCTTGTATATTGTATTTTTTACCCTAGCTGTGTTTTATTGTTGTGATTTTATGAGTGTTTTAATATATTTTTATACTTGTATTTTATGCTTTGATATTGTTAGCCGCCCCAAGCTGGTCTCAGGAGGGGCGGGATATACATAAATATAAATAAATAAATAAATAAATAAATAAATAGGCAGCTCCGACTGCTGCCTGTTTCACAGACAGCCTCAAAGGTGTTGCCTCCTTCTCAGGGGACCACCTCCTCACAGTCTCTGCTGCAGCCAGATCCAGTGACACTGCCTCTCCCCCGACTCCACAGGCAGCCACCACCCCAAGCCATAATACCAGCCTCACTGAGGAGCCAAAACCGGACATAGGATTTCAGCACTCCTAGGTAACTCAGGCTGCTGCCTCCCCCACCCTCCAAGCTCTGGTGCACATGCAGGCTGCCATCTGAGGCTGAGAGGGAGACAATGGTGGACCCAGCAAGAAGCAGAGTTTCTTCCTCTGCACTCAACACCACTGCAGAGTGCTTTGTGGGAGGCTTAGGGGTCACAACAGGGCTTCTTCAGGGGTGGGGGGATGGACAGTCGGATCCCCGGGTGAAGATGGGTGAGGCAGGTGGTACAGGTGAGGCAGTGTGGTTGCAGCAACAGGGGGGCACCATGACCAAGTGGGCATGGGCTGAGAACAGAAGTCCCCAAACCCCCCAAAATCTGCTGCCCTGGGCAGATACCTGTGTTGCCTGACCCTAAGTCTAGAGGGAGGTGGAACCACTGCACCAATACCCTCCTCTGCAATTCCAGGGCCTGGTGCAGGCGAACAGTGCAGCGGTGACAGTCTACTCCAGCAGGGGGCAACATAGAAGCAGGCATGCAACAGGAATTTCAAGGTATGATATTTTTCTGTGATTGTGAGTATGTGAGGTATGTAAATGATTTTAGGAGTTAGGATGCTTAGGCTGAAGCAATTGAAGACACTGCTTAAAGGCCAAAGCCCCTAAGTGAACTATGCACAGATTTTTATCTGACAGCTTGCACAATTGCAACCGCAACTGAATTGCAAAGTCGGATGAGGAACTCAAGGAGGAAGGCTGGTGTTAGGGCTTTTGAACCAAGATAACCTAAGCTAAGGTCCTGCTGAGAGCCTTTAAGAAGCAAGCCTCCAACTCCAAACCTTCCTGGATCAGCAACTCTCAACAGCTTGGTCTACGCAGACAACGTGGGAGTTGAAGGGGTGGAGCTGCATGGGATAGAGAGCGGAGCTGCATCAAGGACTCACCTGTGCCAACTTGGAGTGGCTGTCAGCCTGTTCCAGTGATTGGACCCCCACATAAGACCCGCCCTGCCGGAGGCACGCTGTGGAGCTGCATGGAATAGAGAGTGGAGCTGCATCGGGGACTCACCTGTGCCAGCTTGGAGCGGCTGTTCCAGTGATTAGACTCCCTACATAAGACACCCCCCCTGGAGGCAGCGCCGGAGGCGCACCGGGGCTGCGTGCCTAAGGGCTGCACGCGCAAGGGCGCACCCTTAGGCGTCGGCCGGTGCAGGTATCATCCTCCGGGAAGTAGCAAGGCCCATGGCTAGTTCCTCCTTTACTATGGGTTGCTCCAAAAAAAAGACTGCGCCAACAGAGGTTGTCTTTGGAGTTTGGGAGCCCAGTCCTGAAACAATTGAAGTTGCAGGACGTTGGTGTTACAGTACTGCCTGCCACTAGGGGTTTCTGTCAACAAGCTACCCCCCTCAAGATCACTAATAGGTTTGAGGAATTGGGTGAAAACTCTGACCCCTCCCCTCCAGAATTAGCGGCCTCAGGGGATTTTACTGATTTTAATCTATCCTCCCCAAGGACGAATATTTCTAGTACTCTGGATCCCATGCAACTAGTGAGTGAACAATGTGTCTTAACTGGCAAAACAACAGAAAGCCTATTTAAGGGACTTGTAGAGATTAAAACGATTGCAGATGAGGGGTTTCAGTGCTTGAAGGAGGTGGCTGGAGACCTGAAATTGTTGGTGTCACATGCTTACACTCTATCCTTGGACTCCCAGCCATTGGTAGCAGATTTAGTTAGTGGGGGAATCCTACCCCCCCAGAGGGAGGTGCTTATACACCCAAAAGAAGAGGCATGTGCTTCTAGAAGCCCCCCAGTGGTTCATC
Source organism: Sphenodon punctatus (assembly GCA_003113815.1). Taxonomy (NCBI): domain Eukaryota; kingdom Metazoa; phylum Chordata; class Lepidosauria; order Sphenodontia; family Sphenodontidae; genus Sphenodon; species Sphenodon punctatus. Next base: position 745,161 of record QEPC01002233.1, on the reverse strand, counting down.
GAAGACGGATGATACCAAACCCTAATGCAGTGCTCTTAAAAATCTACCCCCAAGGGAATGGGTTTAGGTCTAGTTGGGCATCAAAATTTTATATAAGGAGGAATCTATCTGCTCTTTCACATACTAGGGTCAGATTACAGGACATAATAAAGTATTATATTCTACCCCCTATGGATCAAGGTATGCGTTTAGTGATTCATTTTGGAAACCCAGAAATTGTTTCTAAGATTTCATTAGTCAAGTCTTTGTTGGCTTCATGGGGAATTTTTCTATCTAGTTCCTTCATCTCTCAGGTTATGGTCCCTCCCCCTTTGATTGACCTCTCTTGCCCCCCTTTGTTAGTAGATAACAATTTGAAGGATCTGAAGGATAAACTAAAGGCTTCTGGTCCTAGTATACAGGACCTAGCTAAAATCTCACCAGTTAGGGAAGAGATGGAAGTTGAAGTGGGTACGACCCCTTTTTCTCTCCGACCCCTTTTTCTGTGCAGGAGGATTTGGTGGGGGCGGGTCCCCCACAGCCTCTGCAAGGCAGGGATGATGGTCTAATTCAGGGTAAAGATCAGAGTTCCATCCCAGCCCTTTTCTCTCCAGTTATTAATGCTCCCTTACTCTCCCTGGATCATAACACACTGCTCATCTCTCTGGTGGGGAGTAATGGAATAGGGAGAGAAGCTAAAGGGAGGTTATAGGAAAGGTGGAAGCATTCCTTCCAATCCCTGTTAACAGGGGACCAGGTTCAGTTAACGGATAACTTAAAAAACCTATTGGGGGTATGTGCTGCTGTTAACCCTGAACTGGGAGAACTGGGGCAAGCTGGAGAATTGAACCATGATCAGGCAATATATAGTGAAGAGGAACTATTGCTTCATGGCAGTATTCCTGACCTGGAATCCACAATGGTGTCGCAGAGAGAAGTGCTCTCTTCTGCCCAGCCTATTCCAGTAGCAAATCCTGCAGCTGTAGAGGTGGGTGATGAGCTGCTAAACTCCTTGGTGCAGGTAGGACAAAATACATGAAATAGGGCTTCTAAGGAATGGGAAGGGTTTGCTATACTTTCCTGGAACATTGCTGGCTGGGTTGCCAAACTTGTTGATCCTATCGTCTCTACCTTTCTTAGCTCCCATAAGATAATCTGCTTGCAGGAAACATGGGTCTCTCAAGAGCAAGTGCAAGTGCAGCCTGAGTTAGAGGGATTTGATGCTTGGGTGGTGCCTGCAACACGGAAAGCTGGTAGGGGGCGCTTCTGTGGAGGGCTGGCAACTTTTGTTGCGCACTCTTTAAAACTATGCGTTTCCACAGTAACAACCTCCAATCCCAATCTTCTCATTTTGCATCTACGGGGGCCCCTCGTTCCATTTCCTATCCTGTTAGTCAATGTCTATAATCCTCCTAATTGTAAAGACTCTTGCTTTTGGGGGGATCTGACTGATGTTATTATGACTCACTGGGGAAGTTACCCCACTGAGGGGATCATTATTATGGGGGATTTTAATGCCCAAATTGGAAGGGATATGGAATCCATGCAGCCAGTATTTCTCCAAGAGGAGTCAATCTCTTGGGAAGGGGATCTTAATACAGAGATGCTCTAAGGATGTAAAGGTAAATCCTGCAGGTTTGCGTTTTTATGAGACGGTTACCCTGCTTAAGGTTAAAATACTTAATGGCTCTACCCCTAATGATACCCCAGGGTGTTTTACCTATAACTCCTCTAGGGGTGGCAGTGTAATAGATTACATTGCCATTTCCCATGACTTGCTGGATTACGTTATACATTTTGAGGTCGGCTCTGCAATTGATAGTGACCATTTCCCTCTACTTTTACAGTTACGTTATGTTTTACCCGTTGAAAGCTTGCTGCCTATAAAGGATCTAGTGGTTCTAGAAACTGGTCAGTGTAGGATTAGATGGTCTACTGACCTGGAAAGGGATCTGACGTCCCTGATGAACTCCTTGGAAATTAAGCAGCTCCTAATTCAGCTGGAATTAGACCCCAATGTTGGGAGAGCTTTTGAGAGTTGGAACTCCTTAGTTTCTGCTTTCCAACCCCATCTTACCTATTGTCCCAAAAATAAGCAAATTGGACGGCAGAGATGTAGGGGTGGATGGTGGGATGAGGAGTGTACCCAGGCAAAAAATTCCCTGCATAGTTTGGCAAGGAAAGTTAAAGGTTTGATGGGGGATGGTCAGATCATATCCTATAGAAAGCAATTGGCTAGTTATAAAAAAATTATTGGGGAATAAGAAAAAGATGTTTAGGAAGGCTCAATGGTTAGACCTGTTGAATGCTGGTAAAAGGAAGGATCATCGAGCATTTTGGAATTTGATTAATCTAAAGGGGTTGGGTAATGGGGTATGTCGGGAACCGATGGTCCCAGCGGATGAATGGACCACATATTTTTCTAAGCTGTTTAATTTAGATGGCCAAGCTTCCCTGGAGTTACCAGCTAACAGGAATCTTCCACCTAGCTGGCCTCCAGTTACACGGGAAGAGATTCTGAAACTAATTCCATTCCTAAAGTCTGGAAAGGCTCCAGGACCTGATTTTATAGTGGGAGATGTCTTTAAGGCCAACCCAGAGTGATGGGCAGGTGCGGTGGCCCAACTTTTAACCCATATTAACGCTGCCTGCAGGGTACCAGATGAATGGAAATTGAGCCTGGTGGTGCCCATCTTTAAGCGGGGTGCTAGGAATAAGCCACAGAACTACTGTCCTATCAGCCTCTTGTGCGTCATTTCCAAACTTTATACAAGACTTCTACTGCAACGGCTGTTGGACTGGATTGCTGCAAGGGGGATTATTTCTGAGGAACAGTTGGGTTTTATGACAAATCGTGGAACTATGGATCATATTTTTGTTCTTAACCATCTAGTGGGAAAATACCGACAACAGCGACAGAAACTCTTTGCAGCCTTTATAGATCTTTCCTCGGCCTTTGATCTTGTCGATAGAACACAACTTTGGATAGAATTGGTCAGTCTGGGCATTGATAGAAGGCTTTGGGGTCTTATCCGTTCTTTATATTCAGATACCTCACTCAGAGTAAGAACTAATAATCTGAGTGCTCTTTCTGATAGTATTCCTACCACCAGGGGAGTGAGGCAGGGCTGCCTGCTGGCCCCTCTCCTTTTTAATATATATGTGAACCCATTAATACTAGCCCTAAGGGATCATGGGCGTTATATGGCACCGAAGATTTTAAATAAGAAAATGGCAATGTTAATGTATGCGGATGATACCATTTTGCTGTCCACTTCAAGACTGGGGCTAACCCGATTATTGCAGGATTTCAGGGAACAATGTGTCAACCTTGCTCTAAAAGTGAATTTTTCTAAAACCAAAATTATGGTCTTTGCCTCCCATTTTCAGTCAAGGTCATGGTTTATGGGATCCAATAGATTGGAACAAGTGCATAGCTATAAATATTTAGGGGTCACGTTTTCATATTCCGGTTCCTGGAGGCCGCATGCTTCTTTATTGAAATCCTTGATTAATCGTGAAGCATATTCCCTTGTTAAATTCTTTTTTACCAATGGTGGTGGTAGTGTGGGAATAGCGCTTACAATTTTCATTGCCAAGTATATTTCTAAGTTGCTATATGGCACCCAGGTGTGGGCAGTAAAGCCTGATTTTGCAGGGCTGGTTGACCCAGTGATTAACATGGTATTGAGATCATTATTAGGGGTGCCAAAGTCAACCCCTATAGCCCTAGTCAACTTGGAACTGGGATGGTGGCCCTGGCAATATAGGCTTGACTCTGCTATTATTTTATTCTGGCATAAGTTATGTTTGCAGGGGGAGTCAACCCTGGCGGGTAGGTGTCTTGTTGAAACAGCTAGAGGTCACTACCACTATAGTTGGTGGAAGGAGGTCAAGAAAAAGATCTCTTACCTGGGTTTCTCCTCTCTTATACTGTCCCAACTACCTAAACCTACAGTTAAGTCCCTGGTTAAAAGGAGGTCTCGGGATATGGCTTACCAAATAGGTAGAGCAGCAACTGCCCAGGCAAAATCCGCCCGGTGGTATAAACTGTTCATCCCAAAGATTGATGGTCCAGATTATGTGTGTTCCGCAATCAACTTCCATCTAAGAAGGACTTTCACCTCGTTTCATCTACAGTCATTTGACTCGGCAGTGCTAAGGGGCCGTTATTTGGGTACCCCTTGGCAAGAACGTCTCTGCCCTTGTGGTCAGGACATGGAAGATCTATGCCATGTTCTTTTTTATTGTTTACTGTATAGGGTGCCAAGGGCACAGCTGGGTCAAGTGGTAGGTGTCAACTGGGCGGCTGAGCCAGAGGTGAAGATCATTTATCTGTTGGGGTATGAGAATAGAGAGAGATCTGCACAGGTCGCTGTCTTTCTACAGAGTACTATCAAACATAGGAAACAGCTGGGAGAGGGTTCTGATAAATAAACTAAACTGTGTCGGGAGGCTTTGGTTAGTAAAGGCTGGACGCCATATAGTAATTTGGAAGTGTATTTGGCAGGTCCTACTACCTACTTGGCTATATGCTCTGTGACACTCCAGGACGTCTCCCTTTTGGCTTTATCCCATGACATTCTGGTCTTATTCCTAGGTACATGGATACCTGGAATGAGTTCATCGATTTTATGCATTCATCAATTAGGTTTTATCATAAAATATAAATAATCTGGGATGAAGGCGAGAGCCAATATCCCTTAACAATAATAATATGATAGCATGAGATGAATAGATATGAAATATGGTATTTGGAAAGGAAGGCCTCTGGTTGAGAACTGAATGGAAATTTCCTGGTTTTAACTTAAACTTTTAGTTAGAGAATAATTTTAACTTTGTAGTTTGCACTTCTGGTTTTATTGTTTTTATCTCGTGTAATTCTGTTTGGTGGGTTGTTGTATATGTGGGCTATGGCAAAAGCTAAAGCCGTCAATAAATTCACGTTCACGAATTGCAAAGGCTTACACAAAATTTGCAAGCACAGCTATATTTTGGAACATTTACTGCTTACGCAACAGTTCTGACAAATGGCTAAAAACAGACATTTGTGACATGGGCCAAAGATCAACTGGCTAGGATGGTAACCACAAACGCCAGATGCATCCTTGTCTGAATGACTCAGATGATGGCATGAGAGAGCCAACTCTGCCTAGCAACAGCATATGCATGGCCTATGTGACCAGAGACCTATAAATATGGGACTGATGTCTTTTAGAACTCGGACGCCTGTAACATCAGTTCGTGGTACCATCTCAACATCAATGGACAGGTCCCGGCGACCCCATCACCTCTGTTATGGGTTGGCCACCCTGACAGGAGGATAGGGAAAGGATGAATGTTGAATATGTGGTGTTGCAATGTTATAACTTTGTATTAAATAAAGCTAAGAGGTTTGCCAATGTATCTCCAGTCTATCTCTGATCTCTTGAACTGACCACAGTATCTAAAAGAACATTGTCATATTGGTTGAGTGAATGTGTGAATCTTAATAACCATGGACCAGAACTGAGACTCAAGCCAGGGTCAGCTGCCCTGAGGCCATCCTATATTGGGTGGTTTCGAACGCAAGGGGGCCTGGTGGAACCTCATGTACCCCACGGGTGTGATTGCATAAAACTTTTCCTTCCCCTGCATGAGCCGAATCCTACAGTTAGCTGCCTGTCTGGCACTCTGTAAGGAAACAGACTTCCTTCCCTTTGTATGAGTGTTTGAGAAAGCTTGTAACACACTTGGAGTGTGGACACTTAAAACCCCCAAAAGGTGTATTTCCCAATGACACACTTAACAGCCCCAAACCACGTGACAGGATAGATAGGTGATGTTGGAGATGGACCCTCTACGAACCTGGGGTGGAGGGGCAAACAGGGTAGTTCCGGGAGCAAAGTGGGGCAAGCCAGCCAAGGGAAGGTGGGGACCCAGTTGTGAGTGGGGTGGGTATGTCCAGTCAGACCAGGCTTCCTTACTGTATCCTTGCTTACCCATTGGGAACGCATCTCCTCCCTCCATCCAGGGAGAAGATTTTAAAAGGGAAATTTGTGGATTTTTTCCCCCTGCTGAATAGATAAACTGTAAAGGAGGCTAAGGATAAGGAGTAACAGGAAGAGAAGGATAAGATAGCCAGGAAGAAGCCCAAGGTCAAGAGGTCATGGGACAACTGGTTGTCAGCCTACACTATTTACATGGGCTTAGTGGCGTCAGCTCACCCTTTGAGGTCTATGGTTAAATACCAGCACATCATACATAAGGCCAGGAATGTGTACGAGGGTTATGCCTGGCTCCTATAAGATGAGGAATTTAGAGCAAGGGCAGCCTTCCTTAGCTGGGAGGTTCCTGATCAGGAGCTGTGGCTCACGTTTATGTGCCCAGCGTGGCCAGTGTCTGGCTTGAGAACTGACAATGAGCAGATTCTCTCCTTCATGGCCACGAAGAAGCAAAGGGGGGGTGCTGGATTTTTTGTTGGAGATTTAATGCTGGTAAGTGCATGCATACTGACTGTCGGTTTCACCACACGTGCAAACACTGTGGTGGACCGCACAGTGGGTCTGCCTGCAAGAGCACCCACAGCAAGACCTACTCCAGCCAGGGTGGGGCATCCATTAGCTCAGGGAGCTAGGGCACCCACACCAGTAAAACTGGTTGGGTTTTTCTGGCTGGTTACCCGGTGGGAACTAACTGGGTTTATCTTTTAGAGGGATTTAGAGAGGGTTTTAGGATTCCTTATATGGGTGATAGGGTGCTTGTTGCTGCCACAAATTTGAAGTCCCTCCCAAGCTCTCTTCAGTGTGTTATGCTTTATTGTTTGATATGGCAGTTGAGCTGGTGAAGGGTTTAGGTGAGGGGGCCCTCCTGGCCAAGAGTGATATCAAGTTTCCCTTCAGACTGTTACTGTTTTACCCCTCTGATTTTGACCTGCTGGGCTTTCAATTTGATGGTGCATTTTATTTTTATTTTTTTTATTAATTATTATGATGATGATGATGATGATGATGATGATGATGATGAGAAAAAAGTTATTATTGTATTGCTTTTGGTTTTAAAGGAAGAAATAAATACAAAAATGAAATACAGGTTGTTTGTCTCTGTTTTTTTGTGTTTTTTTAACATAACTTAAACATAACTATTAAACAACTTACCAAACAATATCATCTTGATAGATTATGCAACTGCTCCTTGCCATGTAATATACTGTCTTAGATTGAGTAGTCCACTATGTATGTCGTTGCTGCTTCTGCTAGTGTGTAGCCCTGGATGATCTCTATGCTGGTATACCATCTTGCTGCGAATTTTTTGTACTTGTCCTCCAGGTTTGCTGAAATGTACTCCATTGAGCATATATACCGCCCTGAGCTATTTCAGGAGGGGTGGGATATAAATTTGATTAAATAAATCTACCATATTCATTTTATCCATTCTGTTTCTGAAATGTCTCTTGCATGTTTCCAATTTCTGGCTATTATATTAATTCCGACTGTTGTGGGGAACCTGGCTGAGAGCTGGTATATTCCTTAGAGGAAATATATGGACTGAGGACTTTGGGGAAGAGTTGAGAACTCTGATTTACATGGACTGTTAATATTATGCTGAATAAAGCTTATCTAGTTGATTCCCTGAAAGAATTGTGAGATTTTGGGCCTCATCCTGTAAATACTTGCACCCTGCCACAAAGGATAACCCAGTTTACTGGTTCCAGGCTTCCACCGGAGAAGAGAACCCCAATTATGTGACCTCCTTGGACCCCAAGAGACAGGTGGTTTACCAACATAAGCCCAGCTTGACAACAGCTGTTTAGCACTTTTGATGTGCAAATGATTCAGAAGTGGTGGGTGAAGGAGTGTGGGAAGAGCGGAGCAGCTGGCCTGGAGCTGGAGCAGATAGCTGCTCTGGATACGGAACCTTGTTTTGTGCACATAAAGGTGCTTAGGGGGTGAGGACGGCAGGATGAAGGACGAGACTGGTGTACTCTGATCCTGACCTGGGCACGTGTGCCTAACATCAGGCAGAGCCTGTGGAACACCTGAGGACCTGCGAGCATCAGGGAGCAGACACATCCCCTCTCGAGAGGTATAACTCCAAGCGGCACCAGCATCTGCGCCGCAGGTGAAGGAGTGCGGGGAGAGTGGAGCAGCTGGCCTAGAGCTGGAGTGGATAGCTGCCCCGGATATGGAACCTTGGTTTTGTGCATATAAAGATGCCTAGGGGGTGAGGACGGTGGGATGAAGGACGAGGCTGGTGTACTCTGATCCTGACCTGGGCATGTGTGCCTAACATCAGACAGAGCCTGTGGAACACCTGAGGACCTGCAAGCATCAAGGAGCGGACACGCCCCCTCTTGGGAGGTATAACTCCGAGCAACACCAGCATCTGCACCATGGGAGCGTGCCGTGGAGCCATGCGCCTAAGGGCTGCGCACGCAAGGGTGCACCCTTAGGCATGGGCTGGGCGGGGGCGCTGGATTTTTGTCCCTGGACTCTAGCTGTAATTTTACGAGAGTGACTGCTGAAGTCTGGTACTTTGCTTCGAATTGAGTTTCATGTAACTGGGTTTACTTTGGGAGTTGGCTAGCGGAGAATATTCCTCATTATTGTTGGTGAACAGTAATTGAAGGTTGCTGACATGGCAAGCTGCTTTTTTGTGGATAGCCTGAAAATGGTAACCAAAAAAAGAGCGGGCCAGCAAAACTCCTCTCCAGATTTTGGAAGCCCCTCATTGAAACAACTTAAATTACAGGATTTGGGTATCAAGGTGAAGGGGTAGCCCAGGTACCCCCTGTAAGTCCCCTCCCAACATTTAACCGGTTTGAGGTTTTGGAAGAGGGCACAAGTCTAAAACTACAGTCCTCTATTTTGACTGAGGAGGTGTTTGGTTCTAAGGACTCTTTTTCAGTAGATTTACATAATTCATCTAATACTATCAAACTGCTTGGAATCAATGTACGTTAATAAGTAAATTGATAGATACGCTCTTTAAGGGGATTGCAGAGATGAAGGGAACTGTGGAAGGGGTGCATCAATGGCTGTGGGAAGTGGCAGGTGATACTAAGACTATAGTGGCTCACTTATTTGCTTTAGCCCCCCCCCAAGCTCCAAAGCTCCAATTTGACCCCACCTGTCCCAATACCCTGTAATCAAATAGGGAGACCCTGGATAGTAAAAAACAAGTCCTCAAATGGGATAGTAGGACAACATGGGATGGATAGGCCACCCATAAATAGAGACATGCTACCAGATCCTAGGGTGGTGGTGTTCAAAATGTTTCCTTTACCTAATGGTGTGATGCCAGCCTGGTATTCAAAGTTTTTAATTAGGAGGAATTTGGTCATCCTGCTCCATACTAGATTAACAATACCTGAAATTGAGAAATTTTACTTTTGTCACCCTCTGACCATGCTTTGTGATTGGTTGTCTATTTTAGGAATATCCATATGGTTGCGATTGGTTGTATATTTTAGGAATACCTCCCCCCCTTCCATGATCCCAGGCCCGCAGTGGGGAGATACTGGGGAAGGGGGGTGAGCGGTGGGGGGGACTTGGGGAGCAGAGGCTGGGGGCCTGGGATGGAAAGGGAGAGGGTGTGCAAGACTGGGGAATGGGGGGATTTGGGGGGCGTGTTGTGAGGCAGATGGGGGATTTTTGGGGGGAGGAGGGTGTTGTAGGGACAGACAGACTGGGGGGATTTGGGGGGGAGGGTGTCGCTCTGTGTCTGCATAATGACAAAATGGCCTCTCTACTCATGCTTGGGAGGGGTGAAGGAAAGCAGCAGCAATGCATCAATTAATGCATTGCTGCTTTCCTTCTCCTCTCCCAGCATAAGTAGAGAGGCCATTTTGTAAATTTGTGGTTCCACTGGTCATGACTACTCTTTTTTTTTTTTTTTAATGTTCCCTTCACTGTTTCACTGCTGCTTCCTGCTGTTGCTGGAAAGTAGTTTGTGTGGACAGGCATTTGGCTGCCAGGAATGATGCTGATTGGACTCGGGGCCTGCTTTGATGGGAATGCAGCCCCAAAAGGGCTGTTTTTTAAAAAGGGGCCTGTGTTCTTGAACAGGCAGTTTGTTGGTGAAGCTACTAGGGATGCTGGTCTGGATGTGTCTGATTTGATGGCAATGCATCCCTGAAACTGGCCAAAAATTTTTTAAAAGGCCTGTGTGCTTGCACAGGGGTTTGGCTGCCGGGGATGCCTTTGGGGGCTTGTGGGAATGGTTTGTTTTGTTTATGTGTGGTTTTCTGATTTTTATATGGGTTTCGTTCACTTGATGTTGTGGAGTGTTAAATCCCCCGCCACCCCCAACAGAAATGCAGCANCCCCCCAACACACACGCAGCAGAGGGTGAGGGGGAATTAGTATTTAATGCCCCGTGATTCAATTGAGGTTTTGAAATCGTGAGATGTAACGGTTAGTCTGGTGATCTTATGGGTGTTCAAAATCCTAGAAATGTGATGTTTGTGATAAAATTGAGGTTTTGAAATCGTGAGATGTAACTGTTAGTCTTGCTTTTAAACCTGGCAGAGGAGGTGAATATAACCTGCCTAACTGAAATTGCTGGATTAAGTAATGTAATGTCCATCCAATGTTAAGCCTGGGAACTCCTTGCTTCTGGCTGGGTTATGCCCTGACTCTGCCTACTGTATCCCTGGCTCCACCTACTGCATCCCTGGCTCCACCCCTAGGTCCGCCGGCCTTACTACCCCAGTGCCCCTCCAATATCAAAACCTACCAGCCGCCCCTATGCAGGAACCTATTTTAGATAGGCCAATGGAACAGCAAATGCTTGAACATATACAAACTCTAGATCCTATAGGACATACTGGTCCCTATGTAGAAGGAGTTCCTTCTGGGAAAATTTTTATTGATGATCAGGGTAAAGCTCAGCACCAGCCAATGGGAGGTGAGGGTCTTGATATCCCCTTCTTTTGTCCTAATTTAAGAGCTGACAATTTTAAGGAACAGGAATCTTTTTGGATTAACTCTTTTCAGTCATTGGCAGATCAGAGTAATATTTTGGATAGGATAGGTGAATTACAGGTATTACTTAAGCAAGATAACTCTGCGTTGGAATCTCAGGTGGCTCAAAAGGGTTTAGGGTGTGTAGAAGCACAGTCCTGTGTTGGAAAAGAGGTAATTATTAGAACTCAGGGTTCTCAGGAGGGGGTAAGTGCTCGAGGGGTGGGGGGATAATTGGAAATAATCTAATAGAGATGGATAAAATAGATTTGCCTGAGGGACGGATAGTGGGTACAAATGATGGGTTACCTGATGGCGCCATTTCCCAGGGAGGAAGTGGCTCGCAGGATGGTCAGGGTGGTGATCAGGAGTCTATGAATACCTGACACAATATTAATAATGAGGTATGTTCCTTCTTGTCATGAAACATTGCCGGACAGAAAAATAAAGTATGGGACCCAGAATTTGTTGAACAATTAAGGCAATTTGATTGTGTCTGTTTACAGGAAACCTGGATGACCGAGGACATCTCTGTGGTAGGATTTGACACTTATACAGTGCAGCAGTGTTTCAGTAACAGGAATGTAAGGGTAGACCCAGTGGGGGGTTGGCTTCACTCGTGAAGGATAATCCCCAAGTTAGGGTCAGTAGATTGGGTGAATGTTCGTAGTTCTACTTGGCCTTGCGTTTAACCCTCAGGTATTTAGTCAGGTCCATTATTATTATAAATGTGTATGTCCCCCCAGTCAGCTCTCCCTATTATGAAGGGAGGGTTTGGACACTCCTCAAAGACAACATTTTTGAATTGAGGGATAAATTCCCTAAAGATTGGTTAGTACTAGCTGGAGATCTTAATGCTCACTGCCCCCCCCCCCCCCACTAGATGATGCAGTCATTTATCTGGATCCCAATCTGCCTTCATTGCTTTCGGGTACAAGAGTCTCTAAAGATCCAATAACAAATGCGGCAGGACTACTGTTGAAAAATTTGGTCGTTTCAGCTGACCTGAATTTATTAAATGGAAGGATGGGAAGCCAGGCGATAGGGAGGACGAATATACCTACCTATCTCAACTGGGAGGAAGTGTAATCGATTTTATGCTGATCTTGGAAGATTTATTCCTTTTAGTGGATTTTGCTGATAGTGATCATTTCCCATTGCTTTTGTGGATTAGCACGGGTCAGGAACATGCTAGGGATTGGAGAGGAAATTGGGTGGATAGTAAGATGCAAAAGGGGGAAGGTGACGGCAAGAGGAGGGTAAAGTGGTCCCAGTCAGTTCTTAAAGCAACAGAGGATGTTATCTCCTTGCAAACTCTCGAGTATATCAAAGGTAAGACCATATTGGACCAGGAGGCTATCTTTTATTGATATGATACTCTTGTGTCCCAATTACTGCCTCTACTGGTAGCTCCTCCTGGAAATACTCGGGAAGGGAAAAGGAGGCAAGACTGGTTTGATGCTGCCTGTAGGAAGTTAAAAAAGAATCTAAACTATCTGGCCCGTAAAGTTAAGAGTAAAAATGGGATTTCCCTGTGGGCGGAAAACTATCTAAAGGCCAGAAAGGAATATAAACGTTTTATTTAAAAGGAAAAGGAACAATTTCAGTTAGAGCTATGGGAGGAACTAACTGAGGCAGTGGAGACAAAGAACCTAAATAGATTCTGGAATTTAATTGAGAGGTTGGGGATCTAGTGGTAATGCGGAGCAGGTTAGTATACCAGCAGGGATTTAGGAGTCATATTATAGCTCCATCTTCGCTAAACCCTCTCCGAGTACAAACGATCCCCTGAGATATACGATTGAATAATTGCCACACAGGGATCCTGTAACCCCGGTAGAAGTTAGTCAAATGATTTCCCTCCTAAAAAAGAACAAAGCCCCGGGTACAGATTTTATACCTGCAGAACTCTTACAGGGTAATATGGATTGGTGGATCCAGACTCTTGCTATATTGTTTACACATATAAATGAAACTGGGAGGATTCCCAAAAATTGGATGGAAAGTATAATAGTCCCAATATTTAAAAAGGGTAATCCCCATGAGCCTGGTAATTATCGACCAATAAGTCTTCTCAGTGTGGTAGGGAAGCTGTATTCCAGGTATCTTTTGGCCAGGATCCTGAAATGGATTGACCAAGAAAGCTTGATTGGGTCGGAGCAGGTGGGTTTTAAAAAAGGGATGTCCACGATAGATCACATTCTGGTGATTTATCATATAATTTCCAAGTACGTACGCCTATGCCAAAGATCAAGTATATATATATATATGCTTTGTAGATTTAAAAATGGCGTTTGACTCAGTCTCTCGGGAGAGATTATGGGACAAATTGCTTAAATATCATATTGACCTTAGACTGCTGTTTTTGCTACAGGCAGTGCATTCAAGATCCACACTGAGGATAAGAATGAATAGGATGGGTGAAATCTTGGGTCAGGTGACTGTAGAAAGGGGGGTAAGACAGGGATGTCTATTAATCCCTATATTGTTCAATTTATATTTGAATAATATGAGAGAGAGACTCTTGAGAATCCGGCCCACCATCCGGTGGAGATAGGTGGCCTGATGACATCCATTCTCCCATACGCTGATGATACTGTGTTGATTGCCAGAACTCAGATTGGTCTAAGGAGATTAATGGAAGCCTTTGAGGTATATTGTAAGAATGAACTGTTGGCGATAAATTATACCAAAACAAAGATATTGGTGATTGGTAAGCAGCATAAGTGGTTTGTTGGGGGAAATAGTATTGAACAGGTAAACCAATATAAAAACCTACGAGTTATTATATCAGCAGCCCCCTCCTGGAGCACCCATTTGAAGGCAGCTCTGGCATTGGTAAGAGCCACTAGGCAGGCCATAGCCGGTTTTACTGGGATAAGGGGGGAGGCTATTTAAACCAGCATTAAGATTAATTAAGGCAAAAATGGTGCCCCAATTATTATATGGGGTTCATGTTTGGAGCCCAAATAAGTTAAAAGAATTGGAGTTGGAACAAAATAAAATGTTAAGGACTATCTTACATGTTCCTAGATTTACCCCGGCAGTTCTCTTAAGAGTAGAGTCAGGCACTAGCTGCATTGAGAAGTACGCCAAATTAGCTATTATTAAATATTGGCTTCACTTGAACTTGATACCTTCAGCTTCATTGGCAGCTTTGATTGCCTCAATTAAGGAGGGCCAATGGCCTGAGGCTATAAGTAAAATGTTGGGCTCTTTGGGGTTCATGTATCCAGTGGCAGAGGAGCTGGAGGGGGAAAACCGGCAGCAGGGGGGGATAACCAGCAACAGGGGAACTGGCGCAGTACCCAGAGACATGGAGCTGGTGAGGAGAACCAGCGATGGGGAGCTTGCAGGGGTATGGCACAAGGTCCCAATGCACAAGGAGAACAGAGATTACAAACAACAAGGACAGGGGTGCCACTCATACAAGAGACACGAAGGGTTTCATGGGACAAGCAACTCAAGGCAATACTACACAGAATCAAGAGAGGCACACAACCAAGCCTCGGGAAGAGCAGTTGCTCCACCAGCTTTCTGAGACAACCAGAAAGTCCTAAATACTCCCTGGTGGCCAATCAGGAATCCAGGAGGCAAGCACCGAAAATGGCAGACAGGTGAGCAGGGACGGGGCCCACACCATGTGAGGATGCAGGAGGAGACACAGGGAGGAGGATAAAGGCACCATCTACCAAGGCACCCAGTAGCGCACATCACTATAGCACCACCGCCAAGGGTTCAAGACCTGGCTATGCCACATGTTGGTTTACTAATGACTAGTCTTTGCATTAATGTTTGTTCCCTGTCTGATAAGTTTAGTTTGCAACAGAACTGCGTAGCATGTTCTCGGGGACAAGTGGAACTTCATGCTGCTGCTTTTGTGGTGTCCTAAAGACTTAACATAATATTGTTGGCTTGAGATGGCTTGCTTTGCTTGCTCTGTGTTTACATGTGCACTTCTGAGGTTCCCCCTCCTCTCCTTCTGCCTGCAGTAGGATCTGATCGGACTGGGAGATAAAGCTGTTTGTAAACAAGCAACTGCTCCCCATGTGAGTGATCAAAAGGTTGCTGCTTTGTAAAGAAGGTTCTTTGAGATGGTTTTAAATGTTCTCACAACTGGGTTGTGCATGGCATGCTCACCATATTCAAATAATAGGCTATGTGATGGTCTCGAGCTCCTCTAGTATAAAAAGCACTCTCCCCCTCAGAATGACAGTTCATTCCTTTCTAGGAATATTCCATGCAGGACTGGAATGGTGGGTGTTGTGAGAATGTTTAGAGCCATCTCGAAGAACCTTGTTTACAAGACAGCAACCTTCTGTTCTTCTTCAAGTGTCTCCTCTCAGGCCATTTTTACGTGGCTCCACCGGGTGGGGGGATCCATGGGCGCACCGATGCATGGGTAGGGTGTGTACATGGCTGCACATGCATCCCCACTCATCCGTACACACGAAGCAGCTGCCATTTTCCTCGGTTGCTCCATGAAAGGGGAAGAAATGGGGGAGTGAGTGGGATGCGTGTTAGGCAGGTACACACAGGTACCCCCAGTCACTGTGGGCATGTGTGCTGCGTCATTCACATGGGGCTCTCCCACCCATGAACACTCAGAAATCTGTGTGTTCATGGGGGTGGGAGAGGCCTCTGTAAAAAGGGCCACATTCTCACAACTGTCTTACTTATACTGTCTTAGGTAGGAATTTAGGATGTAAAGCAATATCTATTATATCTTGGAAAATCTGAAAATATGGTTCTGAGATTATTCTGGATGCTATTTCACTAACTCTTCTTAATGAAGTTATTGCTAAAAGGAATACTGTCTTTAAACCTCCACCCCATAACCAGTTCATTTGTGCCCCCATATAATGAATTCACGCTGCCTCAGGGGTGCAAATGAACTGGTTATGGGGTGGGGGCAGCATAAATTGGCCATGGGGGAACAACTGAACTGGTTATATATATGTCTCTTTTCATGGCATAATCTGCTTAATAGGCTTACTGTATTTTGGGTGTCATGTGTTTGGTATCAGTGCCCCTAGGCCCACTGGAGAGGGGGGCCCATCATGGCCAGGGGCCCATTGCACCCTAGCTACGCCCCTGCTAATGGCTAGTCTTTGCATGAATGTTCCCTCTCTGGTTGCAGCAGATACCTTTTACATTGCAAGTCTAGTTTGCAACAGAACTGCGTAACATGTCCTGGGGGACAAGTGGAACTTCATGCTGCTGATTTTGTGGTGTCCTAAAGACGTAGCATAATATTGTTGGTGGCTTGAGATGATTTGCTTTGCTTGCTCTGTGTTTGCATGTGCAGAAGGGCTGTGCTGCCTCTCCTCCTGTTCTTTAAAATATTTTCTTGGCCATTGCTGTTTTTCACCCTGTGTGAGACCCTGTCACCCCAACTGTCTGCTTTCTGTTTTGTTTTTTTTTTGGGGGGGGGGGGCGAGTTGGAGGGGGATGGATGGAAGAGTTTCTAATCTTTGCTGGAATGTTTTCTGCACTTAAAATGACCCATTTGCAATGTCCAGTTTCAAGGTTTTTCTGCTGCAAGAAGGCCACCATGCCACATGTTACTTCACTAATGACTAGTCTTGGCATGGATGTTCCCTCTCTGGTTGCAACAAATGCCTTTTTACATTGCAAAAAAACTGTGTAGCATGTTTTGGGGACAAGTGGAACTCCATGCTGATGCTTTTGTGGTGTACTAAGGACTTCACATAATATTGTTAGCTTAAGGTGGTTTGCTTTGCTTGCTCTGTGTTTGCAGGTGCATTGCTGGCCACACCTACCATTGGCCAGACCCTGCCTACCATTGGCCCCTCCCACTTCTGGCCCTGCCCTGCGCCCCACCAGCCTTGAAACCCACCAGCTGCCACTGGTGGGTAGTCAAGTGGCATGCAGGCAAGGGGTGGGGTCAGGCGGGTCACACATTACCTGGATTACTTCCTCTTCTTCAGCAGGATGGGTATGACTCGCTGCCAGGACCTGCTGGACATTTCCCAAAGCCTGGCACTGGGAGTGGAGAAAGATGAAGGACCAACTGAGTGTCTTCTTTGAGCATTGAAATAGACATGCAGGCTGGGGTGTGCAAACTGTCAGCCAACAAGCTTGAGTCAAAGAAGGAGTTGCAGTTGGCTACTGGGCATCTGAACTTTGCTTCTCAGGTGCTGACACCAGGGCAGAGCTTTTTGTGCCAGACTTACAGTAGCTTCAGTTGGATTGACCAAGGTGCACCAGCATGCCTGGGTGACAGCTGGCATGAAGGAGGACCTTCAGGTCCCGGGCAAGGTCCCTGAAGAAGTACAATGGGGTTTCACTCTGGAGGTTTAGATTGCTATTGACAGCCGATTTCCAGGTGAACTTGGATGCAGCAGGTGGTATTGGCTTCAGGATTTGTTTCAGGGGCCGGTGGTATGCTGAAAGGTTGCCGGTGGAGTGGCACAGTAAGGGCTTTGTGAAGGACATTGCTTACCCCTGACAGTTCCCATTTCAGTGGGGGCTCACCTGGAACTGTTGGCTGCTGCTTGCTCGACCTGGTTCCAGAACCCCATGTTTAGCCAACCCCTGTCAGCTGTAGAATCTAGCCCTGTGGGAGGTGAAGGGGTGAGGTCAGCCCTTCCACCATGGTTTCCAGCAAGGAAGGGCTTTGAAGCAAGTACAGCTGGCACTGCCGCAAGGACACCACTTACCCCCACCAGTTGCCATCTCAGTAGGGGGCTCACCTGGAGCTGCTGGCTGCTGCTACATGGCCCAGACCCCAAGTTTATCCAACCCCTGTGGGCTGTAGCAACTAGCCCCCATCCCCTGTGGGAGGGGAGGGGGCAGGATTAGCCCTTCCAGCAGGGAAGAGCTTTGAAGCAAGCCCAGCCAGTGCCGCCGTAACGGCATCACTTGCCCTCACCAGTTGTCATCTTGGTGGGGGGCTCACCTGGAGCTGCTGGCTTCTGCTACTCAACCTGGACCCAGACCCCCAGGTTTAGTTGACCGCTGTGGGCTGTAGCATCTAGCCCCCCTCCCCTGTGGAAGGTGATTGCGTGGGGTCAACCCTTTCAGAAGGGCTTCTGGCAGGGAAGAGCTTTGAAGCAAGCCCAGTCTTCGCTGCTGCAAGGACACGCTTGCCCCCGCCAGTTGCCATCTCATTGGGGGGCTCACTTGGCGCTTCTGGCTGCTGCTGCTGCTGCTGCTGCTTAACCCGGACCCCCAAGCTTAGCCAACCCATGTGGACTGTAGCATCTAGCCCCCTTCGCCTGTGGGAGGTGAGGGGGTGGGGTCAGCCCTTCCAGCAGGACTTCTGGCAGGGAAGGGCTTTGAAGCAAGTCTGGTTAGTGCTGCTGTAGGCATGACCACAGGCTAGAGTGGTCCTTCGCAGTGACACGGAGGACAGGGCGAACCAGCCTAATGTTGAACTTATTGGGGGGGGGGGTTGAGTTGTTCTGGGATATTGCAAGGAGGAGGGTGTGGTGGCTAATTTAGAGTTGGGAGGGGGTTTAACTCCCTCGGTGAGAAAGAGGGTAGTTCTCCATGTGATAATATGGAATTTCATTCCTCTGTGGTAGGGAAGAGTGAGGGCATGAGGTATAAATGGGATTGGAGGAGCTCATTACTCCCCAGTGAGAGAGGGGTGTGTGATCTGGGGAATGGGGAAAGGTGGAGAGAGCTTTTTTCCCTTGTGAGAGGGGAAGAAATGATGCTCAAAAAGGGAATGGACTATGTCGCCTGGTGAGAACAGGTGACATTGGGGGGGGAATCTCCCTCGCCAGCTGGGTGGGACAGCCACGAGGGGGAGCCCACGGCCATAGAGGTCATGATGGGGTGGGGGAATTATGGTCCCACAGGTTTTTTGTTTTTTTGATCTATGAGGGAGGAGAGGTACCTGGTTCTGATTCCCCTCATGACTCCCCAGGCAGACGATAAGGTGGTACTGGATCAAAGGGCCCCTGTCTGCCATGTCCGGAAGCTGCTACTGTTGAATGTGAGGTCAGTTGTTAATAAATCAACAACTATCCAGGAATTAATACTGGATTCTGCAGCCAACCTCATATGTATCACTGAGACCTGGCTGAACACGGAGTCGGGGCCTAGCTTGGATGACTTTGTTCTGGCTGGGTACTCCGTGCAGCATCAGCCATGATCAGAGGGATGGGGAGGCAGTATAGCCATTATTTTTAGGGACACATGGTCTGTTAGGAGGTATCCAATGCAGACTTAGTCAGGTGACGAGGGTCTCCATCTTGTGATTGATTTGGCAGGAGACAAGTTAGGGGTGCTGCTCATATGCCATGCACCTACCTGTATGGCTGCATCCCTGAATGCTCATGTAGATTTGGTGTCAGTGGTGGTGTTGCAGTCCCCAAAGACATTCATCTTGGGGGACTTCAACATCCATGCTGACGCCACTCTTGGAGGGGCGGAGCGTGAGTTCATGGCAACCATGGACCTGTCTCAAATGGTCATCGGCCGATACATGATGGGGGACATATCCTCGACCTGATTTTCTACACTGTCCTTGATGTGGGGGATCCATTGGTGGGGAAGGTGTCCACAATGCCCTTGTCATGGATGGATCATTACCTCTTACAGACCTGTTTCCTGGCGCACATCTGCCCCATGAGGGGTGTGGAACCAGTTTGGTTGGTTCGCCCTTTGAACTGAAGAGGTTCCTGGATGTTCTGGGGGATTTACCCTCTGATCTTGATGACCAGATGCTCGATGGCCTCATTGACCTTTGGAACACCTTGCTGACTGAGGCCATCAACTGGACGGCTCCTAAGCATCCACTTCCTTGGCTTCGGCACCGCAGGGCTCCCTGGTTCACTGAGGAGTTGTGGTTGCTGAAGCAATAAGGGCGGTGGTTGAAGCAATGGTGGTGCCATTCCTATGCAGAAGCCAACAGGTTGCATCATAGAGCTAGTTTGTGAACCTATGCTATGGCTGTGCAGGCAGCAAAAAAGGATTTTTTTTTTCTGAACTGAGCTTTTTCGGGTGGCGAGGGGACTGGCCGGTCAGGCCTCCTTCCAGCTGGAGCTGGAACCATCCATTGCCCACTGTGACATGTTTGTTGATTACTTCGCTGATAAAATCACCCAGATTCACCATGATTTCGACACCGCATTTGTTACAATGGGAGAACCAGAGGCTGTGGAAGCCCCGCCTTGTCCAACTTTATGGGATCGATTTCAGTCAATCTTGCCTGCTGATGCAAAAGATGTTCTTGGGACTGTTAGAGCCATCTCTTGTGAACTGGATCCGTGCCCATCCTGGCTGGTTAAGACCAGACAGGAGACGATGGGGCCATTGCTGATGGGGGTGTTCAGTGCCTCCCTTTAGAAGGGCAGGGTGCCAAGCTGACTCAAGGAGGTGGTGGTCCGGCCCCTGCTCAAAAAAACCATATCTGGACATTGACTCCCTCACCAGTTATCAGCCTGTTTCTAACCTTGAACAGGTAGTGGCTCAGAAGCTACAGGAGCATCTGGACAAACTTAGTTTTCTAGATCTCTTGTAGTCCAGCTTGTGTCCAGGCTATGGCACAGACTGCACTGTGGCCTTGGTTGATGACCTCTGCTGTGAATTGGATCAGGGTCACTCAACCGTGCTGATTCTGTTACATCTATCGGCTGCTTTTGATACCATTGACCACGAGTTGTTGGTGACTTGTCTGCAGGGCTGAGTCAGAGTGGGCATGGCTGTTCTTGAATGGTTCCTCTTGTTCCTGGCCAGAAGAACTCAGAGAGTGGTGCTCGGGGAACATTTTTCATCTCCCTGGGACCTCTCATGTGGAGTTCTGCAGGGTTCCATCTTGTCCCCTCTCCTGTTCAACATGTATATGTAGCCACTGAATGAGGTCGTCCAGAGCTCTAGAATCCGGTGTCATCAATATACTGATGACACCCAACTCTATCTCTCTTTTTCATCTGACCCAGGCCCCGCTGTCTCGGTGCTCACATGATGTCTGGCGGCTGTGGGAGACTGGATGAGGGCAAGTCAACTGAAGTTGAATCCCAACAAGACAGAGGTGATGCTAGTGAGGAAGGTGGTGGGTGTGACATCCCCCATCATCGACGGAGTCTGTCCCCCACTGGTTCCCCAGGTTCAGAGCCTGGGAGTACTCCTTGATTCACAGCTCCACCTAGATGCCCAGGTTGGGACTGTGGCGAGGAACGCTTTCTGCCAATTATATCTGGTGCAACGGCTTCGGCCATATGTCTGACTCTGACCTGGCTATGCATTCATACCTTAAGACTGGACTATTGTAATGCACTCTACATGGGGCTTCCCATGGTGATGGTTTGGAGACTTCGGCTGGTACAGAATGTGGAGGCTCGCCTCCTTATGGGGACTGGTCACTAGGAGTACATTACACTGGTGCTCTGTTCTCTGCACTGGCTGCCTATAGTCTTCTGGACCCAATTCAAGGTGCTGGTTCTTACCGATAAAGCTTTATACTGCTTGGGATTCATCTATCTGAGGGATCGCCTCACTCCCCGTGCCCTTGATCGACCCCTGCAGTCAACCGGGAGTGCCCTTCTCGAGGTCCCCCGGGTATCCCAGGAAACTACTATGGAGAGGGTGCTCTCAGGGGCTGCCCCAAGACTGTGGAACTCCCTCCCGGCAGACGCCCGGGTGGTTTCAGACCATCCCTCCTTCCAAAGTCAATGTAAGACCTGGCTGTTCCACCAGGCTTTTGACAAGGGAGATGGGTGAGGGTGGGGTTTATTATTATTTTTTGCTGGGGGGGTGGGGTGGTTAGGGTGAGGTTTTATATATTTTATCACATTTTGATGTTTTTCCCAAATTGTGGGGAGGCTGTGTTATTTCTTTTTGTTCCTTGTTTGTTCCCCCCTTTTTTGCTAATTGTTTGTGTATTTTATATATTTTATATTTTATCTTGTAAGCTGCCCCAAGCTGCTTTTGGCAGGAGGGGCAGGGTAATAAGTGTTCCTAAATAAATAAATAAATAAAATTCCTCAAGCTCTTCCCTATTCTAGTAGCAGTATTCATTTGGGTTTCAGAGTTTCAGGACAAAAGGGTACGAGTCTGGTGTGACAATATGGTGGTAGCACAGATAATCAATTCCCAGTCTGCTAAGTCAGGTAGAATCATGGCCCTCATGAAAGCACCCATGTTGCATTGCTTGCAGTTCAACATCTGTTTTAGGGCCCAGCATGTGCCTGTGATGGACAATATTATCACAGATGCTATTTCTCATTGTCAAGCACTTTTGTTCCCTGGTCCCTGGAGTCTGAAAGGAGCCCAAGTAGAGGTGTGTTTGACCTTTGGAGCCTTGACGCATGAGCATACTGGAGGGTGTGGTATTCAAGTGGCCCTTCAGACTTTTCAGTCTTATATGATGGCCTACGGGGAGTTTGATGAGTTGGTTCAGGGTGTGTGTGTGTAGGTCTAGTGGCCCACTGAGGACAATGTGGTGTTGAAATTTATGGTCACCCTCTGCAGATGTGACTTGGCCCCATCCACGATAGCAGGAAGGCTTTAAGCCATTCCTTCTGCATCAAGGTAGCTTGTTTCCCCGACCCTTGTGTGGGATTTCTGCACAGATGGACTTTGAAAGGGTGGGCATGGGCTTCGTGCCATCTAGGGGACACCAGGCAGCCAGTCATGCTAGATACACTGATTCGACATTTACACCACATATGCTGCGGGGGGAGCTCGGAGGTGATACTATTCCAGGTAGGCTTTTGTGGTGGCATTTTTTGCCGCCTTTCAAATCAGTGAGCTGGTGCCAGGCTCCAGAACTGACAGATCCTGAAAGATAATTGAGTATGGGGACCTGGCGCTGGAGGGCAGCCAGATGACCATAAAGGTCAGGATGTCCAACATGGACCAGATGGGTAGGGGCAAGCAGGTTGGACTGTGCACAGTTGGGAATGCCTAGCTTTTCCTGGTGAGAGCACTGAGAAATTATTTAGCATTACGTCTGGCTGAGGGGGGGGACACTCTTTATCCATGGCGATGGGAGTTGGCTCACTCAGTTTCAGTTTGTGGCAGTTTTCATAGGTGTTTATCAGTGATGGGTTTAGAGAGCACTGCGTTTAGTTCAAATTCATTTAGGATTGGGAAAGCTACTATGGCAGCAGAGGCAGGTTTCAGAGAGGATGAAATACAAGCAACTGAGCATTGGCAATCCAATGCCTACCAAAACTATATTCCATGAAGGCTGTTGTTGACTGTAATCCCTTGCTTATTGTCTTTTGCTCCAAATTCAGGTGTGAGACCTTGGCGGACAATGCCATGAATTTTGATATGCAGCCACAGCAGAATGCGTTGGGCGCAGAAGAGGGTGACTAATACATACTTGGGGTCTGAGCCAACTGGTAAAGATAAATGACATGGGAGGTCCGGCATGAGATGGGCTCAATTTATGTCTTCATGTGTCAGGATCATCAGCGATGGCCAGGCAATTGATATTCTAATTGCAAACCTGGGCAAGAATGAACTAGTACAGTGTAAGATTGGTATTAGAAATGAAGAGGGACTTAGAGACAGTGCTAGGTATGCAACTGGGGTGATCACCCGGTCATCCATGTTAGAGCCTAGAGTCTGGTGTTCCACCTTGAAAGGATAGAGAGCAAGTGAAAGAAAATAAACAAGGAAATGGCCAATTGGGTTACAGAGAAGGGTACAGAGATTAGACACAGCAGGATAATGAGCATGGCCCCGGAGCTTTATAGAGCAGAAGGGGGTGCACCTATTGGATGTTGAGACCAATCTGTTTTTGCCAGATGTGGATTGCAATTTGTGACGTGCTGGGCATCCCCTCTGGTGTTGGGTGGAGGCAATTGAGCTAGCTAGCCAGTGCCTCTAGTAGCGAGGTCCTGACCAGCAACCATGAATAGTTTGCCCAGTAGGGCAAGGAAGGTACCCTGGGGGCAGGGCATCAAACCATGGTTACTTCAGGCTTGCCCAGCTGTGGGCACTGTTTGGCGTTTGGGGACAGGAGAGGCACAGCTCACTGGGCCTCCTGGCTGGTGGGATGGGCCTCTCCTAGTTTTCCTTCTCCCCTTTGTGACCCCAATGGTGGCTGGGGACTGGCTGCCGAATGAGAGACAAATGGCAGCCCTTGTGTGGTAAGGTCATGTGTGGTGCTGAGGACTGGCAGTCTCAGGCAGGCTTGCCAATCGTGGGTTCTGCAGAGGTCAGACACAGAGAAAGCAGATGGCCTAGAGCATGGGAGGGCACTAAGAACGGGTGGCTGGTGGGACAGAGGCAATGGGAATGCTCGTTTATAATCTGGGATGACTGAAGTATGTCAAAAAATTAATACAGCTGCGGCCCATATTTAACCCAAAGAACCAATTTCAGTCTCTTTTTCCTACATCCTGTCTGCAACCCATGCTTCTCCTCTCCTCACATCCCCATCCCCTTGGCAAGCTCCTCACTGGAAACAATGTACCATATTGCCTGGGTTCCCCATAGGGGTGTGCATTTAATTGTAATTATTATAATAATGAAAATGAAATGTGGATTTTTCATTTTTGTTATTCAATAATGAAAATTAAAGAACATAATAACAAAAAAATGAAAATATTTCATTTTGTTATTACAAATTAATAGGAAAACCCCAAGAAACACATTTTTGGCTGTAACCCTTTTGTTTTACATCTGATTTTGGTGGAGCTTGGCAGTATTATACTCCCAACAGAGGGTATTCTGTGTACCAAATTACAGAGAGATTGGATAAATGGATACGATTATATAAGCAGTTGAAATTCTTTATTTTACAAACATCTGCATGCACATTCCTGGCTGTATTGTCTTTGTCTCCCAACTGATTGAATGACACTTGGTAAGATTATAACCCTCCCTAAGAGTACTATGTCTGAGACATTTCAGGAGGATTGGATAAAAGGTTATGTTCTAAGCAATTTACTTCTAAATGCATTTCTGGCTGTAACATTTTCTTTGTCTTTCCATTTTACATTAAATTTGGAAGGATTGTATCACAGACCTTCAGAATCAGCTCTGCAAAACTGAAGTAAGATTTGATAAAGGGTCCAGATTTTATAAGCAATTGAAATTTTCCTCTTGAAGACTTTTGTTATTCAGATAATGCAGTGCCATTCAGAGACAGGCATGGCAGGGAGAGAGGGCTTTAGGAGGGTGGGGAGCAGCCCAACAGACTGAAAAATACATTCACTGCATGTTTCCAACTTTTTCAATTATTGCATGCTTCAATTACTGCATGCTTCCACCTTTACAGGAGGAAGAATTGGTGGTGACTTCAAGGCGGGCACAGAGGGTAGATTTAAGTTGCTGTTCTTTGGACCTTCATTTTGTCTCTAGTTAGTTCTGAATTTGGTCAGAGCATTTTCTCAGTTTTCTGGCAGGCTTGTGTGTGTGTGTGTGTGCGTGCGCGTGTGTGTGTGCTAGAGCTCACTGCAAGAGTTCAGCTAGCTACATAAACCCAATCCCCATGCACCTGGGGTGCTGCCCAACATCCTCCTGCCTCCTCCTGAGGTGTTTTATACAAGTTGACAGACACCCCCATGCACCCGGGGTCCCCACCCAGACTGTAGCCTGTGCCAAAGAGCAGAGATGAGAGATATATCCTCTGGCCAGTTAGCTTGACTATACAAAGACACCCTGGCTGGGACAGAGATGTGATTGCCTCTCTTACTGCATGCTTCCAGCTTTCAAGGACCAATCCTGGGTGGCTCTGAGGCAGGCATAGAAGGGACATAACTGGAACTTCAGACAGCAAGGCAGGGGGAAGCATCCCAGCAATCAGGAGACATGGTTCACAATTCCAGGCTCACCAATTGTCATCACAATCACATTCTGCAGCACTGTGACAAAGGATGTAAGAGAATCCCTTATTGGCTCTTTCCCAAGCAGATGCGCCAACTTCCCAGTAACAAGTGAGGAAGAGGAGTTTGGGGTGATCACAGCAGAGAATGATAAATAGGTGACATTTCTGCTGCGAAGTTGCTAAGCATAATGTTGCTAAGTTTAATCTAAATCAGATGGAAGACAAAATTGTTAATCCAGGAATGTGTACACAGAATTTTATAAAATAAATTTCGACTGCTTATAAAATTGGATCCCTTTATCTAAAGTTTCTGGAATGTGGGACACATAATGCCCTCCATTAGGGGTATAACCTTGCTAATTATCATCCAAATTGGATAATAAATAGAAAAGTTACATCCATGTTTTCCATTGAAACCAATGGAAATAAAAAACAAAAGTAAAAACAAAAACAAAAAATGAAACAAATAATAAAGAAATATAACAAAAACAAATTACATTTTAATAATGAAAACAAAGGGAATAACAAAAACAAAAAAGTACTGTGCACATCTCTAGTTTCCCTACCTCTAATGCTCATCACAGCAACCCTGACACACCCCTTGGCACTCCCATTCCCAGCAGCATAGCCAAAGCAAGCAGACTGATATGATCTGCCCTGTGCCCTTCCTAGGAAAGATATGTGGCAACTTGCCCAACAGCACCAAGTACAACCAGATGTTTCACCTGGCAAGGAGCCAGTACCATTTGGGCGTGCCTACACACACTGAACTGCAGCAGAGCATCAGCTGATACAAGCAGTGGGTAACAAGTAGGGGCGGGAAAACCGGTAAATCCGGAATCCGATAATGCCGGTACTGGGCGTACCAGCATTATCGGATTCAACCCGGTAATCCGGTCCGGTTACCGGATTCTGGGTACCGGATTTTTTTACATTGCAGCCATTTAAATGAATGGCTGCAATGTAAGCAATGAAAGCCCCACCAAAAAGTTAAAAAAAACAAAAAACCTCCCCGAGTCCAGGTGGAAGGGGGGACACCCCCCACCCACCCTTCCCAGCCTGGATTTTTGTTTAAAAAAAGAGCCCACCCCCCAGCACCAGCGGCCGCGGCGTCCCCGCAGCCGCCAGTAAGTATAGACCCGATCCCTGGGGGGGGTGTTTAACACCCCCCAACCCCCCAGGGATCACCCCTACTAAAGTTGA
>QEPC01002233.1:699623-712441 GCA_003113815.1 Sphenodon punctatus | reverse complement strand
TAGAATCTCCTGCCCCGCGTCCCCGCAGCGCAGGCTGGAAATTCTGCGTTGGGGTAAGCAGGGCAGGAGATTCCGCGGGGGGAGGGGAATTCCGCGGGAAATCTGCGATTCGCAGACCCGCGTTTCCCTCGGGGCCCTGGATATTATTATTATTAGCATTTATATAGCACCAGTGATGTACCTGGCACTTTACAAAGAATAAGATAGACACAGTCGCTGCCCGAGAGCTTACAATCTAAAGACAGGGGGAGGTGAGACAGGGAAGGGAGAACAGAGGGAGAGACAAGGGATGCGACATTCATGAGGATGCGAGAGCTCAGGTACACGTTCTTGGATTGGTTACAGTAAATTGGGAGTTTGCAGTAAATTGGGGGTTTTGAGGAGGGACTTGAAGGTGTGGAGGGTTGGGGCCAGGCAAACGAGGGTTGGGAGGGAGTTCCAGGCATGCGGGGCAGCATGGGAGAAAGGACAAAGGTGGTTGGGGGAGCAGGGGAGGCGTGGGAGGATGAGGGAGGGGATGGAAGAGGAGCTGAGTGCTCAAACAGGGGTTCGGAGGGAGATCAGGGCAGAGAGGCAGGGGGGAGCGAGGTTGTGAAGGGCTTTGTAGTTGAAGACGAGGAGCTTGTGCAGAATACGCTCAGGAAGAGGGAGCCAGTGGAGAGAGGAGAGGAGAGGCTGCACATGATCAAAGCGATGGGCTAGGTGGATGATCCTGGCAGCAGAGTTTTGAACAGAGATAAGGGAAGAAAGGTGAGAAGATTCCTAGAATGGGTAAAAATCATCTATAAATGTCCCACTTCAAAACTCATAGTGAATGGTGAACTGACAAACAAATTGAAATTGCAGAGAGGCACGAGGCAGGGTTGTCCCCTTTCGCCCTTGCTTTTCAATATTGGATTAGAGCCACTTGTGTTGGTAATAAAACAAAATACAGTAATAAGGAGATACAATTTGATAATCAGCAGGCTAAAATTGCATTGTACGCAGATGACACAATGTTGTTCCTATCAGACCTCCACCAATCCGTCTCAGCCACTATAAAATTACTAGAACGATTTGGCAACCTTTCTGGATACAAGATAAACTTATCAAGATCACAAATGTTCCTACTTAACGAACAAAGTATCCCCAGGACAGAAATTGAGAGAATTACTCCTTTCCAAATTAATAATTCATACCCAAAATATTTAGGAATTAATCTGACAAAAAACATGACACATTTGTATAAAAGCAACTACTTACCTTTAATAGATGAAGCCAAAAAACTGAGAGATTAGTTGGCAACAATGGGATGTTCCTCGATGGGAAAAATAAATCTGGTCAGAATGATTCTTTTACCTAAATTACTATATACAATAATGGCACTATCTATTCCCAAAAGAGTCCTTTGACACACTGAACAAAATTATAAATAATACAATTTGGAACAAATACAAACCAAGAATCAGAAGAACAATTCTGCAGACTTCTGTATAAAAGGGAGGTCTAAACCTCCCAAATTTCAAGTTTTATTACTGGGTCTCAATCTTGAGGGGCATTAAACTCTGGTACGAGGCTGCAAAGGAACCCACTTGGGTGGAAATGGAAAGGCAAATATTTAAGGTAGACAAATTTATTAATTTATTTGATGAAGAAACCCCACAAAAAATTCAGACCCAAGATAGAACATCACACCCCTTTGCAGAATTGCAATGCGAATTTGGAAAATATGTCAAAACAAATTAAGAATTCAACAAGATTGTAAGCTCTCGGGCAGGGACTATGTCTATCTTATTCTTTGTAAAGCTCCAGGTACATCGCTGGCATTATATAAATGCTTATAATAATAATAATTAATAATTAATAAGGAAAGTCACCTTTAAAGCCAATAATATGTGGGACCCTATCCCTAAATAAGAAAGAAAAGGAAACCCTGATTAAATGGCAAAAAAAGAGCCTGGCACAAGCCAGACATCTTTTTGTTAATAAGGATCTACTTACAACAGAAACTATCCAAACTAAATGTAAATAACACATAGACACCTGGCTCTACACTAAAATACAGAGTTACTTCTTGCATTCCCAAAACAAGCCACACTTTATAAGAGAACCCCACCCTCTCGAAATGGAACTGTTTACTAAAAGCCCCCATAGAAAATTAATATCCAGACTACACCAAATAGTCAGACACATTTTCTACCTACCAGATGCTGAGTATCTATCTGTATGGGGGGGGAGGAGTTGTGGTTGATTATGTCTGAAGCACAGATGACATGAATCTGGTCACATATGAGTAAATGTGCACGATCCCTGATGGTCAGGGAACCACAGATCAAATTGACTCTGTGAATCTACCTCACCCCTGAAAAGATCCATCAGACAAATAGAGGATATAGCGACCTGTGTTGGTGAGAGTATGGACAAACAGGTACCTACATACGCCACTGGTGGGAGTGCCCCAAACTTATTGGCAGCAAATATGGAAAAAAATAGAACAAAGTACTCACTTAACAATACCCTTTACACTGCAGTTGGTACTATTGGGCATATGGCCAAAAGAACTGGGGGGGAAAACAAATGTTCCAGCAGGCAAAGCAATGATCCTGGCAGCCATCCATACAATAGTTTAAAAGTGGAAATCCCCAGGTGGACCTACAATGACGATTGGTATGTTCTTTCAATGGACAGAATCGCAGCAGGACTCCATGATACCCTAGAAGACTTTTATGTGACTTGGAACCCAAGCTGGATTTTAATTACGAAGAATGTAGATATGGAGAAGCAGGAACAATCCATTAATCTACATTCAATTTGATTTACCAAACTGAATTGGTAAACTTCAATATGGGTTTGGACACTTCCAAACAGCATATCCATACGTTGCAAAATTAAAGAACCTTTTTATATATATATAATTTTTTATATAATTTAATTAACTTTAGTTTATGTCCTTATAATTTAATGTATGTTGATTGTTAATGTTGTTGAGAGATAAAGATAAACATTAAGTAATGTTTGACAACCAAAAAATTAAATAAAAACTTTTTAAATTAAAAAAAACAAACAAACAAAACCAGAAGTAGCCCTACACAATAATGTTTCTTATGTGTTCAGTGCCACAAGCTGGAGTCCATGCAGGTGTTGGTTCAGGAAGGCTAGAAGGGCTAGAAGGCTTCACCTATAAAGCTCTTCTTCACCTATAAAGCTCTTCATAACCTCGCTCCCCCCTACCTCTCTGTGCTTATCTCCCTCCATACTCAGTGAGGCGAGCAGAGAGCGAGGCCGCCGAGCGGAGCTACTGCCGGGAGCAGAGACCCTGTCATTCACCTGCCTGCCCCAGTACCGAGCGGGGAGGCGGAGCCCCGGTCCGGGAACACAGCATCAAAAAAACAGCTGTGCCTGTGGCGGTGTGAGGTGAGCAGAGAGTGAGGCCGCTGAGCAGAGCTACTGCCAGGAGCAGAGACCCTGTCATTCACCTGCCTGCCAGAGTACCAAGCCGGGGGGCGGAACCCCAGGTCAGGAGCACAGCGTCAAAAACCCAACTGTGCCTATGGCGGTGTGAGGCGAGCGGAGAGTGAGGCCGCTGAGCAGAGCTACTGCCGGGAGCGGAGACCTGTCATTCACCTGCTTGCCCCAGTACCAAGCCAGGGGGCGGAGCCCCGGACCAGGAGCACAGCATCAAAAACCCAGCTGTGCCTGCAGCGGTGTGAGGCAAGCGGAGAGCAAGGCCACCGAGCGGAGCTACTGCCGGGAGCGGAGACCCTGTCATTCACCTGCCTGCCCCAGTACCGAGCTGGGGGTTGGAGCCCTGGGCCAGGAGCACAGTGTCAAAAACCCAGCTCTGCCTATGGCGGTGCTGGTGGCACGTGCCTTGAGTGCGCGCCTAAGGGTCACATGCTCAAGGGTGCGCCCTTGAGAGTTGCCCTTGAGAGTCGCCCTTGGGTCGTCCTGGGGTCTCTGGGGGGGGGGTCTCTTCAAATCATCAGGATTTTGTTTCCCTGTTCTGTCATCTGCTTATGTGCTGGGTGTGCTTTGCCATATTGTTGCTAAGACAAGCCTTTTTTGGGGAGGGGCAATATTGACATGGCTAGTTTGAAGCGCCCTCGGGAATTAGTGACCACCAACCCATTAAAGTGCTCCTTGGGCCACGATGCCCTTATTGCAACTCCCCTTCCTGTACTCCCGGGAATAGGGGACAGACCAAGTCCAGCAAAAGAGTGTTAGATGGAGTCGGAGGTTGGCAGGTGCTGTTTTAAGGAAATTGGAAAGAGAAAAATGTGTAAGCTTACAAACTAGGATCTGTGATGCTGAGACTAGGGAGAAGGAAGTTATCATCCTCTACAATGCCCTGAGTAATGAATTGAGGGGCTTGTTATATTCCTTCCCTTCGGGAGGGAAGCGGAATAGTGGCCATGCCTGGTATGATGCAGAATGTGTTTCCCTCAAGCGGGAGGTAAATCGTGCTGCATGAAGGTTCAGAAGAGCCCGTCAGAGCAGAATTTGGACGCATTGAGATGTCTTACGGTTGGCTATAGGTTAAGGATCAAGGGTAAGAAAAGGAATTACCAACGAGCCCAATGGGAGAGGTTAGGGGAAGCGGTTAAATCAAAGGATGGTTCAGAATTTTGGAAATTGGTCAAGAGGAGGTGGGGGAGGGACTCTCTGGACCTGGTTTCTGAAATCCCTGCAAATATGTGGATAGGACATTTCCAGGTGATTTTTGCCCCTTTGGGTATTCCCCATTTTAGTCCTGGGATAGACCCCGTTTTGGCTAATTACCCTCGGTGGTGCTCAGTGGAGGAATCAGAAGTGCATGATCTTATTGCGGCTATACCATTGCGGAAAGCTCCCGGTGAGGATGGGATCCCTGGAGAAATTTTTAGGGAATACATCGACTGGTGGGTAGTTCTCATCACAAGGCTTTTCAATAGCATAAATGGGACGGGAATTCTCCCGGCAGGCTGGAACAAGAGCGTAGTGGTACCTATTTATAAAAAAGGCCCTAAAAATAATCCGGCAAACTACAGGCTGATTAGCCTATTAGATGTATTGGCCAAACTATATGGCCGATTCTTACTAGTCAAAATGGAGGCATGGGCAGAAAGGGAGCATATTTTTCACAAAGAACAGGCAGGGTTTTGCTCAGGTAGAGCAACAATAGACCACTGCTTTGTTTTCGACCATCCAGTTAATAAATATATGCATATCAGGAAGGGGAACCTCTTTGTCGCTTTTGTAGACCTCAAATCTGCGTTTGATCTGATTGATCGAGACCGATTGTGGGTTAAATTGGCTGCTACAAATATAGATAGGTGCCTCTTATTCCTTATTTGAGAGCTGTATACGCATAATTATATGAAGGTCCACCTGTCAGGAGATGGTCATATGACGGATGATACTGTGGTATCGCGTGGGGTCAAGCAGGGCTGCATGTTGGCCCCTTTTCTTTTTAAGTTCTACATCAACGATATTATTGACGCTTATAGAGACGAACTAACCTATGCCCCGTGTATAGGCAATAGTGCTCTGCCAATCCTCCTTTACGCTGATGATATGGCCCTTCTGTCCACCGCAGAGCTCGGGTTGAGAAGGGCTCTGACAGTACTTAATGGTTAATCCCTACTGCAAGGCTGAAAAGCTTATAATCAATTATGACAAAACTAAGCTGGTGGTTTTTGCTAGAAGATCTCGGACGTGTAGCTGGATGCTGAATGGCTGCAAAATTGAACAAGTCCCTTTCTTTCGATACTTGGGGATAAATTTTGCCACCTCCAGTTCTTGGTCCCATCACGTGGCAGCAGTAAAACTAAAGGCACATCGAACCGAAGGAGGGATCCTGAGGTTCTGGGCCACTAGTGGGGGTAAATTGGTAGAACCGGTCATACAACTTTTGATATCCAAATTGGTACCCCAGGTCCTGTATGGAGCAGAACTGTGGGGCTTTGATGTTTTAACTTTAAATGTCCCACAGAATATGATCCTTAGAAGGATCCTTGGAGTCCCTTGTTACACCCCTGTTGCTTTTTTGAGGGTGGAAACTGGTGTTTTTTCATGGTGCTACAGAGCTCAGGTCGCCATATGTAGATTCTGGATCAGACTAATGTGCATGGCGGAGGATAGCCTCCCACATAAGTGTTGGGAGGAGCAGGGAAATTTTAGAAGCACTCATGTATGGAGACATCGCTTCATAGAGCTCCTCAGGGGAATTGGCTTATCCTTGGAGGTATTGGCAGGCCTCCTGCAGGCCGCGTTGAAAAGGCTGTTTGAATCTCGTTTAGCTGACATTTCCAGGCAGCAGGATTTGGCAGGGGTGGCTGCTTCTGTTATTGCTCCCCTGTACGGGAAAATTAAAACACACCAACTGGAACCTTATTTAACCCACATCACTAGCTTTATGCTAAGGAGAGCACTAACATTGGCTAGATTCCAGCTGATGCCTACTAAAGTCCTGGAAGGACGCCTGAGCGGCATACCATATCAGCAAAGGATTTGCGAGTGTTTGCTATGGATTGAGGACCCTTTTCACTATTTCTTTGAATACTCACTATCTGCCAACATTCGCCTCTGCTTCAAGGGACTTATTGGCATAGACACCTTGCGGGGGAATTATGAGTATAGGCTAAAATCAATTCTGGCCAATCCCAATGAGAACCTTATGTTTAGGGCAGCCAACTTTTCTTTCTCCTTGCTAGGAGGAGAGAGCGGGTGATGGTAACCTATGTATGATTACTGCCGGGAGTTGGTTCTTGGGTGATGTGGGTGATGCAGTTGGGCTATTGATCAGGGCCTTGCTCTGTAGTTATGATGCTGTGTTAACAATTTTATTTGTATGGGCTATATTATTGTATTGCATATATTGCTGTATTGTATTGCATATTTTGTATCGACCAATTGGTCGTAGCAACAAAAGGAATTATTACATCTCCCTCCATACTCCAGTCCATACACTTCACTCCTCCTCTGTCCCTTCTCTCACCCTTCCACGCCTTCTTGATCCCCTAACCGCCTTTGTCCCTTCTCCCTTGCTGCCGCCCATGCCTGGAACTCCCTCCCTGTCCACATCCGCCTTGCCCCCTCCCTTCATACCTTCAAATCTCTCCTTAAAACTCACCTCTTTCACTCTGCTCTGTCTGACCCTTTATCCTGCTGATCCACTATATCCTATACCTATGGTCTGTGTACCCTTATCCTTGCCACATGGACCTGCCTGCTGTTATTCTCAGTGTAACCAAGCCAAGTACGTGCACCTGAGACCTCACATTTTCATGAATGTTAGACCCCTTGTCTTGCCCTCTGTTCCCCTTCCTATGTCTCTCCCCAGCTCCCATCTCTCAGATTGTAAGCCCTAGGGCAGAGACCATGTCTATTTTGTTACTTTGTAAAGTGCCAGGTACACTGCTGTTGCTATATAAATGTTTGTTAATAATAATACTAATAATACTAATAATAATTAATCATAAGCGGGCCCAGGTGAAGCTGGAGAGATGGGCTGCTAGGGTACGATGAGAGTGTCATCCATGTGTGCAATGTCAGGAAAGGAATGACACCATGAGGTTCACTGCTGATGCTAGTGACCCCAAGCCGTCATTCAAAGTTTCATCTGTTAGAACCAGTCCTTATATACTTTTTAGGTGCTGCTGTTAAAAA
This sequence comes from Sphenodon punctatus, assembly GCA_003113815.1. Classification (NCBI taxonomy): domain Eukaryota; kingdom Metazoa; phylum Chordata; class Lepidosauria; order Sphenodontia; family Sphenodontidae; genus Sphenodon; species Sphenodon punctatus. The sequence continues at coordinate 704,815 of QEPC01002233.1, read as the reverse complement.
TGTGTAGGTGAAGGGGCTGAGGCGCTTGCATCACAAAAAGATCTGTAGTGAGGCAGGATGGTCTGTGGGAAAGAGGTGATGTCACTCTTCTTTCACAGAGAGAGTCCTTTTCCATTGTTTATGGATCTTTGAGGCTTAACAGTTCTTTTGGTGCCCAATTGTCTAGAGAAAAGGGTGACCCTCCCAGCTCCCAGTCCTCTAAGCACATTAACATCTTCCTGGCACATTGTTCTCTCCTGACTTTGAGATGGCCCTCATCAGGAATTAATTGCTCTGGGCTTCTCCTGGGTGGAGGAGTTGTGCCACAACAGTCTTGCAATGCTAATGGCTTCTGTCCTTACTGGGCTAGAGTACTCAATTGTCCATGGATGGCAGGATGTTAACTGTTGAGTTGGAAATTACCTGAGTTAGGACTGTCTTTTGTCTCCTCACAACCTCTGACCATACTGAAACAGGACAATCCCTGGCCTCTTTTCTCCCTCTTCCACTCCTCAATGCTGCTATTCCCAGAGCAGCTCTCAATACAGTGTCACCAAGTCTGCTCCTTTCACAGGCCGCTTTTAGACGAGTGGGTCGCCATCGTGCAACCCCCTCACGGGATTTTTCAAAATCCCGCAACGCGGGATTACACGAGACGCTGGGCGGGGAGCAAGTGCATGAAAGGTGGTCACACATTCTTTGCTGACTGCAAATTAAATAGCTCACAATCGAGGTATTTAATTCACGGTCAGCAAAGAATGCACGACCACCTTTCATGTGCTTGATCCCTGCCCGGCGTCTCGTGTAATTCCACGTCATGGGATTTTGAAACATCGCATGAGCGGGTCGTGCAACGGCGACCCGCTTGTCTAAAAGTGGCCAGATGTCTTTGGACCTAGCTTCCTTCTATCTTCCTTTCTTTGTGGCAGGACAACATAAGATATTAATAAAAATAGATTTTATTGCTATACCGGCAGCTAGTTTCATGGAGTGTCCCCTAGTTCTAGTACTATTTGAGAGGGTAAATAACTGTTCCCTATCTACTCATTCCACACCACTCAAGATTTTATAAACCTCTATCATGTCCCTTCTCAGTCTTCTTTTCTCTAAGCTGAAGAGATTCAGCTTGTCAAGCCTCTCTTTGTATGGAAGCCATTCCATACCCTTTATCATTCTTGTTGCCCTTCTCTGTACCTTTTCTAGTTCAGCTATGTCTTTTCTGAGATGGGGTGACCAGAACTGCACACAATATTCCAGGTGCAGTCACACCATCAATTTGTATAGGGATATTATGACATCCTCAGTTTTATTCTCTATCCCTTTGCAAATAACTCCTAACATTCTGTTTACTTACTGATTACAATCAGTGGATAATACACATGATGGATAGCCTTCTGCCTTATCAGAAAATATAAGGGAATGGGCAGTTCAAAGGGTTTTCTGTCCCATTCTCTAAGTTGTTATTGTAATTTTCAGTCTGGCTTGTACACTATTAGGTTTTCATACAATCTTTCATATAATGGTTACATTCCTTTCTTAATACTGAATAACACGACACCAAACATGGCTATACAATACTAATACAGAGTAGTCATTTGTGAACATGTATGTAACATGTATGTTGGTTTCCTGATTTCTACCACACTAAGGCACCCAAAACTGTGCACAGTACTCCAAGTGAGGTCTGACCAGTGCTACGTTGAGTGGAATTTTTACTCCTCTGATTTGGAAGCAATGCTTCTGTATATGCAGCTTAAAACTTCATTAGTCTTTTTTTTGCAGCCACATCACATTGCTGATGACTTGTGTTCAGTTTTGTGATCAAGCACAATCCATAGATCTTTTTTACTTGTGCTGCTGCCAAGCTAGGTATGCCCCCACCCCCGTATACTTTTGCATTTTGTTAATTTTAGCCCAGGTTTCCAGCCTATCAGGATTTTTTAAAATTCTAATTCTGTCTTCCAAGGTGTTAGCTACCCCTCCCAGCTTTGTGTCATCTGAAAACCTAATAAGTATTCCCTCCAATCCTTCATCCAAGTTGTTAATAAAAAAGTTGACTAGCACCAGACCCAGGACAGAGCCCTGTGGAATACTACTCGATACTTCCCTCCAGTTTGATTAACTATTGATGATCACTCATTAAGTATGGGTGAGGCCACATGAGACAGGGATGGGAGACTAACACGCCTTGGATAGCCTTACCCCTCCCTGGATAGCGGGGTCATGCAATGCAGTGCATTGTGTGGCTGGAAGCCACCCCGGGGGTGGGAACAACTGTCTGATATATGACATGTCTTTCAAAAAATCATGAGGATGCATTGCAGAACAGCCTTGCCCCACATGGGGTAAGGCTGCTCAGGGCAGGTCAACCCATGTGGCTGGGTTGCTTCAGCCCCACTGCATAGCGAGCTCTGCAGCAGGACTGTGAGCGATTGGGTGCTAGCCACATCATGGCTGGGGCAGGATTTTGGTCAAGCGAGGGAGGGAGGTGGGGCAGGTGTAAAGCAGGTGCTGCGGCCCGCCTTAGGCATGGTGGCAACTCTGACAGGGACCAGCCTGCCTGATTTCCCACAACTGTCTGGTTCACTCCCCATGCTGGCCCTGCAGTGTGGCAGCTGCAATTGCCCACCATGAGACCTTGCAGGGATCTGGCCACTGTCACTTGTGTGGCCTCACCCTATAGTTCTTCAGTGGGGTTGCCCCCTTTTGCAGTTTGACCCTGACACTCCCATTTTTGCCTATGGGAGTGTTAAATGCATAACTGCCCGTCTCTACTGAGAGAAACCAAATAAGAGCACCAAGCACAACAAATACAGCAATCAAATTTGTGTTTATTGTATTGATTGGTTTATATTTTAGAATATTTTTCATTTTGAAAGCCTAATTAACTATATCTGTTCTTCAGAGGAAGGCAAAACCCACATCACACCTCCAAAAAAAAATCCTTACATTAGGTTGGGAAAAAAGGAGAAAGTGTTGGGAAAATTCCTTCTTGACTCCATGTAAAAATGGCAATCAGATATATAAATCCCCAAAGAATAACATTTGTTATTGCACCAAAGCAGCCCAAAATTTATGAGGCTGTTTGATAAAGACTCTGTCTATATCCAAATCAAGGAGGTGAAGAGACGATCAATTTGTCTGTGGGTAATTTCAGACGTTACAAGATCACAGTCAACCACAGTGAACCACACTGAACCCTGCGGCGGTGCCATAAAGCCCTGAAAGTCTGATTGGCGTTCGCCAGATGTTCACCACAGACAATCACCAGTAGGGGACAAAATCAACCACCCTTCCGGAGGTTGGGACCAGACCATCTCCGGAAGGGTGGTAAAAGCAATTCCCACCGGGAAACCGCAAAAAGTAACTACTGAACGGCAACCACCAGCCAGAAACAAACAAAATGATCCCCAGCCGGGGCAAAAGCACACAGCATGGCTGCCAGGCAACGAGTGATACACAGACCTGGGAGGGAGATTTAAAGGGCACACAGCAGCAGGAGAACATGGCAGGATGGAGCAAGGCAGAAGGGCGAGGAGAGTGGAGGGTGTGTGAGCAAGGGAGGAGGAGGAGGAGGTGGTGCTGGAGATGGAGGCGGTGGTGAAGGAGCAGCAGCCAGGGCAGGCCACCCCAGAGGGGACAACCGGCCAGGGGATGGAGGCACCCTGGAAATGGGTAAGGAGAGCGAGGAGGGACCCGCACAGCGGCACAGGGTCAAGGAAGGGGGGCGCTCAGTGGGAGGGGGGAAGGGAAGGGGGCCATGGGGCCCAGGCAACTAACACCCCTCGTTATGACCCACATACCCGGAAATGGGCCCGGGAGCCGGAGCACCTGAAGGAGACAGGCAGAGGGCAAGAGGAGGAGCAGGAGGGCATATGCGGGAGATGACCTTACCATCGAGGGGGGCAATGGGGGCACAAAGAGATACAGGACTTTATAAGGATCTAGGGGTCCCTGGAGCATCAGGTGGAACTAGCGGTAAACATGCAGAACGAGCATGTCTACAACACAATAGTGCGGGACATGGAGGCGGCGGGACAACACAGGACAGTGACCCAATGCCGCTCCAAGGTGAAGGAGCTTAAGAGGGGGTACAAGGCGATAAAGGACAATAACCGATGGTCCAGACACACGGGACCACCCTCTACTACGATGCCCTGGACCACATCCTACACATGAAGGGCTCCATAGTCACCTCACAGTTCATGGGGAGTGCTGTGGTTCAGGGCAGGGAACGGGCCGACGTACCCCCGCCCCTTGAGCCCCACAAGAAGGCATCAGCTCTGGGGACCCAGCCCTCCAAGAGGAATGCCCCGGGACCTCAGGGAACAGCAGGCCCCACTCGCGCACCAGCACAGGGAGCAGGGGCGTAGCAAGGTTGAGAAGGGCCTGGGCTCAAGCCTCAGTTATGGGCCCCTCATGTGTTTTTCTTAAGCTCCAAAAACCCAAAGTGGGTGGAGCTTAAGGGATGGGGCAGGGCCTGCTGACAGCTTCTAAATATACAAAATCCAGTGACTAGGAGTTATAACTGTGGCCATAGACAAGCATGGCCTCCAAATGCTTCCCACCTCCCCAGCCAAGTGTCTACCACCACTCCTCAGGAGTGGTTCCACTGCAGGGGCAGCCGGGTGGGCAGTGAGGCAGGCACAGAGAGACTGACTGCGTCCACTGCCTTACTGGAGGATGGGAGTGAGTTTAGCCAGTCTGGCCTCCAGGGCCTATTGCTTCTTGCTGCTGGTGCCGCCTGTGCCTTGTGGACGCACAGGGTGCGACTGGTCCAGAGGTGCTGCTATCAAACACACCAGACACCCAAAATGCAGCAAGCTTATTAAGTGCATTATGCCATGAAAAGAGACATATATGACCAGTTCAGTTGTGCCCCAGAATCAGTTCATGCTGCCCCCACCCATAACCATTTAATTTGTGCCCCCGGGGCAGCGTGAATTGATTATATGGGGGGCGCAAATGAACTGGTTATGGGGTGTGGGTTTAAAGACAGTACTCCTGTTAGCAATAACTTCATTAAGAAAAGTTAGTGAAATAGCAGCCATAATAATCTCAAAGCCATATTTGCAGATTTATTTTCCAAGATAGAATATATATTGCTTTACATCCTAAATTCCTACCTAAGATAGTATAAGTAAGACAGTTGTGAGAATGTGGCCCTTTTTACAAGGGCCTCTCCCACCCATGAACATGCAGATTTCTGTGTG
>QEPC01002233.1:669050-695391 GCA_003113815.1 Sphenodon punctatus | reverse complement strand
CCATGGGCAGCTCGATCCCCCGTCTCCCCCTCCTCTGCCTGTGCTCCCTCCACCTCCACCGCTGCCCCTGCCTCCTCTGCCTCCTCCTCCACTGTCGCTCTCTCGCCCACCGCTCTCATCTGCCTCCCTCCTCGCTCCATCCCGCCACGCTTCCCTGCTGCAGATTTCCCTTTAAATCTCCCTCCGGTGGTTGTGTTGTTGCTGGTTGCCTGGCAGTGATGCTGCGTGCATTGTCTATGGCTGGGGCTCGTTTCCTTTGTTTTCACCCCAGGATTGGCGTCCAGATGTTACTTTTTGTTGTTTCCCGGTGGGGATCTCTTTGACCACGCTTCCCGGTATTTTGCGCCGGGGAGCCCAGGAAGCATGGTTGAAATTGACCCCATGTGGGTATTAAGCGTGATGAACATCTGGCGCACACCTAACAGACGTTCAGGGCTCTTTGGCCCCGCCGCGGGATTGAGCGTGGTTCACTGTGGTTGAGCGTGATCTCGTAACGTCTGAAATCACCCAGTGTTGGCTGCACTGTCTGTACACTCAATTCCTGCAGCTGTGTTGGGTCCACACCCCATGCCTCACCTGTTAGCCATCCCATGTTGCAGCCTGTGGGCTTATCACATGTCCTTGGAGCTCCCCTGCTTCCCTCCCCATCCCACCTGGGACTATGGGGCCCCTCATTCCTCACTGTTAGTACCCACTGCTTGCTGGACTATGGCCAGCAGTGCTTCCCCAGGGCTCCCATGCCCCGCAACACCTGGCGCCCCCCATAGCTGACCTGTGGCATTCCCAGGCCATGCAACTGCTCCTGTGCTGCCCAGATACCCTCTCAGGTGCCTATGTGAGTATGAGCTCCAGCCTTCACTATTTTGGCTATGAGGCCAGTGCTCGCGAGTGCCGGCTGCATGCAGAGGTGCTGGGCCTTCATTCCTTTCCCAATGGGCACATTCCAGAGATGTGGTGCTCACATGTGGGGTGGTCCATGGTGGAGACCATGTCAGCCCTCTCAGTGTGCAGCCTGGCCACCGTTGGGAATCCACTGTGGTGACCCGGGAGTGTGTAACATCTGAAATTACCCTGTGTCACACACACTGGGTCTGAAAAAAAAGGAACAAGCAGATTCAGAACACACAGTAACTGGTTTCCTCCAAGCTTAGTTAAGCTTGTGCTAGATGTCAGTCGTTCAAGCCCTCCCTGCCCCCAGGCCATGTCAGGCTGGGGCTGCCACTGGCCAGCCACTATCCTTGCCACTATAAACTGCCACTATAAACTTGTTGCATAAACATGGGTGGCACGAAATGAGTGGAGTAACTGTGTTTGGGTAGGTCTCAGCTCGCTGCTCTGAAAGCATCCGCTCTCATCCCCAGCCCTCTCACTTTCATCATGAATGTGATTGTTTATTGTCACCTGTGAGAGAATTGCATCTGCTGCATGCCTCAAAAGCCACACTGACAGTGCACAGCACTCATACACACCAACACGCATGATCATTGATGCAGACACACCTTACACAACATACACCCCACACACACACACTCACTCACATGTCACATTTCCAGTTGTATACACTTTTCAACCAATAACACTTAGCTTTCCATGATGACTTTACTTCACAGGAGGCAGCTCTGTCTGCCCCTGAATGCCAGTGCCTCATCTTCCTAAAGCTAGGGATCCTCATCATCTGAGACTGTCTGTCAGAGTTCCATGTCCTCCCAGCACAGCATGGCACCACTCACCCAATTCTCTAAACTTGGCCTTTCCATTGAAGCCTTGACCGAAGCCTTGGGCTTGGGTTGTGTGTCAGTGCGTACGGGTGTGAGAAGAAGAACTTCTTCCTCCAAGTCAGTGGTCCAAGTCAGTGCTCCAAATATCTGGGTGGTGGAAAATGAAAAGAAAACCACAGATGAAATTTTTTAATCATGACTAGAAGAGGACAACACTGCCATGTTGCCAGCCACCTCCCTAAGCAATATACCTTCTATGTATATGCACACATGGAGTGGCAGCACCAGCATAGTGAGTGCTTACCTTCTCAATGCTCCTGTACGCCCTCACATATGTCATCTTCCATATCACAGCGCTGACGTTGTAGTGCCAATGCCTCTTTAGTTAGCTGAAAAATTTCCTCATCAGTGGCTTTCAGAAAGTCCTTTGTAATTTGTGGAAGGTAGGCTCTGTTCATACGTATCAATGCAAGTCGCTCAAGATTTGCACTTGATAGGCTGGTTCTTTTATTACCTACAATAGCACCAGCACAGCTGAATAGACATTCAGATGGCACACTACTAGGGGGACATCCAAGGTGGGATACTGCAAGATTATACAGTGCAGGCCAAGTGTCTTTTTTTTCATTCCAAAAAATGAGCGGATCTGTACTCATGCCAACCACCCCTGCAGACATCAGGTACTGGTCGTACATGTCCTCTGCTGCTGCTAGTGGCATGGGTCAGTGCAGAGGATCATCAGTTCTTCTTTGCCTACGCAGTGAACAATCTGATGTAAGGAGGCCATATTTCACAAAATTAGACCAAACTGAAGAAGCATTTTTAAAATTTATTTATTTATTTAAAATTTATGGGGCTGAATGGGCATGCGCGATCTATAGGATGTGCGCGGCTGAGCTCCTGCCGGACCTGATGCCAGAATAAAGAAAATAAATGCAATTGGGAATAAAAAAAGATAACCTACCAAAACAGAAAAGCTTACTAAAAAGGAATGAGCCAAGAGAAGAGGAAGGAAGCAGACTCTACAATAGATAAATACTATCACCCTTGGCGAAGTACAAGAAAAGGCAAGGCCACGGTTAATAAAATGGCTGACGCAGCACTCAGGGAAGAAACCCGGGACCCAGACAACTTGATGCAGGTACTGGAACTGTTCAAATCAATAAAGGAGGACTTAGCCATAAATAAAGAGGGGATCTCCACTATAGCTGCAACATTGGGAGATTTAAAAACGCAAATTGAGGGAGTTAATAAAAGAATGGAAACTGTAGAGCAAAGAATAAGTGACATGGAGGACCATGAAAACAACTCAGAGCAGAGAACCACTAGAACTGAGATACAATTAACTGCTCTGCAAGAAAAAATAGAAGATCTGGAGAATCGCTCCAGACACAATAATCTGAGGGTGATGGGGGTGCCGGAGGGATTAGAAGTGGAAGGCACATGCAAGCTGCTGCTGCAAGTGTTCAAAGCAGTTTTCCCTGATAAGGGGGAATTGCACCAAATAGAGCTGGAAAGAGCTCATAGGTCACTGAGACCTAAACCCAAGGATCAGTCCCCCCCGCCCCCCCAAGCAATTATAGTCAAACTGCTCAGGTTCTCAGATAAAGAGGCGCTGTTGAAGGCAGCCAGAGGGGCAGCAGAAATGATATACCAAGGAGCAAAGATTTCTATCTATCCAGATCTAGCATAGGAAACCATACAGAAGAGAAAGGCCTGGAAACCCATGCTTGAAACCTTTAACAAAAGACATATAAGAGCCCAGATATTATTCCCAGCAAGATTCTCATTTGTACATCAAGGCAGGAGAAGATTCTTTTCTCAAGTAACTGAGTTACAGAATTATATGGCAAAGAACTTCAAAGACTGGGGCCTGTAAAGAAATCTTGGTAGATGTTGTAAGATTTACAATGTGAATGTTAACTAGATAAAAAAGGGGATGCAGTAAGTAGTCTTGAAAAAGGTTTAACTAAGAATACAAAAGGCTTGTACAAAAAATGATCAAAAGAAGGGTTTATGTGGTTGGCAAAGGGTCTCGGGGATGCGGAGAGCCTGATAGGCACGTCACTCCTATAAGAGAGCTCCCCACAAAAGTTCAAAAGTAGAAGTAATAGATAGGGGGTAAAGTTAAATATAAATAAGAAATATAGGAATGCCCTATGAAGGGAATTGGAAGCAAGGAGTTATGGAGGGAGGGGGGAGGCGAGGGAAGGGGGAAAAGTTTCATGGTTATTATTGGTTAAACAGAGGGAAATCACTAAAGGAAATCACCAGGTACAAAAGGAGTGGAATAGTCAGAATTCAGCAAAAAAAGCAAAGTAAGCAAGGTATAAAATATGAAAGTGACATGAGGGATCAGTATAAGGAAAAACAATACTTAAAGATAGATGATGGATAAATTTAAACTGATATCCTTCAATGCATGTGGATTGAACAATCCAATAAAAAGAAAAAAGGTCTGGCAGCTACTACATAAAGAACAGATAGAAATATTTGCAATTCAGGAAACTCATTTATTGAAGCAGGACAATCATAGATTTGCTAACAAGGGATATAAAGTATTTTTCTCCAATGCAAAAAAAAAAAAAGCTGGAGTAGTGATTGGTATATCAACAAAACTAAAATGGCAGACACAGAGCATTGAAAGAGATGAGAAGGGCAGGATGATATTAATAAAAGGATTAATAGGGCAAGAACAATATACTATATGCTCTATATACGCATCAAATAACAACACTGCAGCTTACCTTGCAGAGCTTTTACCAAATATAGAACAAAAAATGACAGGACAAGCAGTACTGTGTGGGGACTTTAATAGCCCACTTTCATCTTTGGACCTGTCTACAAAAATCAAATTAAATAAGCAACAGAATAGAATAGTTCAGCTAATAGAAAAATATAAGTGGACAGACATATGGAGAGTTCTCCATCCAAAAAAACAGGAATTTACTTTTTATTCAAATCCGCATAAAGTTTCCACTAAAATAGATCATATATTAATAAACCAAAATTTATTCAAGGATGGAATGCAAGCTTATATCCAAATCCTTCCCTTCTCAGACCACAATGCTATGAAGCTAGAGATAAATGAGGAAACGCACATAAAAAATGTCACACAAAGATGGTCCTTGAAGAAACTTTATTTAAACAATAGCTGGATCAAAGAACATATACAAAAAGCAATAACAGAATATATCCACTTCAATGATGTGCCAGATATATTGCCAATAACATTATGGGAAGCAGCCAAGACCGTGAGTACAGGGCAATTCATCTCCTTAGGAACGCAACTGAAAAAAGAAAAAAATAAACAGGTAAATGAACTATTATTACAAATTAAACAACTAGCTAAACAACCAGCTATCAATGCAGAGAAAATTGCTATACTAAAAAGCCAAATAAATTTAATAGAAACGGAACAGATGATATCTAGGATTAGATACACTAAGGCATATTATTTTGATAAAGCTAATAAGGCAGACAAAGCATTGGCTGGGTTGATTAAAAAAAAGAGACAAAAAACTAGCATACCATATATTAGAGAAAGACAAGACTCAACAATGTTAATAGGAAAAGAAAAAGAAAGATGCTTTATGAAATTTTATGAAGACATCTATAGGACAAAAAATCCCCAAAAAGAGGATATAGATAGCTTTCTAAACTCAATTAAGATACCCAAAATTACAATAGAACAGAACGAATACCTCAATAGTGCTATAGAGCTAACGGAGGTTAAAGAAGTAATTAAAAATCTTCACAAAAACAAAGCATCAGGTCCTGACGGTTACCCCGCAGAATTCTACAAAACATTTGCAGAACAAATTAGCCCAGTACTAACTAAAATGTTTAATACATTTCTACAGAAGAAAGAAATGCCCCGAACCTTTTATGAGGCACATATTATGTTATGCCCAAAACCGGGGGGGAAATATGGAAATATGTAGTGGATTTCGCCCAATCTCCCTAATCAATACTGATGCCAAGATCTTTACAAAAATATTGGCTAACAGACTAGGGACAGTCATACCAAATATTATAGCACCAGAACAGTCTGGATTTATAGCAGGGCGGCTAGGGATTGACAATATATGAAAAGTAATTAATATTATCCACCAAATTCATAAAAGTAAATCCCCGGCTGCAGTGGTCTCCCTAGACGCTGCGAAAGCATTTGACATGGTGGAACATAAATATCTGCTACATACTATGGAAAAAATGGGAATGAAGGGCAATTTTACAGAATGGATAAAATTAATTTATAAAGACCCAAGAGCGAAAATAATATTGGATGGGGTAGTTACACCGGAATTTAATCTAACCCGTGGAACTAGGCAGGGTTGTCCTCTGTCGCCGATGTTATTTGACATAGCAATAGAGCCCTTAGCCATAGCAATAAAACAATCCCAACAAATTAGAGGTGTAAAAATCGGAAAGGAAGATATAAGACTGCTCTTTACGCAGACAACATGATTCTGTTTCTAACAGACCTGCCAAACACAGTACCCAATTTGTTACAGATGGTGGAAAAATTTGGTGCGGTCTCAGGGTATAAGATAAACGTTGAAAAATCGCAAATGCTGATGTTCAATGAGGAGAAACTTTCTAAAACAGAGTTACAAAAATCCACACCATTCAGTGTACAAAGCAAAACAATAAAATACTTAGGTATCAACATCACTAAAAAACCCAAAGACCTTTATAAACTTAATTTTCTCCCTCTAGTGGAAATAGTTAATGGAAAGGAAGCAAACTGGAAAAATTTGCAAATCTCATGGGCTGGAAGAATGAATTTAATAAAAATGGCAATCTTGCCAAAACTATTATATACCTCCCTGGCCCTACCGATACACATCCCTAAGGAATATTTTTCCTCCATAAATAAAATTATAGCCAGAATAATATGGAACAGAAAAAAACCTAGCGTAAGAAGAGCAATTCTGTATACGTCAAAAGAAAAGGGAGGTATGAGTGCACCAGATATTAAATTATACCACTGGGCTTCTGCCCTAAGAGGTATAAAACACTGGTACCATAGCAATAAGACCGCAGATTGGATACAAATGGAAAAAAACCTATGCAAGACAGAGAACTTTAAAGCCCTACTCACAGAGGATATAGATATTAAAAAAAAAATAGATATGGAACATCCATTCATAGGCATGGCAATCCACACCTGGGAACAATGCACAAATAAAGTCGAGATGATAAAAAATGAATCCCCTTTTATCCCAATTTTTGGAAGTTGGGTAAGAAAGGTAGATATACCGGTGGCAGTTAGTAAGATACGGGAAGCAAAAGGACTAAAAATAGCAAAAAATGTGTTTGTAGGGGAGGAAATATTAACCTTAGATACCATTAAAGAAAAACTGGGAAGAGCGCCAGACCCCTTTACATATACGAAAATAAAATGCAAGTTTAATAACAAAAACAGTAAACCCCACTACATAAGAGAAAGTACTGATTTGGAAAAAGTAATATATAGGGATTCATCCCAAACACACATAATTTCACGGATATATAAAGTTTTACGCAGTCTATATAACCTACCGGATGCAGGGTATATCTCTCAGTGGGAAGAAGACTTGCAAATAAAAATAGAAAAGAAGGAGATGTTACAAATATGGGATAACATGCATAAAGTCTCCAGATCGTTAACCCTTAGAGAACCGCAAATAAAAACTACATATCTAATGTATTATATCCCATGTAAATTGCATAAAATAAATACAGAATATCCAAATGTTTGTTGGCAGGGCTGTGAAACCCTAGGGACATGGATGCATTGTTGGTGGTCTTGCCCATATATAAATAAGTTCTGGCAAGAGGTCTGACCACATATGAATGATCTAGCTCAACAAGAGATACCATTCCAGCCTACGTTTGCTTTGTTGGGCATTTTTCCAGAGATACAGGTTATCAAGGAGCGGAGACAAGCATGCCAACAACTAAGGATTGCAGCTATATATACTATTATCTGTAACTGGAAATCAAAGAAAAGACCTTCGTTAAAGAAATGGATCCACCGGATTTGGCTTACACTTACCTTGGAACGTATTCACGCTGAAATTCATCAAGAACTCAAATCCTTCTACGCTGTATGGAGTAACATATGGGAGTTATTACAAAAACATTTGAACCTGGACAAAGAAAATATATCATTATGTTTAACAAAAATTTAGTTAAGGGTGGTAACTCACCTTTGTAGTGATGGACCACCGCTGTAAAGGGCATCTCGCCTTGGTCCACATCTAGTATTGTTGGTATGTAAAGTGAGTTACCACTTGTTATGAAAAAATAATAAAAATATAATTAAAAATAAATAAATAAATAAAATTTATATCTTGCCCCTCCTGCCCTCAGGGCAGCCCAGGGCATTGAACAACAGTCAATAAAAACAAGGGACTACTAGTACGTTTTTGAGCTAAGTGTTGTAAATGACCATGCAGCACATGGGGGGGAAGGGATTATAGCATTCCTCCCAACTGATAATAGCATTGCTTTACATTCCAACTGCTATTTCATTTCAAAAGGCTTTGTTTGTGGAAGTTGGCGCAAGGCAGCACGGCAATCAGTGATCACCCTCCCTCCTGAGTCCCTCCCTGCCAATGCTGTACTGGTCAGTCACCTTAGGTGGAAAGTGTTCCACAGCAAGTATTGCTTTCTGTCTTTGCAGTTGATTATTAGCGTCACAATGTATCCAATGACCAGTAATAGATAGATACTCCATGTGCTGCGCACTGGTCTACATGTCTGTTGTTAGGTGCACAACTGCACCTTCGCAATCATGCATAGCTGCTGCCACCACTTTGCATGATTCATTGTACAGTGTAGGAATGTCTTTGTGGCAAAGTATACCCTTGAAGGTACCTTCCATCGTGGGGCCATGCCCTCCATCAGTTCACAGAACCCCTCGTTCTCCACAAAAGAAAAAGGGAGCATGTCCACTCCAAGCATCTTTGTCACAAGTGCGAGGTAGTACTGTGAAGTTGAGTGAGATGCTGCCCATTTCATTTGATTTTTTACAGCTTGCTCCAATGTAGTTTGCACAGAAGCACCACCAGCGGTGTGTGTTGTTGACTGATCTGTGCTTTTCATTCTGCATCGGGGACTAGCGGCAACATTCAGAACTGACTGATGGTGGTGCTTCATGTGGCTATGCATCCCACTGGTTCCGGGGCGACTCTTCCCACCTTTGTGTCCTCTCTTGATTTTTTACAGCAGTATTTGCACTGTACTACTAATTTCTTCTCATCACAAGCAGTGAAATGTTTCCATACATCAGACCTTTGTCCTGTTCTTCCATCTGCGGAGTCGGTGGTGGTGGTGCCTTGCAGTGGCAATACTGCTGTCTGACTCTCTTGTGATATTGCTGGAGATGGAGGAGGAGGAGGAGAAGGAGGAGGAGAAGAAGGAGGAGGAGGAGGTGAAATACTGAACATGCTTGTGGTGCTACTTTGATGATGCACTGGTGGTGGTGGTGGTGGTGGCAGATTGCCTTCCTCCTTGTGCTACAGATCTGTTGAACACAGGGGCTACCACTGGTGTTCTTCTTACACATAGCAAAGAAAAATCAAGTTCTTCCTGTCTCACATTGATTGAATGCACAAGCTTTGATCTTTTGCACTGTGTTGTGGAGCATGAGGAGGGTGCACAAGTCAGGATCACTGTGATTGTTGTCATTATCATTGATATCAGTTACATCAGCATCACTCACATCAAACTCATCATGACCCATATCTGCAGCGGTAATAGTGGTGGTGATGTCTCCCAGTCCCTCCTCATCCTATGTCTCTAGTGGACGTTGCTCAGTTGTTGTTTCCAATTCGACAACTATGTCCTCCTTCTTCCCCTGGCAATGTTGCAATTGCACATCATTGGATTGTGACTCCACTGCTGATTTGTCTGCATTTGGGGTGTGTGCATATGTTCATGTAATCTTTCAGTACATCCTGCGTGCACTGGAAGACACGGGGCCGAAAAACATTTTTTGAACTCTGTGGCACAGAATGTTCATCGGCCTCAGCCTGTTCCATCTCTACATCTCTACATGTGGTTGTTCCTCCACATGTGACTGCTGCTGTGGTTCTGGCTGTTGCTCCAGATGTTGCTGATGTGAGTGTGCAGTGGCAGCTGCAGCAGGAACAGCAGCAGCAGCAGCAGTATGGTCCGACTCCTCCTTACTCTTATGCTGCTGGAGTGGGGAGGATGTGGAACCTTGAACTAAGTTACGAAGCTTCTTCTGCTGGTGGTGTTCTTTACTTTTGCCATTGTGCAGCAGCATCAGTGTTGTCAAAGATTTTTTGCGCTGCTGACGAGATTCACTACATCAGCGGTTGGAAGTCTCATGAGCCATCGCTTCAACTTCTTCTGAATCTGTAAATACACAATGAAAGATTATGGTTGGTAAGACAATGTATGAGACGAGGGGCGGAGATGGCCAAAGCCGGTTCCCAGGCATGCTGGCCTCTCTCAGGAGACTCTGGAGAACGAAGGGGTTTCCCTACCCTACCAGCCCCGAGTCTGGAAGCCGGTGGGGCACAAGAGTAGGGGGCGTACCACAGGGGGCTTCAATGAGGGAAGCACAGGCCCATTAACTAGCACCTCTGCTCTAGGGATCCCACACAGGACTGCACACATCAGTATTTCCTTATAGGATAAATACTGAATAGTGAAGGACAGGAGTGTGAAAACTCCTCTTTAAAACCAATTCTACAGCTAAGTATTAATCCTGGATAAGGCTGCGTAAATGTTATAAGGGATGCAATAACTCTGGGCTCGCTTCTGGTGATATTTATTGCCCTTCTCTCTTCTCTCAGACTTCCCATAAAGATGAGACAAATTCAATATGATGAGCACTTTTTTATGGGTTACAGTCATAAAACTTCAGTGACTTCATGAGCCTTACAGAGGTGTAGAATCCACTCTTTCATTTAAAATTAAAGACAAAAGGCAAGCTTGACTATATTCCTGCCTTCAATCTGATGACACCTGCATTCAGGGGTTGACAGTCTCCACTCTGTGATCTCAGTACAAGTTTTTATGTTGGTTAGGACTTTATTTTTGCCCCCAACCTGATCATCATTATAGATCAAATTGTTAGGTGTGTTATTTGTATGATGGGTTTGTAATCATGCTACTAGGCATTGCTCATAGGTATGTGGCTTCAGTTCAAATAAGGAGATAGATGATCAGTTTCTTTTGGGCAAATTCAGGTACTGTTGTTTCTGTGTTGTTGTTTTTTTAAAGTTGTTTTTTTAAATATAAATTCTCTCTTTATCAATAGTTCAAAGGAGAATGTACAAATGCACATATTTAGTATCATTACATATTATCATAACACATATTTTCCGCCCTGTACAATCTCCAAAAACTTCTATTCTAAACCTTTAGGAACAATTTTTTCAGTATTGGTTTGTATAATATCCATTTTTGGTAGTCAGTTGCATTACAGTCAATATCAGATTTGTGTGTCATACAGGCCTGCTTAACACAAATAAAGTATTTCTTTCAAAAATAATGATCGAATAATATTGCCTTGTCAGTTTTTGCAAATTCTTCCCCTTCTATGGTGACTATCACTGAAAACCAAGTTGCCTTGAAGTCCTCGCGCTTTGAGATTTGAGATTTGCCATCAGTTTCTCAATTGTAAAGAGGAACCATATATGACTGACCCCCTGTAGCGGTATAGCTCTCTGAGATTTCCAATGTCTAGCTATCACGTTAGCTGCTGCTAAACATAAGACTTTGCACTAGTCCTGATGGCGTTTCAAGGCTCTCTCATATATCCCTAATAATGCCATTTCAGGCTTGAAAGGAACTAATGCATTTGTTACTTTATTCATAAAAACCCATATGTGTCTCCAAAACTATTGAACAAATATGCAGTCTCAAAGACAGTGGATGATTTCAGATGTTACGTGGTCCCGATTCACCACAGTGGATTCCCAGTGGTGGCGAGCCGCCCAACCACCCCCTGTTGTCAAAGAAGGCCCAAAACAGACGGGACGGGACTGGGACCATGGCAGGGAACCAGGCCAACAGATCACGGGCTGGGGCAGCACAACAGATGTGACGCCGATTCCCGGCCGTGGTCAAAACACACAGAAGGCACCGGGGAGGGGCAGGAGGCAGATATGGCCAACTGAGGGCAAATGAAGCCAAGAGCACCCACAGGGAACACCCACACAAGGGAAACACAAGGGAGGGGGAAGAGGGAGAAGAGCTGCCGAGGCAGCACACACAACAGGCACAGGGAATACGAATGAGGTCACAGTGGAACACACAGCACACACACACGCCTGGGTGCACACACACATGGATGGGAAAGGAAGGGAAGGGGGGACATGGCGGGACAGACAACACACACAGCACAACGGGCACAGGGGGGAGAGAAGGGGGCAGGGACAGAGAGGAGGGGGCCGGCCCAGGGGCCAGGGCAGGACAAGTGGAACGGCAAACCAAACCCCCACAACAGCACAGCCCATACGGGCACCCCCACAGCAACACAGGCAGTCCCAGAATGGGGAGAACCCAGGGGCACAGCACAGTCACAGGGGGAGGCCACATGGACCGGGGAGTGGCCCGGGAATGGTCCTGGAGGCAGTCAGGGATCCCACGTGATGGCTAGGGTGTGATGGATGGTAAGGAGGTGAGACAGAGATGAGAAGCAGAGCAGCTGGTCCAGCAACACACACACACACCCGGGAGGGCACCTGGAGCCCCAGTCTGGGGGCCTCGGAACCCCATGGTCACACAGACACCTGGGGGGGCAGGCACAGGAGAGAGCGAGGCCAGAGCATGAAGGACAATGGCTCTCGGGCCACCGGGGACTGGCACACAGTTCAGGACACAGCCGCAGGAGAAGGCAGTCATGGAGGTGAACACCTGTTGCAGAGGCAGATGGGGGGCCCGCAGACGAGGTCCAGAGCCACAGGCAGGGGCAGAGGAACCCCAAGAAACAGCCAGCACAGCAGCAAGCCAGAATCATCAGGGAGGGAAAGGGCAGTGACCCACAGTGTCAGGGTGGAGGTGGGAGCGCACACCAGGGCCCGGAAGGCATGGGGGTCCCCTCACAGCCAACTGCAGGGGGCCATGAAGGGGCCCGGGGCCGGATGGCTCACCAGGTGCATGAAGTGCGGCCACTGAAGCATGCCCTGACAGAAGCCCAGCTCAGACATGTGGTGGACAACCAGGTAGTAAGCCTCGAAGGGATCCTGGGTGGAAAGCCCCACCTGCACATCGGAACAGGACCAGACACTGGCCAGTGCCGCTACTTCCACTTCAGAGGGCTCTGACAAGCCATAGTTCGCAGGTGGGGGCCACAAAAGGTGACCCAGCTCCAACAGGTGGTGATAGATTGCTCTGTGGGACCGCTGGTAACCTCAGGCCCCATGAACATAGCCAAAGAAGGACACAGCCAGGGCAGGGCCCCCCTCCACCAGACAGGCTGTGTAGCCAGACAGGCTGCACACAGAGAGGGTGGACACGGTCTCCACCGCCGACTGCCCCACATATGAGCACCTCATCTCTGGGATGTGCCCATCAGGAAAGGGACACAGGCCCAGCGCCTCCGCATGCAGCTGGCAATCACGGGCACTCACCACATGGCCCAGAGCTCATACTCTTGTAGGCACCTATGAGGCTGTCTGGGCAGCTCAGGAGCAATTGCACAGCCGGAGAATGCCACAGGTCACACAGGGCCATGGTCTCGCCAAGGTCCAGCTCCGCAGGGCGCCTGGGGTGCTGGAGACCGCGAGTCCAGGGGAAGCGTGGCCAGCCATGGTCCAGCAAGTGCCTGATACTAACTGCAAGGAAAGGGGGGCCCTACAATCCCTGGAGGGATGGGAGAGGAAACCGGGGAGCTCCAAGGCCAACCAATAAGGCCACAGGCTGCAACATTGTATGGATACAGAGCGAGGCGTGAGGTACGGACCCAGCCCAGCTGCTGGAACAGAGCACACAGACAGGGCAGCCTACACACTAATCAGGGCACCCAGGACAGCAGGCAGCTGACACAGAGAGGTGGGAGCTGATGACAGCAGGATTACAGCTGCTGCCCGCACATGCCCGGCTGAGGGCATAACCAAGCACCATGCCCCCTGCTGGGAAGGCATGTATGTGCATGGGGCCACCCATAGCCTCCCTGGCCCGCTCGCCCTGCAGAAACCGGGCCTGCCAGTCAGGGGAGTGGCCAGGGCGACCCGGGGCCCCAAACCCAGTTGGCAGGGCGTAACCGGGGGGTGGGGCAACACCAGTCCCAACCTACAACAGGTGCATCCCCAACCCACCCAGGGCACTGGTCACCATGGAGCTGGGTCGGTTGGGCGCCTGTGGGATGCACCTAGCCGTGTGTGCGGAGTGGTACCACTTACACATGGACTTCCTGTGCATCCAGACCACAGAGTTGCACCTGGCCACCCGGCTGCACGTGTGCATGGCCAGAAGTGCTGCCAGAGCCCGGAGATCCCACCACGGGCACAGGCACACTCTGGCCTGCCTCAGGGCCCAGCAGGTGTCCAGGGCGGCCCGACAGGCCCTCCTCTGTGCCTGGGGCCGGGCTGCAGCCCTCCCAAGCTGTTTCAGGAGGGGTGGGGTAAAAATATGATTAAATAATAAATAAACAAAATGGGTCACCCTGCCCTGATCACAATGCCCATCGACCGGCAGGTATGGGTCATGGAATGGGCACAGGGGTGGTGGGCCAGGGCACTAGCCCAATGGGACGAGGCCACCTGGGACAGCACACTTTTGGATGGACAGGTGCATCCTCCTGCGACTTGCGGAGCTGTGAATGCCCTGGCTGGAGTGGCAGGCCACCCCCATGCTGGCCCCCATACCCATGGTCCAGCAGGTCACCATCGGGCTCTGGGCCCTCGCACTTCGGCGTTGGGGTGAGCACCGTCGCCGGGATCCTGCGGCACGTCTGCAAGGTGGTGGAGGGCGTGCTCCTGGACCGAGCGATCCAGCTGGTGGACCAGGAGGCTGTGATGGCTGGCTTCGTAGCTGGGGGATTCCCCAACCGCATAGGCACCGTGGACAGCACCCACATAGAGATCCTGTGCCCATTCCGCTGGGGAGGCCTCGGAATATGTCAACCGACACAGGTACCACTCCCTGCAGCTGCAGGCGGTCGTGGACCACCAGGGTCGGTTCATAGACATTTACACTGGCCACTCTGGTCACAGTCACGATGCCCGGATCATGACCATCTCTCCCTTCTATGCCCGAATGTACCACGGAGACATCATGGACATGGGGATGACCCAGATTGAGGGGGTGATAATGCCCCCCTGCATCCTGGGGGACTCAGCCTACCCACTTACCCGCTGGTTGATGAAGGCATACCCAGTTGCCAGGAACCCTGTGGAGGTGCTCTTTAATACTCGTCTGTGTGCAAGCAGGACCGTGGTCAAGAGGGTCTTCGGGGCCCTCAAGCAGCATTGGAGGAGCCTTCTGGGCCACCTGGACTACACGGTGGAGACCTCCTCCCTCGTGATCGGAGCCTGCTGTGTGCTGCACAACGTGTGCGAGACCGAGGGGGCTGCCCTCGACTACCCTGTGGCCCACGCCCTCCTGGCCTGGTGCCTCTCTATGTGAATGCAGAGAACCCGTGGGAGTACTGATATGCAAAGCGGATTCATGCTGTCCTGGTGAGGTGGATCAGCCGGGAAGCCAAGGTCTGAGGCCACATACACACACACACCACTCCAGAGCCCCCAGCAGCACCCTGGCTGCGTCCCTACACACCTCTGCACCCCCGACCCTGGGCCCACAAACAGACACACAGATGGCCCATGCATTTATTGTTTCAGCTTTCTACATGTGCTCCTGCCACCTCACCCTCTCCCCACCCCCCAGTGTGTCCCCCCCTCAGGTTGCCCTCTCCCTTCCCCTCATTCCCCCCTTCCCCCCTGTCTCTGGGGCCACCTTTGCAGTCTCCCAATGGGAACTGTGGAGCTCTGGGAGTTTCCTTCCCCCCCACTGTCTGTGTCTCCAACGGTGTCCTGGGAGGCCTCGGTGTCCTGAGGGTCGGGCTGTGGTGGGAGGATGGGCAGGCGAGTCCAGGGCCGGAGGGCAGCTGCTCCCTCCAGAGGCCTATAGGGACCGGTGGATGGAAGCATGGCCCCAGCGAGTGCGGCGGCGGCTGGGGCAGTGGTGGTGGAGGTAGGGGCGTCGAGGGGCTGGGGCAGGCAGGTTGCCCGGCGGGGCGGTTGCCATGACATAGGTACTCATAGTACCCATGTGTAGGAGCAGCGAGGTGCCTATGTCATATGACCAGTCCATCTTTGCTGAGTGCTCCCTGACCATCCGGTCTATGGCCTGTTCCAGCTGCCTGAATGCCTCCACCTGCATGCTGTGTTCCCAGCGCTCCTGCCTCCGTTCGAGGCACACCTCTGCCTGGAGCCTCCAGTTCCTGGCCTCCGCCTGCTGCACGGCCTTTTCGGTGGCCACCTCCATGCGGTCGATGGCTTCAATCATCTGCTCACCCTGCTCTGTGGTGGAGCAGACAATGTCCTCTCCTGCAGTGCTGTACCCATGCCTGGTGCTCCCTCGCCCATTGGGCCAGGGGCACGGGTCCACCTTGCTGGTCCCCGGTGGGTCGCCCTGTTGGGATGCATGGTAGGGGATGGTTAGCCACCCCAGCCTCCCGCTCCCCATCCCATGCTGTGGCTGGGGGGCCCTGGGCCCCCCATCAGAATCACAGCTGGTGCCCTCCCCCAGCTGCCCCTGCGGCCGGCCCCAACCCAGGGTCTGGTTTCCCCACCCAGGCTCGTCGGGCCTCCCCTCCCCCCCAGGCATGCTGCCTCACCTGGGGCTTCTGGTTGCTCCTGGGGCTGCTCACCTCCGTCCCCCTCGCCAGGCTGTTGCAGGTGCAGGGGGGTGCCGCAACCTGTGCAGAAATGGGGAGGGGTGCGTGGTGGTGGGAGGCCCGTGTCCCTTGGTGGCCCCTGGGCCTCTTCCCAGGGGTCCGTGGCATAGGGGGGTTGCTGAGGGTGGGCCCGTGGTCCGTGCACCCTCTTCCCCCCCCCCGGGTCTTCCTCCTGGTCCGTGTCCCATCCCACCTGCCTGCTTACCCTCTATGTCGGTCTCGGAGCCCTCCGAGGCCAGCCCCTTGGTGTGGCTGAGGTCCCGCTGTGTCCACTGGCTGATGGTGACCATGGTGCCAGCCTCGGATCCTCCAGCTTCAGACCTCAGCTGGGGGCTCGCACGCGAGGGGGGGCCTGCTGGTCCCTGAGGTCCCGGGGTGTTCCTCTTGAGGGCGGAGCTCCTGGAGCCAGTGTTTTTCCTGGGAGCAGCGAGGGGAGGGGGTACCTCAGCCCGTTCCCTGCCCTGGACCATGTTGCTCCCCCCAAGGTGCGGGGCGACTATTGAGCCCTTCACGTGTAGGATGCGGTCCAGGGCATCAAAGTAGGGGGCAGTCCGGGCTCTGTGCATGGACCGCCAGTTGTTGTCTTTAACGGCCTTGTACCCCCTCTTCAGCTCCTTGGCCTTTGACCGGCACTGGGCCACTGTCCTGTGATGCCCTGCCACCTCCATTTCCTGCATGATCTCCTTGAAGACGTGCTTGTTCCGTTGGTTGACCACCAGCTCCAGCTGGTGCTCCAGGGTCCCCCAGATCCGGATAAAGTTCTGGGTTTCCCTGTGCCCCCATTGCCCCCCTTGATGGTA
Source organism: Sphenodon punctatus (assembly GCA_003113815.1). Taxonomy (NCBI): domain Eukaryota; kingdom Metazoa; phylum Chordata; class Lepidosauria; order Sphenodontia; family Sphenodontidae; genus Sphenodon; species Sphenodon punctatus. The sequence goes on along the minus strand of QEPC01002233.1, from coordinate 678,004 downwards.
TGGCCATCTTCCACGGGTGCCCTCTGGGTCGTGGTCTTCCCCCTCCTCCTCCTCTTGCTCCTCCGCCTGCCCTCTGGCCATTTCCTCTGGGGGCTCAGGCTCCCGGGCCTGTTTCCATGACTGCGGGTCGTGAGGGGGGGTTGGTTACCGGGTTACCACAGCCCCGTGTCCCTCTCCCTTTCCCCCCCTGCTGGCCTGTCCACCCACCTTGGAGCCCCTGCGCCACTGCCCCCCCTTTCAGTCCCCTTACCCATTTCCAGGGTGCCTCGTCCCCCGGGCTGGCAGCAGGTGCCAGGTTGGCCCTTCCCGGCTGCTGCTGCTGTCCCTCCACTGCCTCCAGGTGCAGCACAACCACCTCCTCCTCCGCCTGCACCTCCACCACCTCCTCCTCCACCTCCACCTCCTCCTCCCTTGCTCTCTCTCCCACCGCTCTCCTCTCCCTTCCACCTCGCTCCATCCCACCACATTCCCCTGCCACTGTGTGCCCTTTAAATCTCCTTCCCTGGCCTGTTGTTGCTGGTTGCCTGGCAGTGCCGCTGCGTGCTTTGTCCCTGGCTGGGAATCATTTTGCTTGATTCCAGCCGGTGGTTGCCGTTCAGACGTTTTGTTTTGTTTTTCCCCGGTGGGAATCACGTTGACCACACTTTCAGAGATGGTCTGGGCCAGAGCTCCGGAAGCGTGGTTGCTTTTGACCCCTGCTGGGGATTGTCTGTGGTGAACATCTGGCGCCCGCGGAACAGACGTTCAGAGCGCTTTGGCCCCGCAGCGGGATTGACCGTGGTTCACTGTGGTTGACTGTGATCTCGTAACGTCAGAGAACCCACAACCTTTCCAGCATAACCCCTTTGGATCCACCCCAATATATTTCAATTGCACGGGAGTAAAATAATACCTAGTAGAAATTTTTAGTTGTGTTTCTTTCACTTCCATTGCCGATGCACAGTTTTGCATATGATTCCATTTAAAAAAGAAAAAAAATTCTGTGAATTTGAGGGCCAAATCCTGTTCCCATTTTTTAATATAATTATTTCCCTTGGGATATATAAACACCTTCAGTTCTTTATATATTACCTGTGGAGGGTTGTGAGGACCTGCATCCCATTCCCTGCAAGATTACTAACACCTGGTCCCTCCTGCCTCCACAGGTGGTTATGTCAAGGCTGACCCCTGAGGATTGTGACTGCTAGGGGTTGTGTGTGCTGTCTCTGCCCCTGAGGCTTGCGAGGACCTGCATCCCATTCCCTGCAGGATTACTAACACCTTGTCCTTCCTGCCTCCACAGGTAGTTACTCCACAGGTGGTTACTCCACATGTGCCAGCCCGACGGGCGACACACAAAGGGCGCTGGCCGTTTGTGGGGAGGGACATGGCAGTGGCAGCCAGAACCTTAGTGCTTAATGCAGACTCCTCTTCAAAGGACTTGTGCTGTAGCTGGCCGGTCCCAGGTAGTACATAGCTTCTCTAGTATAAAAAGCACCCTCCACCTCAGAATGACAGTTCCTTCCAACCCTTTCTAGGAATATAAGAAAATTCCATCCGGGGCTGGAAGGGTGGGTGTTGTGAGAATGTTAGGAACTATATCAAATAACCTTGTTTACAAGGCAGCAACCTTCTGTTCTTTGAGTGGTTCCTCAGAGGCCGTTTTTACATGGCTCCGCTGGGTGGGGGGTCCTTGGTCGCACTGGTACATGGGCGGGGCGTGCACACGGCCACACATGCATCCACACTCACCCCCCACTCATCCGCACCCACGGAGTAACCGCCGTTTCCCACAGTTGCTCCGTGCATGGGGATGAGTGGGGGGGTGAGTGGGGATGTGAGTTAGGCAGGCATGCATGCACTCCCACTCACTGTGGGCATGTGTGTCACGTCATTCACACGAGGCTCCCCCACCCATGAACCTGCAGTAATCTGCGTGTTCATGGCTGGGAGAGGCCTGTGTAAAAAGGGCCACATTCTCACAACTCTCTTACTTATATTATCTTAGGTAGGAATTTAGGATGTAAAGCAATATGTATTCTATCTTGGAAAATCTGCAAATATGTTTCTGAGATTATTATGGCTGCTATTTCACTAACACTTCTTAATGAAGTTATTGCTAACAGGAATACCGTCTTTAAACCCCCACCCCATAACCAGTTCATTTGTGCCCCCCATATAATCAATTCATGCTGCCCCAGGGATGCAAATGAAATGGTTATGGGTGGGGGGCAGTGTGAATTGATCATATGGGAGACGGGAGCGCAAATGAACTGGTTATGGGGTAAAGGCAGTGTGAATTGATCATGGGCGCACAACTGAACTGGTTATATGTCTCTTTTCATGGCATAATGCTCTTAATAGGCTGACTGCATTTTGGATGTCTTGTGTGTTTGATAGCAGCGCCTTTGGACCAGTCACACTGTGTGCGTGCACAAGGCACAGGTGGCACCAAGAAGCAACAGGCCTTGGAGGCCAGGCTGGCTAAGCTCACCCCCCTCCGTCTCCCTTAGTAAGGTAGCGGTTGTAGTCAGCCTCTCCGTGCCTGCCTCACTGCCCACCCGGCTGCCCCAAAGCAGTGGTCGTAGACGCTTGGCTGGGGAGGTGGGGGGAGGGAATCATTGGGAGGCCATGCTTGTCTATGGCCGTTGGGCTGAGCACCAGGTAAGACAGCCAAGGGGTGCCAAACTGGGGGAGAGAGAAGCATGGGGAGGCCATGCTTCTCCATGGCTGTTTGCAGGGGTGGAGAATGGGAATCCTTCCTGTCCAGAGGGAGTGAATTTGATGTAAATTTACATATTTGCATAATTAGGTGGGGTCTAATTATGCAAATTAGGCCCCAGACCAAGACTTCGCACATGGCCTCACAAACCCTGGGGTGAGCCCTGGATGTAAGCAAGATAACTGAGGCTAAGGAGGATACAGAACTGACGAGGCAAAGTGAGGCAGAGAAGGATGTCGGGTATACAGCAAAGGAAAATGATGCATCTTCTCATCTGAGCAGCAATAAGGAAAGTGATTGTGAGGCAGAAGTTTTGCAAATAGAGTCACAGTGCAAATAAAGTACTTTGGAGATTGAACTGATTCAGCCAAGTACAAGGTCCGATGAAAATATCAGGAGTACCACTGAAGAAAATATCTTTCCAACCGCTATCAGTGATTATGATGACCCAGGTTGTTGGCCCCTATCCACTGGCTCAAAATCACGAGACTTTCTTGTTGTAAGAGGTGTCACGCAGATTAAGGATTACAGTTTTCCAAAGGACAAGTACAAGAGAAGTTTCAGTGCAGCTCATTATGTTTGTGTGATGCCTAATGGTGAATATGTTGACGGCACTGGGTTGTATATTCTAAAGAAAAGAACTCTGTATTTTGCTTTTGTTGTAAATTATTCTAATGTGGTCTTGCTTATATACAACTCACTAAAGATAGGTATTGTGATTGGTAGCATGCATGTGTACATTTAGGGGAACATGAGCGATCTCCAGTCCACGTTGATTGCATGCTACAGTGGACTGAACTTGAATCAAAATTAGCAAGCAATACAACCATTGACAGAGTAAGTCATTAATTGTGAAAAACAAAGATGGTGAAATGCTCTCGAACATCTATTTGCAATTACTCAGTATTTGGCAAGTCATGATACTGCTTTTTGTGGCAGCAAATATACTCTGTACGCATCAAATAATGGAAATTTTCTTGGTCTAGTACAGTTATTGGCATGTTTTGATCCTGTGATGCAGGATCATGTTACCAGAGTGAAAGATGGCAAAATCCATAATCATTACTGAGGCTACAGAATTCAGAATGAAATGAGTGAAATCATGTCAGGAAAAGTTAGAGATGTTGTCATTCAAAATGTGAAGCAAGCTAAGTAGTTTTCAGTTATTTTGGACTGTACACCTGGCATAAGCCACCAAGTGCAATTGTCTGTTATTTTAAGAACTGTTAAGGCTGCAGCAACTGATACAGATGTTGAGATTGTGGAGCATTTCATGAATTTTATCGTAGTTGATGATACTACTGGAAGACGACTAGCAGAAACGCTGGTCCCAGAACTTGAGTCTTTAGGACTGAAGTTACAGGATTGTCGTGGCCAGGGGTATGATAATGGGTCCAACATGAAAGGACATAAACAAGGTGTTCAGGCCTGTATCTTGCAAGAGAAACCAAGAGCATTTTTTTCACCATGTTGCAGCCATAGGTTGAACTTGGTGCTGGGAGATGCTGCAAAGTCATTTGTAAGAGCAGTAACATTCCTTGGTGTGCTGCAGAGGATTTACACTATTTTTGCTGCCTCTACAGGCAGATGGAATATTTTGAAGGACAATGTGTCTTTACTGTCTGTCAAACCTCTTTCAGATACTCGGTGGGAGTGCTGAATTGAAAGCGTGAAGGCTGTTCATTACCAAGCACCTGACATTCAACAAGCCTTTTTAGGAGTTGCAGATATAGCAAATGATCCTAAGGTTCAAAGTGAGGCCATGTCTTTAGCCAGTAATGAACTTGGCTTCTTAGAGATCCTGGTCAGTTTAGTAGTGAGGTATGATATTTTGGTTGAGGTGAATGTGGTGAGCAAAGTTATGCAAGATTCCAGGATACAGATTGACACTGCCCTGCAACATATTGAACATTTATGTTCTTTTCTGAAGAACTACAGGGAGACTGATTTCATTTCTGCAGTCATTAAAGCCAAAGAGATTGCATAGGAGATGGATTTGGAGCCTGTGGAGGAATTTTTAAAAGGGACCCTATGGAATTGCATTACAATAGCCAAAAGGAAAGTAGCACAAAATGGATGACACCAAAGCATTTTGAGTAAAATCTAATACTTAATAAAAGCTTTGCCTTTGCCCTCTAGACAGAGAGCTAATTGCTTTTGTATTCTGCTTTGCAAAATAAGGCCTTGAATAGTGTTCCACACAGGCCTTAATCTAGACAGTGGGACACCTTCCCATAGCAGATAGCACAGATTGACCTTGCAGCTGTGCAAGGAGAATAGATTAGTGTAGGCACCTTATATTATAGACAATTTGGCTCATATAGTTTTGAGAAGCACTAACTCAAGTATGTAAACGTTGTGTGTAATGTAGTTTTCCATCACTGTGTTACGTTGCACTTTGAGTGACATTCTGGTATCTTTGTAACCTATAAAAAACTTGTGTATTCTGGGAGGGGGAGACCAGTCTGTTTCCCTGCGAGGATTCAGTACTGCTCTCTCTCTCAGCGCTTTGAGATCAATAAAGACTCTGACAGATTTTACCAACAGTGTGAGTATGAAATTTTCCTCAACAGTTTGGTGCGTTGGCCGGGAAGGCTCTTAGCCTGGCTGGTTCCAGGGGGGGGCTGCAGACCGTCTCTCTCCCACCTTCAGGTGCCAGATCAAGATTAGGGGCCTTTTGAAATCCCTATGGAGGTGTGGGGGAGGGGCTGCCTGTGGTCTCTGGGAGTCAGACCAGTGGGCAGACACCTTCCGAAACTGAGTGGTCAGATCTGTCAGACAATTTTAATAGTGTAGATAGTAATTAGAGTAGGTAGAAAAGACTAGTCAGTGAAGAAGTTTAGTGGATGCACAGAATCCTGCCGGGGGTATGTATTCTAAATACACATGGGGGTTGGAAATCCTGCCAGGAGAGCTGGTTTCTCAATACATGTGTAAAAATCCTGCCTGAAGAGGGAGATTTCTTTTTGTTATGTGTATGTGCTGTGCATGTGCTTCCCTGTACATGACCACTGCCGGAGTCTGGGACTAAGCTGAGTATTGCATAGCAAGGCTGCCTTGAAATGGGATAGCTGCCCTGAATTGGGCTAATTGCCTACCTGAAGGGGTAAGTAATTTTGCAGATGTGCGCCTCTGTGGAATCCTGCGATTTAGCAGTGTGAGTGTGATTATTTCCCTTTCCCAGTTTTAGAAGTGTCTAACTGAGGGTCTGACTGAAAGCTTGTATGTTGGATTGATGCTTGTACGAGTGACGGAGCGAGAGTTTGTGTGAAGAAAGGAATGTTAATGAGCTCAGACTGCAGTGGATTGTGCTGTAAAACTTTTTTCTCTGTAGTTGAAAAGACTTCCTTAATAATAATCTGTCCTTGTGTGAAAACCGTGTGTGTGTGTGAGAGAGAGAAATGGGGGTCGGGGGATCTAAGCAGCTCTCCGTCCCGCCAAAAGGAAGTCCAGCTTGGTATATGTATACTCATTATGGTCAAAATGTTTGTAGATTTTTGGATGTATGGAATAGGTATACCCAAGACCATCAGGAAGTGCAGTTTCCTTTAATTGGCTCTTATGATCTGGAGAAAATTGATCATCTCCACGAAGCCTTAAAGTCAAAAGGCTGTAAAGTGCCTCTGACTCAGTGGGAGGCATTTTATGATTGGCATACTGAAGCTTCTAAAAGAAAGCAAGAATCTAAGATTAAATCTTTTCTTGATACTCAGGAGAAATTAAAAATGTAATTGGCAAAATGTAAAGAAAAACATAAACCTGAGTCTGGGTGCACACCTAGTGCTCCAGTTAGTGAGTCTGTGTGTGCTCCTAGTACTCCGCCTCATGAATCTGTGTTTTCTTTGTATCCTCAACTTAAATTACCTGAGGGCACGGATGAGGAAACTACTGAAGATTTATTAGATTTTTGTACCCCTACATCTCTACCACCAGATCCAAACAATGCTGGGGTACCCCAACTGCAGCAGTCCTGGGGAGCTCAGGGAGCTCAGTTACTGCCTTTGCCAGCTTCTATACAGGCAGCTCCCCTCCCTGATAGCACTGGCAAAGCCGGTGCATCTGTGTCTGCACACGGATCATTTTCAATGGTGTCAGCCCCCTTGCAGGCACAGGCTGGTACGTCACTGAGTTCAAACGCTGTTAGTAGTTCTACCATGGGCTCTGCTGCTTTTAGTCCTGTCTCAGACCGTACTAGATCTGCCCAGGACAGAGACTTTTTTTGGCACCGCTCCAGCAGGTGGAGCAAATGGAGTGTTAGTAACTGTTCATGTTCCTTGGTCCCCCACGGACCTGAAAAATTTAGTTAAAGAATTTTCTAACGTTAGAGAAGAACCGCAAAAGTTCAAGGATGAATTTCAAACCATCATAGACTGTTATGAACCTAATTGGGCTGACTTAAATCATTTACTGAGAGCTGCTCTCCCACCTGAGCTGCGCCAAAGATTATTCACAGCAAGTAATTGGCCGGCAGCAGCGCCGACAGCTCAGGAACTGTTAGCAGCTCGTACATCACTGGTAGATTCTATCTTAAAGGTTTTCCCCAAAAAAACAGATTGCATCAAAATTCATAATTGCAAACAACTGAAGGATCAGCGGCCAACAGATTATATGGACAGTCTGCGAGTTGTGTTTGACAGGCATTCTGGAATAACATTCATTTATTTATTTGACGTGGCCCTAGGTCATTGTCGACTTACAAACAAAGAAAACAAACATTTACCGAAAACAAACAGCCAACACAAATCCTCAATAAAAACATATTACAAAACTACTAACTCAGTTTAGCTCATAGGCAAACAGAAGATACATAAAAGCATTAGCACAGGAAAGCTAATCAGGAATTACCTGGCTTAAAAAGGAGGAACTTCTTCCTCATATCCATGGCCTCTACTAAAAATCTCATGGTACCAGACGTTACCTCAGAATGAGTATCACAGAGGGCCATCTGGGAAAGGAACTGATCCATCCCACCTGGAAATTTATCTAAGAGTGGCCGCAAATATCGCAAGCGGGGAGAGTCATACTGCCTGCATACATGGTGAGTAGATTCGGTGGTCTGGGAATCAAAAGGGCATAGACAGTCCCCATAAGGGACCCCTGCAAAACGTCCCTCCAAAACACACGTGGGTAACGCATTAACCCTCGCACAGAAAAATAGGTGATTTTCTCTGAAAGTAGCTGCAGAGGCAAAGTAATGTGCCATGCAGCGCGGCAATGGGACCAGTGCAGGAAATTCAACCATATGTTGGGACTTCCTTATTGTAGCCAGTTCCTCCTGATAGCTGATATCCCTTGATCTTTGAATAATTTCTCACCTAGCAGCAAGGAGGTCCTTGGTTTCCAAGTAGGCCTGTGACAGGCCCAAACGAGCCAGATATGCCGTAATTGTGTTAACCCATGGGCTAGAGAAGGAATCATGAAACACACACCAAACCAAGGTATCCCGTGGGGTCCTGCTTCTTTTAATCCAATACAGAGAGGCCAGTTCCCAAGCCACCGCCATCCAAGCTCACATACCAGCCTCAAGCCTTACAGTGGCCGCCGGGGTACCATTTGGCACTTTGATTAGGGTGCTGAGAAATCGAGTTTGAATGGAATTTAGATTTGAATTTTTACCCAGTAGTGGGGCCCAAAGTTCCGCACCATACAAAAGAGATGCTCTCACCTTTGCCTCACACACTTTAACAGCTGCTTCCAAATTCCTCCCTCCTGTCCCTGAAAAAAATCTAAGAATTGCCAACATTTGGCTTCTAGCCACCACCTCTACCTTCCCCACATGATTACTAGGGATGGGCGAACAGATCGCGGTTCGGGTTTGGCCGTTTGGTTCGGCTGCGTTCGGTTCGTCCGTTCGGTTCGGCAGTTCGGTTTGGCTGCGTTTGGTTCATCCATTCGGTTCGGCAGTTCAGCTAGTTTGCTGAGTTCGGGTTCAGCTGTTTGGTTCAGTTGTCCGAACAGGCCGTTCGGTTAGGCCGTTCCGGCTGTTCAGTTCGTCCATTCGGGAAATGTTGTTATGGGTGTTTTTTTGTTTTTTATATGGTTTTTTGGTTTTTTATTGGGTTTTATGTGGTTTTCTTTTGTTTTTTATTTGGTTTTTTTGTTTTTATATGGTTGGTTTTTTAAAATCTAATATTATATCTATCTATCTACACTAAATCTAACTGCTATTAACTATTCTAAATGCTATGAACTAAATGGATTATCTAATAAGTACACAGACCTACTCCTACAAACACTAAAACTAAATCACTAA
>QEPC01002233.1:646990-658585 GCA_003113815.1 Sphenodon punctatus | reverse complement strand
CCGCGGCCGCTGGTGCTGGGGGGTGGGCTCGCCTCGCCTCGGGGTCGCGCTTACTCTTTTTTTAAACAAAAAGCCAGGCTGGGCAGGGTGGGTGGGGGGTGTCCCCCCTTCCACCCGCGCAGCCTGGGAGGGGGAGGGGGAGGGAATTTAATTTATTTCATTGGTTTCAATGGGGACACAGTGCCCCATTGAAACCAATGAAATAAATCCAGTACCGGTATACCGGATTTAAACCGGGAATCCGGTTTTCGGGGAACCGGTAACCGGTAAATCCGGTAACCGGTAATGGGCCCGGGTTCCCACCACTAATGGAGAGACATCATTTGTAGGTCTGCTTCTTCTGAGCCAGAGGTGGCAGGATACACCAAAGGCCCCTTATATACCTGCAAAAGAAAAATACATAATAGAGATCCACAGGGCTTCCATGAACATCGTCAGTAACAGGACAGCAAAAGGGGAGGGGATTCACTCGAGTTTCCCAAGTCCCCCCTTCCACAAGTGAAGCCGTCAGGGCTCCACAAGCCCCCTCCCCTTGCAGGAACAGCTGGAGAGTAGTGACAGCGGCCTCCAACACCCCCCCTTCAATTAACGGCTGCCAGAACTCTACCCATAAGTGCTTCACAAGTCCCCCCTTGCACGAGAGGCACGAGAGCACAGACAGGCCCACCTCTTCCACGAATGTGTGGATATTCTCACTGCCTGAAATGATAAAATGTTGATGCTGTGCCCTGGAGTGCTGGCTGTTCTCTTGCAACTGCACTGCACTGCGCTTTTGAAGAGAACAGCATGTTGTTCAGAGCATGCACAGAGAGTACTTCTGGGTGCACCGCCAGGTGTGCCGCCACTAACAAATGCTGATTGCATAGTCCTCACTGAAACAGCAGCTGGTCAGTTTTTGAGGCCAGATTAAAAACAAGGAATTCTGTGGTTTTCTCTGGGAAAACTGGAATTACATGTTTTTCTCTAGAAAAAAGGGAATTCTGTGTTTTTCTCTGACAAACAGGGAATACCATGATTTTCCACAGCAAATGGAAAACCAGGAACCCTGCTGATGAGGAATCTGAGGATTTCTTTCTGTAGGTGTTTAGACTGTAAGCCCTTAAAAGTCTTTCTTCTTTTCATTTATGCTACTTGGCTCAATGTAGAAGGCTGAGGCATTCTGGGAGATGAAGGGGATCCCTCTCTCATCTCAACAGTTTTCTCAGCTCTCACGGCAGGGTGGGATAGACTGTGATGTGGGAGAATGGCTGTCAGATTGCTGATGGGATTTTTTACTTTATTTTGCTTGTCGCTTGTCTCATTGTTCAAGGCAAGAGAGTTGGGTGAAGAGCCTTAACTCTCTATTCTTGTGAGTCGGGGTGGGGTGGGGGGTTACTGAGAACAATGTTCGCATTCAACATGATTGTGATCTGAGCCTAGGCACAGCAGGCACAGATTATGTGAGTCTTGATTTGGTATCTTATTCTTACACAGCTGGCATCTTTTAAAGCCCGGATTTGAAGCCATGAACAGGAGCTGTCAGAAACTAGGCAGAGTCCTTGCAAGCTGTGTAAAGCGGTTGGAAGGAACTGTCACTCTGAGGTAATGGGTGCCTTATATACTGGGAGGTGCACAGGAAAAGACCACGTGATTTAAAGACTTTGACTGGGTATTGTCCAAGTTAGGGAACATGCATGCGTGTAAACCCCATTTGTGAGAATTATGGAGTCACTTGAAGAAGAATTTATTCATGTCTATGGCTACCCATTTCTCCAGCTCCCTCTAGGGGAGAAACTAATATCTCTTTATCCTAACCATCTGAGAGTGAGGATTACACAAGTTCTGAGGGGCCCTTTTTATATGGGTGTGGGTTCGGGTGGGGGATGGGTGTGACGCGTGGCTGACGGTTACATGGGTGCATACCCATCTCACGCACCTCCACCAATCTCCATGCATGGAGCAACCACCATTGTCACTGGTTGCTCCATGCGTGGGCTATGGGTGGAGATGGGTGGAGCATAGGAGTGCACATGCACCCCCACACACCCACCCCAGCGGATCTGCGTGGGTGGGTGGGTGGCATCTTGTGTGAAACACATGTTGTATGCTGGAGACAGATGTCCAGGAAGAGGAGGGTCCAGATCATGGATCTGTGCCCTGGATTTGTCCCCTATTCTTGTGTGCATGCAGTCATCTGAGTTGAGGATAAGGGAGCAGAGCAGAGAGTAGGAACTGGATTTAGGGGGCAGATCCAGGAACTGGAAAGGGGCCAGATAAAATCTTGCTGCCTTTGGTCTGCCGGGGGTGCCTTCTTGGAGGTCCCCCGTGTTAAGCAGGGGGCCATAATGGAGAGGGCATTCTCGGTGACAAGGCCGCGCCTTTGGAACTCCCTCCCGGAGGAAGCTTGCCTGGCCCAAAAGTCTTTTAACATTCTGGCGAATTTGCAAAACCTGGCTGTTCGCCCAGGCCTTTGGGTAGCGGGATAGGGGGGTAGTTTTTTTTTTATCCCCCTCCACCCTCATTTATTATATATTTATTTTTATGTTCCCTGGTCCTGTTTTAATTGTTGTAATTTTATGAGTGTTTTAAAATATTTTATAGTTGTATTTTTATATTTTGTGGAGATTGTAAGCCGCCCCGAGCTGTTTCAGGAGGGGCGGGGTATAAATGTGAATAAATAAATAAATAAATAAATTTATAGCTGACGGAACTAAGGGAAAGGTAGCAGGGATGGGAGGAGCTGGTCTGAGGTGACGGATTAGAAATGCAGTACCATTGGTGTGGTTTAGTAGCTAAACTTTTATACTGTTTGCTAAAGCATTTTGCCCCATGCTGCCTCTTCTAGTCATGCCTTCCTCTCTCCCAACTGCAGTGGGAGTGGGAATGAGGGAACTGTTTGGGTTCTTTCATGCATATAAACACTGAAGTTCACACTAAAGCTTTCCCTACAGTTAGGCATTTATAGGGCCTTGCCCTGATAGGATGAGTTCTCTGGTGTATACTGATGGCTGAACTCACCCTGTAGTAACTCCCAGTCAGGGCACATGTAAGGGTTCTCCCCTGAATGTCAGGGTTTCTCTCCTGAGTGGATTCTTCTTTTTAAAACAGTCATTTTAAAAAGTGAAATAAATCATGCATACATATAATGTCCCCTTATTTAAAACAGACTTGAAGCCTTGAGCTGCAATTCCCCCCCCCAGCTCCTGATCTACAGGAACAAATGCTGGTTTTCCCTATTTGATTTTTTCACACAGAGCTTTGCATTTGATTTTGTTCTTTATGCATGCCACAAACATTGTGTAGTTTTTCATTCTCTTGCATGGCTGGGCTTGTTATGGGGATGTGAATGTGTTCCCTGAAGCATCAGGAAGCAATCTCTGCTAGCTAGGGACATGTTTCAGGCTAGCAGCTACTCTAGGGAATCTGTGTAGAAACAGGCAGCTGAGAGCTGTGTGGGACGGACAGAAGAAACGACTCTCACTTCCAGTGATGGCTTGCAGCAACATGGTAGCTGCTCCTGTACTCATCCCCCTGCCTGTAAATCTCTCTCTGGATGGTTTCATGCTCTTTGTACAAGGCGCCTTGGGCCATATCCAGTTGTGTAAGGAAGGTTAGCTCACATCTGTTGGGCAAGGCAGTTTGAGTCATCAGTTGCACATGCAGTTGTGATCCTCCATGTACCATACTGGCTCAGGCTGAACTCTCTCCAATGGGGCCTGCTCCAGTTTGAGTCATCGGTTGCACATGCAGTTGTGATCCTCCATGTACCATAGTGGTTCAGGCTGCACTCTCTCCAATGGGGCCTGCTCCAGGGGAGCACTTTGAGGATGGGGCTGCTGCGGCCTCAGCTGCAGTCATTAGCCAGGCACAGGCGCTGCAGGCTGCTCTCCAGGGACTGCTCTAGTGGGCAGCCTCTTGTTTGGCGTTGCACAACCATCATCCTGTACAAGTAATTCACTGCTGCAGAACTGACTCGTTTATCTGGACATATCATTGTTTTGGGGCTGTGCCAGGCAAACAGGCAAGAGTATTCCTTCTTACATTTTGAAGGTATGTTTCCAACCTTGCCTCACTGGGGGTGACATGAGGGGCATCTGTCTGCACCAAATGATCGAGCCCCAGGCCTTGGGCTGCCAGATCAAAGTTTCAAAAATAAAGGACACCACAGAACTGAGAGATTCTGAAATAAGGGATGTTCATTATGTTATATGGAGCTCTGGGCTCTGAAATAAGGGACATCCCTTAAAAGAAGGGACATTTGTCAACCCTACCCAGGCTGGATTTCTCTTATTTCTGAAAACCTCCATTCTGTAGTGTCCTTCATTTTTGAAACTTTGATCTTCCATCCCAAGACCTGGGGCTTGTTTGGTGTTGCACAACCATCTTCTTGGGCCATGTGACAGACAGGTTGGGATAGGGTGGTCTGGGGCAGAAAGTTAAAGTTGGAAGGAGGGTCTTGAATGTGCGCAGGAAGAGGAGATCATGGATTTGCCCTTTATCCCCTCTATCCTTACCTGAGGATTATAATGACAAATGCTTGTGTTTATAACATGGCAGTACTACAGATTGAAAGAGGAGAAACCATTAACATATTGGACATTATTACAAGGTTCTCACGCAGAAAGGACTGGTGCTTACATTTCTTTTGACAAGGTAAGGTCATTAATTTTTAAAGTTTTAAATTTTACAGTTTTTCCTGTCAATCTTTAGGCATAGATCTTTGACCAAGACCACAAGTACAGTCTCAGTACTACACCCAGGACAAAAGCCGGACTGATGTGGATTCAGGAATCCAATAGCATGAAGATGTGCTAAAGCTGCTGGGTGACCACCTGTACAAAACCTTCCCTAAAAAGGGGAGGCTAAAGACTGCGTAGTAACTATCCAGGGAGCAAGGCTGGCCTTAGAATTTGCAGGGCCCAGGTCAAAGATAAAATGACCCTACCTCTTCCTGTGTAGCCCTACCCCCTTGGGGAAATCCTCCATGGGGCTCTAGAGATGGCCATGTTTGGGGGCCTTCTGGGAAGGGGTAGGGGCCCCACATGCTTCTCTGGTGAAAACAGCGCCACCACAAGGGACCCAGAAATAGAGAAAATAGCAGGGCCCAGGGTGGTTGCCCCAGGGTGCCCTTTGATATGGCTGGATCTACCACGGAGTCAGCATCAAGTGACTTTTTTTGAGCAGGGGCCAGACGATCGCTATCTTAAGGGTGATCAGCATCCTGCCGTCCCATAGGCAGGTGTTAACCACCCCAGTCAGTAAAGGCCCCAATCTCTCTCAACTGGCTTTCACCCAGGACAGGCATGGATCTAACTTAGAACTGGTCACCTGCATTACCACAAGCACATCCACTGCATTAATGGGCAACACCATCTGAAACTTATTAAAATAAATAGGACAAGACTGAGCCTCTACAGCCCCGAACTCTGACTCCGCCATCAAACTAGTGGCCTCCACGTTATGGTGAATACAAGCAATTTTGTCTGCAAAGTAGATGGTAAATTCATTAGAGCAGGCAGTAGATGGCTCAACCTCTGGATGGAGGCAGCTGTTCACTGCCTGGAGCGGCTCAATTGGACAAGACTTTGCAGTCACTATGGTAGTTAAGAGGAGAGCTTCCCTCACTGCCACCCTAGCCATAGTCCTTCAAAACCAATATATAATGCAATTGGTCAGCTTTAGCGTGAGTTGAATGCCACCTGTGCTCCAACTGCCTCATCACCCACTTCATCTGCCACAGATCCCCCATATACCAAGAGGTCCTGTGCCACAGCAGTGGGAATGGACAGGGCTGGACTTAAGAATTTTGTGCTCCTAGGCCCTTCTCAGGCTGCTACCCAAGCCCCGTCCCTCCCTCAAGTCCCACCCCAAGCCACATTTATAACACACACAGACACATGGGGAGGGGCAAGGGGATCCACACACCCAACACGCACAGACATGGGGAGAAAGGGCGAGGGACTCACACAATCCCCCCTGCCCTGCTTTCTGACTGGCATCCACCTCCACAAGCAAGCTGCCTGCCTGTAGAGGCCCCTGGGCAGCCTGTTCCATTCCTGCAGCCAGGCTCCAAGAGCTAAGCCACACTTCTGTACCTGCGTGATCAGGGTTTAGTGGTTGGGGGCAGCAATGGCAGCAACAACACTTTGGGGGGATAGGAGACCAGGGCTATGGGGATGGTGGCCACCTCAATGCCCCAGGCCCCCATGGAGGGCAACCAAAGCAGTCAAACAATCAATCAAGCTGGCTGGGGTGGTGCAGGGTGAGAAAAATGAGGTCGTGTACCCTGATTCTGCCACCCCATACCCCCCCTACACACAAAGTGCCACCTTAGGCCTGGGCCTAGAGTGGGCCTTGCTCTACGTCTGGGTCTGGGAGTGTATGCTTGAGTGCAATCCTGTCAATGGCCATGATCAACATGCCATTCCCACAGTTTGACCAGACCATCTACAGAGAAGTCATCAAGATCAATAGGTATCCCTGTAACAGACCAAGGGCCCTTTAAGAGGCCAAAACTTTGGGCATCAGAGGCACCTGGATGGGGCATGGCTAAGTCAGCCCAGAAGCCAAAAGCCTCTGACTTGCTCAGTATTGGCGTTTTGAACTGGGCTGGATTCAGTCTGGAACTGTCTGAGGGTCAGACAGAAGGAAAAGACACAGGGAGGAACCAGGACTCAGCTGGTATACTTGTTAAGAAGCAGACCAGAAGTCCATGAAGGGGGGAATCACACGTGCAGCAATTATCTGGATTTTTAAAAACTGGTTCTCAATAGTTCGCTGTTAACAAGTCCTGTTGCATTCACATGCATGCCATACCGATTTTAAGTACAGCGAAATAATGCATTCAGACCTTCTTGTAGTGCGTGCTTACCCGGCTGCTCAGTACGGTTCAGTTACAGGAAGTGGCCTGTGGGGAGCCAGAAGGTTGCTACTTTGTAGCAAAGTACAACTTTGCTACAACCTTTGCTGCAACTTTGCAAACTTTGCAACAACCTTTGCTACAACCTTTGTAGCAAAGGTTGCTACTTTGTAGAATCAGGGAGTAAAGAGGGAGAGCCTGAGGCTGCTGGAAAGAAGCCCCTCGCATTCTCTCCCTGGTTTCTTTCCGGTATCCCGCTGCTGCTACTGCTGCAGCACTACGGTAGAGGCAGAGGCAGATGATTGAAAGTCCCTTGGAGGGAAGAACTTTTTTGGGGAGAAGCATGGAGGGGAAACATGGAGGGGAAGAACTTTTTTGGGGAGAAGCTGGCTGCAGCCTGCACCCAGCGAGGCAACTACAGGGCTCCAGCTGGTCTCACTGCTTCCGGTAGGGGCAGGAGTAAAACAGCGCACTTGGAAGCACGGTTGCATTCACATCAGAAAAGATTACACACTAGTTAAAACCAGTACGATGTTGCTTTCACACTGCTGTTAAGTGCGGATTTATTGAAAACGGACAGCAAAAAGGTAGGTTTGAGTAGCTTTTCAACACGCATTGCTTTAGTGCGATATTGACTCCATTTAATCGAATTTAGGTGTTCAGACAGGCATGAAACATTCGTTTTTTTAAAAAAATCGCACAAATCAGAACGTCTGAATCCCCCCTAAGGCTGATAAGTTTAAGAAGCTCTGTGAAGTGTGGACAGAGGGTCTGTAATACATGATGGAGGACTGCATCATACCTGAATACATGGACTTGTTAATTCCCTGTGTGGACCTGGCTACTTTGGGGGTCTAGTCCAGAGAGGAGCTACAAGGACCAGGGCACATGCCATTAGCACCCAGGCCCTGCTACAATCCCCTAGAAAGTTAGTAATTAGTTTGCTAATTTGACACACACAAACATCTACACAAGGGAAACAACAGTAAGAGAATTGTGAAGCAGTGTCATGGACCTAAGGGGTGAGCTTAGTGTGAACCTATCAAAGACGGAGGGTCTTGGGGACAGAGAGACCCACTCGCCTATACAACCTGAGTCCCCACGAGAGATAGTGAGCAGGACAGAAGCCCTGGAATACTTGTTCCCTCAGGATCAAGTAACTGGCAACGGCAGAAGGTTGAGACCAGAGATCATCACCAGCAACCAGGAACGGATTGGGAACTTAAAACGGTTCTGGAAAATATTCTGAAAGTGGCTCATGGTAGGCAGAGACAACTCCACAGTAGGCGAAGCCAACCCCAAAATTACACACATGATCATGATCAATGGAATAGAACAAGCAGAGTGCATGGAGGAATGGGCCCGGGGGCAAAAAGCAGTCACAAACCTTTCCCTCCACTCCCAAATCTGTCCAGGGTAAAACCAGACACCCCAAATCTCTGAGTGTCTCTCTCTCAAAAAAAAAAAAAATAGCCAAGTGAGTCCAGTGTGCAAGACTTGTCCTTCTTAGATTGTAAGCCCACTGGGCAGGGACCTCTCTCCAGTAACCACAAGCAGGCAATGTAATGGCAGGAGTACAGTATAAGAGAAAACAGAAGTACCTTAACAGCTACCCCAGATTATAGGAAACGCTCAGAAGCTAGGTAGAAGAGCAGCATAGCTAGGTAGAAAAGCAGCATTTGAAAATGTTCTTTCAAATTAAACTGCACACATTATGTAGTCATTTGTGCCTTTTTTCATTAACTTTTCTGCAAATACTTGTCCAAGCAAATTGTATCCCAGCCACCCTTCCCTTCAAAGCATTCCTCCAGCAGCCCCTTCCCCCAAACCCTGCCCCAGGCTGGCTGCAGTCACTTCCCTCCAAACCCTCCCCCAGAAGCCCCTTCTCCCCAAACCCTCCCCCAGTGCCCCAGGCCTGGTCCCAGCCCCTTCTTCCCCCCAAAATCCCCAGGCAGCTTGCAGGTTGCCTTTAGTTACCCCATCCTGGTGGTAGCAGGCCAGCGGCTTCTTGCAGCGTGCTCTTCACCTGCTGAGGTCCTTCTGGCCGCTTTCTTCCTGACCCCTCCCAACATGGCCTCCCAGAGCAGAGGCCCTGCTGGGACCGAGGGGTCAGAAGCAGGTGAAGAGAGTGCCTGCTCTCTCTCTCTCCAGTCTAGCAGGGGAGCAGGGAGATGAGGCTCCCAGGCAGGACCCAGCCCCCATGCCATGGCTGCTCTCTCTCTCCAGTGCGGGGGCAGCAGGAAGGTCTCACACTGCTCCCCCCCCCCAGCAGCAGCTGTGGGATCCAAGCCCAGCTCTGGGCACAGGGCTGGGGGAGGCTGAGCCCCGATATCCCTGGCAGGATCCCTTTTGCCGGACTGCCCCCCACCCAGGCCAGTGGCTTCTTGCACTCAGAAGCTCCTAAGTTCTTCTGGCCATGTCTTGGCCAGTTGCTCCAAACAGGGCTTTCCAAAGCGGTGCAGGCCCTGTTGGGAGGGGCCAGCAAGCAGGCAGAAGGAGTGGCTGAAGATCATGCTGCTGCATGCAAGAAGCTACCACCACCTCTGCCAGAGTCATTTCCTAGGCGGGGGGAGGCAACTGGAAGCCCCATACCTACCCATTGCAGCCGGGGGGGGGGCAGGAGGGGAGCCGGCAGCCAGCACACAGCATGGATGGGCTAGCCGGCAGCTGCCCCTGGGCCGGCCTAGCTCAGCCCAGCTCCATGCCTGGACCCCGCTTGATCTGGACCGGCGCCATGACGTCACAGGAGTCAGCAGCCCACCGGGATTCTTCCCGGTGCTTCCTATGACCAATGAGCCCCTGCCAAGAACTACCTCAAGATCTAGCAGAAGAAACAGGCTGCTTTCAGACAAATGCTCTAATGCGGCTATCATTTAGAAAACCAGCATTATAGTCAGGTGGCTTTATAGTTAAGGGAGTTGCAAACTTTCATTTAACAGTGCCCATGCTTTTCAGTGGGCAACAGTAGTGGGCAAACACTTGCAGGTTTGGCAACAAAATGTATTGATGGGCTTTGCAGAGTTTCTGCAACATATATGTTACATTTACACTGTATACTAGACCCTTTAGGTTCTTATTCTAAAATCAGCCTTTTCTAAGAAAAGTTATGATTTTTTTTTTTAAAAAAATTTAAAGTTCTTTTATTAATAAGAAATTCTTCTCATTACAAAAATAATGTATTCATATTACAGCATTCTCTTTCGTAGCCGGGTCTGCCCCAAAGTGCAGAAGTCGAGAAGAAGCAAGTAAGTTTTGTACCAACAACATTTTAAACAAATCATGGTAACTGGGGAGGGGAGGGTAGTTTTTCAAAGGAAACAAAGGAAGGGGGGGATGTCAAACTATATCTGTTGTTTGCTCACTAAGATAAGTTGTTGAGAGTAAAGTTCATTGTCCTGTTTTTCCTTGAACTTTGTTTCCTTGTGTCTTATACCAGGTCTCTGATGTAGATTGTTCTAGTCAATTCAAGTGGAAGTTTCTCTCGAATGATGTCCCAGCATTTTGTCCAGACTGCATAGAATGCGTCGAGTTTCTCTTGTAGGTCTGCTGTAATGCGCTCCATCGTGATCATGTACCACAGTCTATGTCTTATAGTTGTAATCGTTGGAGGGGAGGTGGCTCTCCATTTGCTGGCTATTGTATGTAGTGTCACCAGTCATATTTGTTGGCATGCCTGAATTCTTTCTTTTATATATGGATTTTGGGGACATATGCCAAATAAAGCAAATTTGGGTCCAAATGGTATTACTTCTCCAACAATCTGTTGCATCCATTTCCATACTTTATTCCACATTATATTTATCTCAGGGCATTGCCACCAGCAATGTAGCGCAGTTCCAGTCATGCCACAGCCCCTCCAACATTCATTGGATTGTATTACTTTCATTTTCTTGAGTTTTACCGGGGTATAATACCACCTACAGCATAACTTAATCTGTATTTATTTGACCAGGTATGATCTAGAGCATGTAGTCATGACTGTCCACATTTTTTCTGTTTCTTTTTTCTCTATTTGTTGTTCGATTTCTTCTTCCCAGGCACTCATATAACCTGCATCTGGTGGATGTGAAATTGCTTAATTGCGATGTATAGTCTGGAAAGGATCTGAGAGTCATCGGTACGTTCGAATAGTCCCACTTCTAAAGGAGTAGGTTGTAAATGTGGCCAGTCATGACAATTCGTGATTCTGGATTTAAGGGGCGGATTGGAAAATCAAAGTGGCCCAGGAAAATATAGTGTTAGTGGTCCTGTGCCGGCAGCAAAGCCGCCGGCACGCCGGAAATGGGTCACGGGCACATGGCTTGGGGGCGTGGCTTGGGAGTGGGCAGAACGCATCAGATTTGGTGCCTATCAGAGCTGAGTCCCCAGACTCAGAGCCTCAGCAGCCTGGCAGGGGTGAGTGGGATGTTATGGGGGGCTGGCAGGGTGGAGACTGCCACTGGTAGGGGTACTGGCCCTCATTTCAGTGCTCTGGCTCCCCAAATCACTCTGTTTCAGTGCTCAGTGGCCCCCAACCAAAAATCACTCTGTCCCTTGCTATGCATCCTACAGTAAGGCTTCTTCATTCCTACACCGGCTGCACTAGTATTCCACAGGCCCTGTGTTTAGCTAAGAAAGAGAAGACTAAGGGGAGAATTGATACCAGACTTCCAATATCTACATTATTGTATATTAAGGCGTCATTCCTTGCACCTGTAGTAATGCTGCACTGGAACACAATTAAGGAACAGCCTTGAAGGAATGCACCCTTTCTGCTA
>QEPC01002233.1:606242-646864 GCA_003113815.1 Sphenodon punctatus | reverse complement strand
CCCCCCCCAGACCCCAGCCGCCGCCCCAGGCCAGCCGGCCCCCCCAGGTCCCAGCCGGCCCCCCAGGCCCCAGCTGGCCCTCCTAGGCCAGCCGGCTCCCCCAGGCCAGCCATCCCCAGGAAGCCCCAGTCCCCCCCCAGTTCAGCAGGCCCCCACACCTCCAAGCCTAACAACCCCCCCGGCCCCCAGCCAGGCCCCATCTGCTGCAGCGAGCCTCGCTAGCTCCAAGTTGCTGCTCACCGCCGCTGCTGCAGCTCCACCACCAGCTCCCACCCCAGAGGCTCTAGCCCCTTCTCACTCCCTCCCGGAAGTAGTAAAAAGCAACTTCTGGGAGGGTGAAGACTCATGGGTGTGAGAGGGGGTGGAGACAGGGAGTCCAGTGCGAACTCCCGAGTCCCTTCCCCCCCATCCTGACCCAACCCGACAGGGGGTCGGGACTGACAATTTTAAAATTTTAATTAAAAAACAAAAACAACAGACTGCGTGGCGGGACCCGGCCCTCCCAACCAGACCGGCCCACCAAGAATCCTCCCGGTGGGTTCAATGGCCAATCCGCCCCTGCTGGATTTTAATTTCAAATAAGTGAGGAAGTTAATTTTAGCTTTAATTTTATTTTCCATCTTATTTTGGGTCATAAATTTTTCTCTTTGTATCAGATGTTTTACTAGCCATATTTTCTGTTGTCTCAGTTTGTTTTTTAGATCTATCAGATCCGTTTCTCCTTTATCTATTATACTTTCAATGTTTGTATAGGGGGCTCTACCAATTAAAATATCTGCCTTTTTTGTTATTATTGTCCAATTTTTATAAGCTGTGATTATAAAGGGGTGGTCACACCATTCTTGTCTTTATCTATCAATCTCTTTGTAAAATCTGTTAAGTGAGATTGTGTTTTTTCTATTTGTGTCCAACTGGGTTCTGTTGGATTTTTGTACCAAATCTTAATGGCTCTGAGTGTGGAGGATATATAATAACTTCTAATATCGGGGAAATTAACCCCACTGTATGTTTTGTCAGTAAGGAGAATTGATTTACGTACTCTTGGATGTTTTTTTTTGCCAAATAAATTGATTAATGCTTTTAGTTAGTTGTGTAAAAAAAGTTTTGGGTAACTGAATGAGTAATGCTAGTAAGTAATATAGTATTTTGGGGAGTAGCATCATCTTTATAAGGTTTATACGGCCTAACCATGAGCACTGAGTTGACTGCCAATTTAGTTTTGCATTCTTTTATCAGGGGTTTAAAGTTTGTTTGGTATAGATGTTTAGGCAGTTTGGTAATAGTTTCTCCCAGATACTTGAATTCCCTGGAGTTTATCTTAATTGGAGAGCTTTGAGCTATCTCTGGGTACTTTCAGACATGACGCTAACCACCCTTTAACCACCCTTGGTGGTTATTTATGCATGTTGCAGGGCTGTATTGGTGCTCTATGCAGCCCTGCAACATGCATAACCACCAAGGGTGGTTAAAGGGTGGTTAGCATCATGTCTGAAAGCACCCTCTTGTTGTTGCTGCAGTGTTAAGTAGAACATTAGAGCCTGTGATTTATTTACATTTATTTTAAACCCAGATACTTTCCCATATTTCTCTATGGTGTTTAGGAGATATGGTATTGTCTCTTTAAGTTGTGAAAGATAAACTAACGCATCATCAGCATATAATGAGATTTTATATTCTTTCTCCCCAATCACTATCCCCTTAATTTTCCTTTCTTGTCTAATCATGGCAGCCAGTGGTTCAAGTGCTAAGTCAAATAACAGGGGTACCTCTATATAATTGAAATGATTCAGTCAGTGTTCCATTTACTATCAATGCCACTTGTGGTTTTTTGTAAATAATTTTTACCCACTCTAGAAATTTACCAATAATGCTCATTTTTTCTAATGTTTTGAATTAGAATCAATGTTCAGCATGATCAAAAACCTTGTCCGCATCGAGCGAGATCAAGGTAGCTGGGGTCTTTTTTTGTGTGAATTTGGTGAATTAAGTCAATTGTTTTTCTGATATTGTCCACGTCATACCTGGCAGGGATTAATCCTGTTTGATCCGGTGGTATAATTTGTTTAATGACTGAGGCTAATCTGTTTGCCATTATTTTAGTAAAAATCTTGAAATCTGAATTTAGAAGGACTATAGATCTGTAGTTGGCACACTGCGTTGCCTCTTTTTCCGGTTTGAAGCATAACAATATGTAGGTGGGAGTGCTTGTTGTTCAATTATAGTATTATAAACCTTAACCAAAAGTGGAGTTAATGTATGTTTGGTAAAATTCAGCTATAAAGCCATCAGGGCCACTTGCTTTATTTTTGGGGAGTACCTTAATTGTTTCTTCTATCTCTTCTGCAGAGATCTCTGCATTTAATACTTGTTATTCTTGAAATGCAAGTTTGGGCAGATTAATACCCTCTAAGAGTGTTGTTATTTCCTTCTCAGTGAGATTTGTTGAGTTGTAAAGATTTTGATAGAATTTTTTTAATTGTTCCCTTATTTGCTTAGTCTTTGTAATATGCTCTCCACTAGAATTCACTAAGGCTTGGATGTTAGTTTTGTTCCTTTTTTTTTTACTAGCCATGCCAGTACTTTATCAGTTTTATTTGATTTTTCATAATAATATTGTTTAGTTAAACGAATTTGTTTCACTTTATATTCTGTTTCCAATAAATTTATCATTTGTCTAGTTGTTGTGATTTCTTTTATATGCTTTTTAGAGGGGTGTTTTTTATTACTTGCTTCTAGTTCTTTTAATTTTGTGTACCATTCTAATAAGTGTGCTTCCCCCCCCCCCCATTTTAACTTTTGCCTCCAGTTATATATAAGAACCTTGAATGACAGCTTTCATTGCCTCCCATACCATCTAAGGGTTCATCTGAGGGTTCATGTCTGGTGTATTCAGTTAGTCTTGTATTTTTTCTACATTTATTTGATTTAATAAAATATTTTTGTGTAATTTCCAATAAATGTTGTATATTTGTTACTATGCTCAAAATAACAGTGCTATGATCTGTAAATGTGTTTAGTGCTATATGGCTATATTTATAATTTTTAACCAGGCTTTTAGTAGTCAGTATGTTGTCTATTCGGGAGTATGTCTTATGGGGTTGTGAGAAAAAGGTGTAGTCTCGAGTTTTGGGGTGTAGCTCTCTCCAGGAGTCTACTAATTGATGAATCTGTATTAAATTCTTTATTTTTCCCATTTGAGTTAAATTATAGGGAGGACGAGACTTGTCTATTTCTGTGAAAGGCATATTAAAATTATGAGGTGACCATAATTTTTTGTACTATTTCTAATTTTTCTTGAAGGAATTGAGTTCCTTGGGTCCATAGACATTTACTATTGTATATAGCTGGTCATTTATCATGCCCTGCACTATCAAAAATTGACCCTCTGTATCTCACTGTATAGTTTTAGGCTTAAAGTTAGCTTCCTTAGCTATTCCTATACATACTCCTGCTTTTTTTTTCCCTGGGTGAGTTGCATGATATACATATTCATATTTTTTTATGGGAGAATCTATTTGTATCTTTCTGTAGAAAATGGGTTTCTTGCAATCCAAAAACATGTATTTTCTGTTTATTTATGTTTTGCCAAATTCGTCTACGCTTAATGGGGCAGTTAAAACCTTTAACATTTAATGTCATAATCTTTATTTCATCCATTGTCAATCAGGTTATCCAATACCTGGGACTCAATATTCCTTTTATCTGCAGCTTGGAGACTATTAGCTCTGGGTATTTTCAGACGTTACGAGATCACGCTCAACCACGGTGAATCCCCACATGGTGAGCGTGATCCTGTAACGTCTGTTGGGGGGAACGGAAGCTCCCCGCCAGATGTTCACCCCTGTGAATCACAGGGGGGGGGAATCACATTCAACATGCAAACAGAGGTCCTGGCCGAACCATCTTCATTTGCGTGTTGAATGTGATTCCCCCCCGTGATTCACGGGGGTGACCACCCGGCATAACACTGAACAGACGTGACATTGACACGCTCAAATTCCCCGTGGTTGAGCGTGTCAACGTCACGTCTGGCCGCTGACCACGGCCCGGAATCGGCGGCTGTGCTCGTCGCCGATTCTGGGCCGTGGTTAATTTCCTGGGGTGGGTGGGTGCAGTGGCCGTATTGGCCACAGCACCTGCCCATCTCTGGTAGGGCAGGCTGCTGGAGGAGTGGGGGGGGGCGGGGCTGTGTGGCTGCACATTGGGCCGCACAGCCCTGCCGCCCCCGATTCCCCGCCGGGATCGGCCAACATGTCTGTTGGTTGTTACGTGTTGGCCCCGGCAGGGAATCAGTAGGGTGTTTCCGTGGCGGGGCAAATTGAGTCTCATCACATCTGAACATACCCACAATCTAGTGAGCAGTTTCTTTGTAAGAAAGAGGAGGGGAAAGGGAGAGAAGAAGTAAACCAACATAATAACTGTTTCAATGGTAAACAATTACCTTTACAAATATAACACTTAATTAACTTAAAAGATTGAACAAAATCAGAGAGTGCTACTGGTGGGGTTCACATGTTTGGCTTTTTTCCCCCCCCATCCGCCCTTGTACATTGTCATATTTTTTGTTCCCGTTAAAAAGTGGGAATATTAAATTTTATGAAACCCAAATTTTTACTTGATTTTAACACTATAATATTTTTCCATCCTATCTGGTTCAGTCCTATTTCACGTAAGAGGTATGGTGCTCAAAATAGGAATATATCTTTGGATGTATTTTTTTAGAGCCTCCTCTCTGGTAAAAATCCTCTTCTGACCTCTGTGGTCAAATGCAAACTTGACTGGTAGCCACATTTGAGCCTTAATGCCCAATTTTTCCAGGGCTGGAACGTATTTATGCCAGGTTTTTCTCTTTTTCCTTGTTTCCCATGAGATGTCTGGAAAGAGCTTTATTTCAGTATTTTTGTAGTTCAAAGTTTTGTAGTTTGTAGTTTCTTGCCTCTCTTAAAACAGTTTCTTTATTATGTGAATGCAGGAATCGCATTAGAATGGGGTGATGGGGGTCTGTATCTTTTGGTCTTGGTTTTAGAGATCTGTGTGCTCTCTCTATTTCAAAGTCCCATATTTCCCTCTTTTCTGGGAAGATCTCCCGCCAAACTGTAGTAGTGGGATTATTCCCTCTTTTTCTATTTCCTCAGGCAGGCCCACTAAACATAGATTATTTCTTCTGGATCTGTTTTCCAGATCCTCCAGTCTTTCTAGGTTCTGGCCTGAGGTTTGAGAAATCTCTTTTATTACAGTGGATGATTTCAGACATGACGGGGAGACGGGCGGGTGGCGGGGCCAATGAGGCTGCCGCGTCGGGCCGCGTCGGGCCGGATTCACCACGGCCCGGGATCCCGCTGGTGATCCCAGGCCGTGGCGCCCGACCAGACGAGACGCCGGGGTTCACCCCGGCATGGAATTGCATTTGACACGCGGCGGCCTCTGGTCCCGCCGCTTCGGCCACTCATGTGGCAAATGTAATTCCACACCGTGGTAACATCTGGGGGGAAACATCAGTTTCCCCCAACAGACGTTACGCGATCACAGCCACCACCCGGAATTGAGCGTGGTTGACTGTGATCTCGTAACGTCTGAAATCACCCAGTGTCTCTAGTGATTTCTCTGTCCTCCTTATCACTGAGTCTGGTTTCTAAGACCCCCCACTTGTTTCCCCACTGCCTCTACTTTTTTGTTCATTTTTTCTAAGGTGGAGCCCAGTTACTCTAGGGATTGTTGAATCTCCTCTTTTGTGCTTTAATTCCCCTCTGATTTCTTGTTCAAGTTCAGTTTTTGTTTTTTTGAGCTCACCTTTTATATCCAGCAGAAACTGCATGATCTTGCATGTCTGTCCCTCTCAGAGTGATTTCAGATGTTACGCGGTCCCTATTCACCACAGTGGATTCACAGTGGTGGTGAGCCAAACAACCATCCCCTGTGCTCCAGGAAGACCCCGAACAGACGTGACAGGACCGGGACCATGGCAGGGAATCGGGCAGACAGACCACGGCCCGGGGCAGCACAGCAGACATGACGCTGATTCCCAGCCGTGGTCAAAACACCCAGAAGGCACCAGGGAGAGGCAGGAGCCAGACATGGCTGGCTGAGGGCAAAGGAAACCAAAAACGACAAAAGGAAACACCCACACAAGGGAAACGGGAAGGGAGGGGGAGGAGGGAGAAGAGCCGCAGAGGCAGCACACACAGCAGGCACAGAGAGAACGAGGTCACAGTGGAACACACAGCACAAACACATGCCTGGGCACATACACACCCAGACGGGACAGACAGGGAAGGGGACAGACAACACACATGGCACAATGGGCAAAGGGGGGAGGGAGGGGGGCAGGGACAGGGAGCGGGGGGGACTGGCATGGGGGCAGGGCAGGACACAGGGAACGGCATCCAGAAACCCCACAACAGCACAGCCTGCGCGGGCACCCCCACAGCCACACAGGCTGTTCCGGAATGGGGGCACACCCAGGGGCACAGCACGGGCACAGGGGGAGGCCACACGGAACAGGGAGTGGCCCAGGAATGGGCCAGGAGGCACACAGGCACCCCAAGCACTGGCGAGGGTGCAAAGGATGGGAGGGAGGAGAGCCAGAGCAGTGCAGCTGGTCCAAACACACATACACACCCCAGAGGATGCCAGGAGGTGTAGTATGGGGGCCCCAGAACCCCGCAGTCACAGAGTCACCAAAGGGGGGGCTCAGGCACAGGAGGGATCGCAGGCTGCCTCAGATGGTCAGAAGAACCTCAGGGTGCCAGGTGGTGGCTCGGAGCTCAGGACACGGCCACAGGAGAAGACAACAATGGAGAGGAACACCGGTTGCCGAGGCGGGCATAGGGGGCCTGCAGAGGGGGCCCAGAGCCACAGCAGGGGCAGTGGAACCCCAGGAAACAGGCAGCACAGCAGCAAGGCCAGGACATCATGGAGGGAGTGGGCTGCGACCCATGGCATCAGGGTGGAGGTGGAGGTGCACAGCGGGGCCAGCAACCAGGGCCCAGAAGGCACAGGGGGCCTCACAGCCAGCTGCAGGGGGCCATGTGGTAGGTGACCAGGTAGTATGCCTCAAAGGGATCCTGCATGGTGAGCCCCACCTGCACATCGGAGCAGGACCACACACCAGCCAGCACCACCAGCTCTGCCCCGGTGGGCTCTGACAAGCCATAGTAAGCAGCTGGGGGCCACAGAAGGTGACCGAGCTCCAACAGCCAGTGATAGACCACCCCACGGGATCGCTGGTACCCACGGGCCCCGTGAACACAGCCAAAGAAGGACACGGCCAGGGCGGGGCCCCCCTCCACCAGACAGGCCGTGTAGGCAGCCAGGCTGCACACAGAGAGATCAGACATGGTCTCCGCCACCGACCAGCCCACATGCACGCACCTCATCTCTGGGATGTGCCCATTGGGAAAGGGATGCAGCCCCAGCATCTCCGCGTGCAGCCAGCAGTCGCGGGCGCTTGCCTCATAGCCAAAGTAGTGCAGCCCAGAGCTCAGACTCACAAAGGCACCTGTGAGGCTGTCCGGGCAGCTCAGGAGCAACTGCACAGCCTGGGAATGCCATAGGTCACACAGGGCCATGGTCTCGCGGAATGTCCAGCTATGGGGAGTGCCAGGGGTGGAGAGGCCCACGAGCCCTGGGGAAGCCCTGCCAGCCATGGTCCAGCATGCTCCTGATACTAAATGTAAGGCAAGAGGGACCCCACAATCCCTGGAGGGACAGGAGGGGAAGCAGGGGAGCTCCAAGGCCTAGCGATAAGGACACAGGCCACAACATTGCCCAGCTAATGAGCAAGGCGTGGGGTGTGGACCCTGCCCAGCTGCTGGAACTGAGCACACAGACAGGACATCCTACACACAGATCAGGGCGGTGAGGACAACAGCCAGCCAAAACAGAGAGAGGTGGGAGGTGATTACAGCAGGAATGCAGCTGCAGCCCTCACACGCCCGGGTGCAGGCTGGACCGTGCACCAGGCCCTGTGCAGTGACCGCAGGTGTGTGCACTGCGACGCCCACTGCCGCTCCGACCTAGTCCCCATGCAAGAGCCAACCCAGCCAGCTGGGGGCGGGGGAAGCAGAGGCTTGTGGGATGCACCTAGCAGTATGCTCAGAGTGGTACTGCTTGCACATGGACCTCTTGCGCAGCCAGACCGCAGAGATGCACCTGGCCCCCCCAGTTGCGGTTGAGCATGACCAGGAACACTGCTAGCGCCTGGAGAGCCCACCATGGGTGCAGGTGCTCCCTGGCCTGGCTCAGGGCCCAGAGGGTGTCCGGAATGGCCATGCAGGCCCTCCTCCGTGCCTGGAACTGGGCTGCAGTGCTCCGTGAGGCAGGCGGCCGGCTCCAGTGGCAGAGGGAGACCATGGGCCATGCTGCCCAGCTCTCTATGCCCATTGCGCAGTGACTATGGGTCACGGAGCAGGCACAGGGGTGGTGGACCAGGGCGCTGGCTCAGTGGGATGAGGCTGCCTGGAGAGCGCACTTTCGGATGGACAAGCGCACCCTCCTGCGACTCGCGGAGCTGTTAACGCCCTGGATGGAGTGGCAGCACACCCCCATGCAGACCCTCATTCCCATGGTCCAGTGGGTGGCCATCGGGGTCTGGGCCCTTGCAGCATCCGACTCCTGCCGGTCTGTTTCGCAGCATTTCGGTGTCAGGTATCCTGCAAGATGTCTGCGAAGCAGTGGAGGGCGTGCTCCTGGACCGAGCGATCCAGCTGGTGGACCAGGAGGCCGTGATGGCCGACTTCATGGCTGGAGGGTTCCCCAACTGCATGGGCACCATGGACGGCACCCACATTGAGATCCTCCGCCTCTCAGATGGAGAGGCCACGGAATATGTCAACAGACACAGGTACCACTCCCTGCAGCTACAGGCAGTCATGGACCACCGGGGGCGGTTCAAAGACATTTACATGGGGCACTCAGGGCGCAGTCACGATGCCCAGATCATGACCATCTCACCCTTCTATACCCGGATGTACCGCAGGAACTTTGTGGACATGGGAATGACCCAGAACAAGGGGGTGATGATGTGCCCCTGCATCCTGGGGGACCCGGCCTACCCACTCACCCGGTGGCTGATGAAGGCCTACCCAGTCGCCAGGAACCCAGTGGAGGTGCTGTACAATACCCGCCTATGTGCAAGCAGGACCATCATCGAGAAGACCTTTGGGGCCCTCAAGCAGCACTGGAGGAGCCTCACGGGCTGCCTTGACTACACGGTGGAGACCTTGTCCCTGGTGATTGGAGCCTGCTGTGTGCTACACAACATGTGCGAGACCAATGGGGCTTCCCTCGGCTACTACGTGCCCCGGCGCCTTCCTGGCCCCATGCCCCTCTATGTGAATGCAGAGAACCCGCGGGAGTACCAGTATGCAAAGCGCATCTATGCATTCCTGGCCAGGTGGATCAGCCAGGAGGCTGAGGCGTGAGGGTGCACACCCCTGTCTCCACCACCCCGGGGCCCCCACCAGCACCCTGGGTACGCCCCTTGACACCTACCTGCCACCAGCCCCGGGCCCCTGAACAGAACCACGGAGGTTACTGTTGTGCCTGTACATTTATTGTGACCACCACCTACAGGTGCCCCCCACCTCCCAGTGCTGTGTCCCCCCCCTCAGGCCGCCCTCCCCCTTCCCTCACGTTCCCGACATCTCTGGGGCCTCCCCCTTGGCTGCCCTGTGGGCGCCATGGAGCTCTGGAAGCTCCCCTCCCCCCCCCGCTGTCCATCTCCCCAACAGTGTCTTGAGATGCCTTGATGTACTGAGGAGCAGGCGGTGGTGGGAGGGAGGATGGACCCCCAGGGTGACTGCTCCCTCTGGAGGCCTACAGGAACTGGGAGGTGGATGCGCGGGCCCAGAGGGTGTGCAGGTGACTGGAGCTGTGGTGGAGACGGGGCCGGGGTGGTCAGGTTGCCCAGCAGGGCGGCTGCCATCACGTATGCGCTCATGGTCCCCATGTGCAGGAACAGCAATGTGTCGATGTCATGGGAGCGGTCCATCTTGGCTTAATGCTCCCTCACCATGGCCTGTTCTAGCTGCCCAAACGTCTCCACCTGCCTGCTGTGCTCCCGGTGTTCCTGCCTCCATTCCATCCGCACCTCCGCCTGCAGCCTCCGGTCCCTTGTCTCCGCTTGTTGCATGGCCCTTTCATTGGCCATTTTCATCCGTTCGATGGCCGCGATCATCCACTTGCCCTGTTCAGTGGTTGAGCAGACTATGTCCTCTGCCTGCTCCTCCCTCCGGCGCCGTACCTGTGCCCGGTGCTCCCACATCCTTTGCGCTGGGGGCACAGGGCCAGCTTGCTGGGACCCCTCGGGTTGCCCTGTTGGGGTACACATTAAGGGATGGTTAGGTGCCCCAGCCATCCACCCCCTATCCCGTGGCATGGTTGGGGGTCCCCCTCTTGGGTTGGTGGCTGGTGCCCTCTCCTGGTGTTCCCCTGCACCTTCTTAGGAATCGCCGCCGCAGCTGGAGTGAGAAACAGTGTGGCGGCAAACAGGCACGGCAGCGGCTGAAGGCCACACCCCCAGGAAGTGAGGAGAAGCGGCCGAACGCAATCTCACAGGGGCTGGCCACACCCCCAGAGCTAGCACCACCCCCAGTGCGTCCAGAGCAATGCGAGGACGCAGATAGCCCTCGTGCAGCAGGGAGGGGCCAGGAGAAACGCCAGCCTGGGGGACAATCAGGGGAATTACGCCGCTCAGCGCGTTTGAAAGGAAAAGGGGGCGGGGCTTCCCCTATGTAGGGCCAGGAAGGGTTCTCACACACTGCCGGTGATCAGCAGTGCTGTGAGACTGGCCCCTGAGCATCGTGGTGGAGTGTGGAAGGCTTGTGGAAAGCTAAGTAGAGATTCTGTGTTGTTTGTGGGTGTGCGAGAGAGAGTGCGTGAGTGAATGCGAACGAGTGAGTGTCTTCAAGGTATTGTGTATTGTTTCTTGTTTTGAGCACTGTGTCATTCCCCTCATTTTCCTGGAAACCTCATTGTGTACCTTCCTGTGTCTCTCCCTCTGTCCCCAGCCGTCCTGCCTACCCTTGGGCCCTACCCCTCCTCTCCCCCCCGGGGCATAACACTCCCTTCGACCCTAGCACGGCGAGACTGGGTGAGGGAGGCAAGGGTGTGTGGGTGTGGTTTCAAGTGTTGGAGTGTGAAGGGGCTTCACACCGGGCGTGGCGGTACCGGAACCCCTGTGATGATAAGGCCCGTATCCCTTTAGGGAGTTTTCGGCCACCTTACAACCTGAGGGGAAGTTTTCCAGTGTGGTGGAGCCCTTGGGAGCGTGAAGGTGCGAGTGAAGGGAGCGTGGGTGCACTAGGTCCCTGGGGAAAAAACCCTTTCTTCCTACCCCTCCATAACAGTATCACCGGCCACACCATGGACCTAGCCGCACAGCTAGCTGAAATGAAACTAGCCATACAGTCCTTGGCCCTTGAAGTTAAGGATCTTAAGGAGAAACAGGGGGCAGATTTAGTAGGGGAAGATATGGCAGCAGCCGCCGCCATAGAAGTCCCCCCCGAGGCTATGCAAGAGGAACCAGGGAGTGGGATGGGCCAGCTACGGGAACCCCGTCACCCCCCTATTGCTAAGTTTGACGGAGATCGTAGGCAGTTCCAGGGGTTCCTGGCCCTCTGCAAACTCACATTTCAAATGCAACCTAGAACCTATGCAACAGACTCCGTCAAAGTAGCCTTTATCATAGGACACCTGGAAGGAATGGCCTTAGAGTGGGCTACACCCCTCCTTATCAAAGAGAGCCCCTTATTGCAGGATTTCCCGGGGTTTCTCCGTGAGTTCCAATTCTTATTCGACTACCCCCATAGGCTCCGAGATGCAGAAGCAGCCATCATGACCCTTAGACAAGGCCGAGGCCCCCTATTAGAGTATGTGACCCGGTTCCAGCATTTGGCGGTTGAGCTAGGGTGGGCCGACGACGTCTTGAAAGTACTCTTTCGCAAGGGTTTGAGCGAGGAAATAAAAGATCAACTCGCCACCACCTCCATCCCAGCAAAATGGGGGGAGCTGGTTAATTTGGTATGCCAAATTGATGAAAGGTTGGCGGAGCGACGCAGAGAGCGACGGCAAGAATCGGGACGGCCTTGGGGAACCCGAGTTCCACCAACCCCGTCAGGCAAGGCAGAGGGAGCGAAGGGGGACGAACCCGAACCAATGCAAATTGGAGCGGCCCGGGGGCCACTGACACCGCAGGAAAAAGAACGACGGCGTCTTGATAAACTCTGCTTTTACTGCGGTGGAGGGGGCCACTTCTCGAGGTTTTGTCCGCAGCTTCCCCCCGACAGACGAGCGTCGGGAAACGCCAAATACCGGGATGTATCGGGGGCATCTCGGTAGACGGATCAATGGCCCCGCCCGTTAAACGACTCTCGATGGCCACCACCGTGCCCCGTTTGGAACATTTACGAGTCCCCCTTACACTGCTACTCGCCCCTACGAGGTCAGTGGTTTTATGGGCCATGGTCGATTCGGGCGCTTCAGGCAACTTTATAGATGATGTCCTTGTACACAGGCACCAGTTCCCCCTGCAACCCAAAACGCACCCCGAAGCCGTTTATGCCATTGACGGTTCCTCGCTGCTGTCCGGTCCCATCATAACCTGCACCGCAGGTATCGAAGGCATTATCGGGGCGCATCACGAGACCTTAGTATTGGACGTGATCCATACCCCAGCGTTTCCCGTGGTGCTCGGCCTCCCGTGGCTGAAGAAGCACAACCCCACTATCGACTGGTCATGTAAAACCCTTCTCTTTAACTCGCCCTGTTGCCAAAATCATTGGAAGCGCCGAGGTCTCCACCCTGAGACACCCACAGAAGAAAGCCAGCTCCTGGGGCTCACAGCATTAGGTCTGCCCCCCGAGTACCAGGATCTCACGGATGTGTTCCGGGAACAAGAAGCCTTGGAGTTACCTCCACATCGCAGCTATGATTGTGCTATTGACCTTCTGCCTGATACCTCTCCTCCTTTTGGACGGATTTATGCCCTATCCGGGCCTGAATTACAAACCCTCAAGGAGTACATAGACGATAACCTGGCCAAGGGGTTCATCCGACCCTCTACCTCTCCAGGGGGGGCCCCCTTGTTTTTCGTACCGAAGAAGGACGGGGGGCTCCGCCCCTGTATTGATTACCGCGGCCTAAATGCCATCACCGTTAAAAACAGATACCCCCTGCCACTGATTCCAGAGTTGTTAGATCGCCTACAGGGGGCTCAAATATTTACAAAACTAGACCTACGCGGCGCCTACAACTTGTTACGAATACGAAGGGGGGACGAGTGGAAAACGGCCTTTCGGACACGGTACGGACATTTTGAGTACCTTGTAATGCCCTATGGACTCACTAATGCCCCGGCCGCGTTCCAGCACCTAATCAATGATATCCTCCGGGATATTCTAGACCAATACGTGGTCGCATACCTGGATGACATCCTGGTGTTTTCACAGACCCTGGAACAACACATACAGCATGTCCGCACCGTCCTCCTAAGGCTACGGAAGTATCATCTATATTGCAAGGACACTAAGTGCCTATTCCATCAGCGCATAGTACCCTTCCTGGGATTCATTATATCCCCGCAGGGAATAAACATGGACCCCGCAAAGGTTAAGGCCATCGACGCCTGGCCGGCCCCCCAAGCGGTAAAACCCCTCCAACGCCTACTCGGAAGTGCCAACTATTACAGGCAATATATCCCCAACTACGCTCAACTAACAACCCCCCTCACGAAACTTCTTAAAAAGGGGCAGCTATATGTATGGGGGTCCGAACAGGAGCGGGCGTTCAAACAATTGAAGGCAGCATTTATGACCGCACCGATATTGCAACATCCTAACTTTGCAGAACCTTTTATTGTTGAAACCGATGCGTCGAACACTGCCCTAGGGGCAGTTTTATCACAGGCAGGAGCAAAAACGTCCGAGCGACGGCCATGTGCATTTTTCTCCCGACAACTCAGCCCGGCGGAACGAAACTATACGATACTAGATCGCGAATTACTAGCTATAAGAGCAGCATTCGAGAACTGGAGACATTATTTGGAGGGGGCTAACCACCCTATTCAGGTCATTACTGACCATAAGAACCTCACGTTCTTGCAAACCTCCCGGATCCTAAACGCACGACATGCGCGATGGGCGCTTTTCTTCGCCCGTTTTTGTTTTCATGTTACGTACCGACCCGGGAAGCAAAATACCATAGCGGATGCCCTTTCCCGCTGTCAAGACCACCCTTCGAACCTTGCTACACAAGGTGACCCTATTTTTGCCCCCAAGGTCTTTGCCGCCACTGGGCTTTCCCTAACCCACCTACAACAGTTAACACGCCAAGAGCCCACCATCGGCAACCTCGCGGATGCACAGGGCCCAACCGGGCTATACATGCGTCGTGGTGCCATAATTGTTCCAGCAGGAGCCCGCAGACACATATTATGGGGACACCACGACGCACCCTTAGCGGGCCACCCAGGGCAGCAAAGAACCCTTAGGTTAATACAGCGCCACTTCTGGTGGCCCTCGATGTGGCAAGACATAAAGAATTATGTTCGAGGGTGCAGAACATGCAACCAAACCAAGGTCCTGCGGCAACGACCCGTGGGGTTGTTACAACTCGCACCCTTACCAAAAGGACCTTGGCAACGCATAAACTTGGATTTTATCGTCGAACTCCCCAACTCGCAGGGATACACCGCGGTTCTTGTTGTATGTGACCAGTTCACGAAGATGGGGCATTTCATCCCGTGCAAGGGACTACCTACCTCCAAGACCACGGCCCATCTGGTTCTTGACCACGTAGTCAAACTCCACGGCCTCCCCATCACCATTATCTCCGATAGAGGGTCACAGTTTATAGCACGCTTCTGGAAAGCTCTATTTACGGCGGTGGGGGTCAAGCTCGCTCCCACTACGGCCTACCACCCACAGGCCAACGGGCAAGTCGAGAGGGCCAACCAAACTTTAGAGCAGTACCTACGATGTTACATCGACTACCTCCAAAACGATTGGGTAAAATTTCTCTCCTTGGCGGAGTTCGCCTTTAACAATGCCCCGAACGCCTCCATAGGCACGTCCCCGTTTCATGTTTCCTACGGATATCACCCTCGCCTGACATTCCCAGAGCTTCCGGCAGTGGAGGTCCCTGCTGCGGGAGCTCTTCTACGCCGCCTCCAGGAGTGTCATACTCATGCCCTAACCATGTTGCGACTGGCCCGCCAGCAATACAAGGCCCAGGCAGATAAAAAACGCCGGCCCTGTCCCCCTTTCCAGATGGGGGAGCTTGTTTGGATAGACCGCCGGCACTATCCTTCGCAGCGCCCCTCAGCGAAACTGGATACTAAGTACTTTGGACCATTTCCTATCTCCCAGCAAATCAATCCCGTCACTTATCGTGTCTCCCTGCCTCCTTCTACTCGGATCCACCCCGTTTTTCATATTTCTCTCCTGAAGAAATACCAACCGCCCTTATTCCCTTCCCCGACACCCCCGCCGCCCGTCTGCGATGTTCCTGGCACCCCCGAATTTGAAGTTCGTGCCATTTTAGATGCCAAGCGTCGCCGCGGTGTTCTACACTATTTCATTGACTGGAAAGGCTACGACTCAGCCGACCGTTCGTGGGAGCCCGCTTCAGCAGTCCATGCGCCGCGCTTGGTGCGCCTCTTTCACCTCCGTCATCCCTCCAAGCCTTGTCCCTTTCGGGCACGGGGGGGGCATGGGGGGGTGCTCTTAGGAATCGCCGCCACAGCTGGAGTGAGAAACAGCGCGGCGGCAAACAGGCATGGCAGCGGCTGAAGGCCACACCCCCAGGAAGTGAGGAGAAGCGGCCGAACGCAATCTCACAGGGGCTGGCCACACCCCCAGAGCTAGCACCACCCCCAGTGCGTCCAGAGCAATGCGAGGACGCAGATAGCCCTCGTGCAGCAGGGAGGGGCCAGGAGAAACGCCAGCCTGGGGGACAATCAGGGGAATTACGCCGCTCAGCGCGTTTGAAAGGAAAAGGGGGCGGGGCTTCCCCTATGTAGGGCCAGGAAGGGTTCTCACACACTGCCGGTGATCAGCAGTGCTGTGAGACTGGCCCCTGAGCGTCGTGGTGGAGTGTGGAAGGCTTGTGGAAAGCTAAGTAGCGATTCTGTGTTGTTTGTGGGTGTGCGAGAGAGAGTGCGTGAGTGAATGCGAACGAGTGAGTGTCTTCAAGGTATTGTGTATTGTTTCTTGTTTTGAGCACTGTGTCATTCCCCTCATTTTCCTGGAAACCTCATTGTGTACCTTCCTGTGTCTCTCCCTCTGTCCCCAGCCGTCCTGCCTACCCTTGGGCCCTACCCCTCCTTTCCCCCCACGGGCATAACACTTCCTTCGACCCTAGCACGGCGAGACTGGGTGAGGGAGGCAAGGGTGTGTGGGAGTGGTTTCAAGTGTTGGAGTGTGAAGGGGCTTCACACCGGGCGTGGCGGTACCGGAACCCCTGTGATGATAAGGCCCGTATCCCTTTAGGGAGTTTTCGGCCACCTTACAACCTGAGGGGAAGTTTTCCAGTGTGATGGAGCCCTTGGGAGCGTGAAGGTGCAAGTGAAGGGAGCGTGGGTGCACTAGGTCCCTGGGGAAAAAACCCTTTCTTCCTACCCCTCCATAACACACCCATGCCCCCCTCCCCTGCACTGCGTGCCCCGGGTCCCCCGGCCAGCCTCCCCCGGAACCCTCTCTCACCCCCCACTTGCCGGTGTGCCTCACCTGGGACATCTGGCTGTTCCTGGGCTGCTCTCCGCCATCCTCCTCAACCACCTGTCACAGGTGCCGGGGCGTGCTGTGCCCTGTGGGAATTTGGGAGGGGGAGGGTGGGGGTGGGCTGCAAGTGTACCCTGGTCACCCCCTAGGCCCCCTTCCTGTGGTATGGGGTGCCTGGGGTTGCTGGGGGCGGCCCAGTGCCTGGTGTGCCCCCCCGACCATCCCCTCCAGACCGTACCCCCTCCCACCTGCCTGCTTACCCTTGATGTTGGTCTCTGAGCCATCTAACGCTGGTCCCTCAGTGTTACTGGGGTCCCCCTGTGTCCACTGGCTGAGGGTAACCAGTGTGCTGGCCTTGGACTCTCCCAGTCTGGACAGGGGCTGGGGGCTCTCAGGGCTGGTGCATGAGGGGGGCCTGCTGGTCCCTGAGGTCCTGGGGAATTCCTCTTGGGGGGCGGGCCCCTGGGATCCGGTGCCTTCTAGGGGGGCAGCAAGGGGAGGGGGTACCTCGGCTCATTCCCTGCCCTCGACCATGAAGCTCCTCATGAGGCACGGGGTGACAATGGAGCCCTTCATGTGTAGGATGCGGTCCAGGGCGTCATAGTAGGGGGCGGTCCAGGTTCCGTGCCCTGGTTGTTGTCCAGGATGGCCTTGTACCCCCTCTTGAGCTCCCCACCACTTCCATGTCTCGCACGATCTCCTGGTAGATGTGTTCGTTCCTCTGGCTGACCGTGAGCTCCAGCTGATGCCCCAGGGTCCCCCAGATCTGGATAAAGTCCTGGGTTTCCCTGTGCCCCCATTGCCCCCCTTGGTGGTACAACTGTCTACCACGTGGGCCCTCCGGGTCCTCCTCCTCCTCCTGGCCACCGCCCATCTCCTCCAGGGGCTCAGGCTCCCGGGCCCATTTCCATGTCTGTGGGTCATATGGGGGGTGGGGTTTGGTTGCCGGGTTGCCTCATCCCCATGGCCCTTTCCCCTTCCCCCCCTGCTGGCCTGCCTGCCTCCCTTGGTGCCCCTGTGACCTTGCACCCCCCCCTCAGTGCCCGTACCCATTTCCGGAGTGCCTCGTTCAAGGGGCCGGTTGTCGTCTCCAAGGTGGCCTGTCCTGGCTGCTGCTGTTGCTGCTGCTTACTGCTGCTGGCCCTCCACCACCTCCATGTGCAGCACAACCACCACCTCCTCCACCTGCGCCTCCTCCTCCTCCTCCTGCCTTGCTCTCTCATTCTCCGCTCTCCTCTCCCTTCTGCCTTGCTCCATCCCACCATGTCCCCCTGCTGCTGTGTGCCCTTTAAATCTTCCTCCCCGGCCTGTGTTGTTGCTCATTGCCTGGCAGCGACACTGCATGCTTTGTCCCCAGCTGGGAATTGTTTTGCTTGATTCCGGCCAGTGGTTGCTGTTCAGACGTTACTTTTTTTTGTTTCCTGGTGGGAATTGCTTTGACCACGCTTTTGGAGATGGTCTGGGTGGTTAATATTGGGTATTTTTAGACATTACAATTCCACACTCAACCACAGTGAATCCCCCGTGGTGGTGGATGGTCCCATAATGTCTGGTTGCTCGCTGCCAGATGTTCACCATGGTGAAACACCAGAGGTAAGCAAAATAACCATGCTTTCGAGGATGGTCCAGGCACCATCTCCGAAAGCGTGGTTCATTGAACCATGGCCAGGAATCAGCGGATGGTAACATCTGTTACCGCTGCCGAGTCTGGGCCGTGGAGGGATCACAGCCAGAGTAGGAAGCTCAGCAGCACCCACGGGGTGCTGGGTGGGTGCCGGGTGGAGATCAGGACACAGCCACAGGAAAAGGCAGCCAAGGAGTGTAACAGAAGTCGCAGATGCAGAGGTGGACGGGGGGGGGCATGGAGGGGGCCCACACAGGCACAGGCAGGGGCAGCAGAATACCAGGGACCAGACAGCACTGCAGGTGCAGGAAGTGATGGGCATCATGGAGGAGGCGGGCAGAGACCCACGGCGACAGGGCGGAGGTGGGAGCTCATCACAGCAGGGGGCACAGGCTGCCTCACAGGCCCAGCCAGCTGCAGGGGGCCAAGAAGGGGCCAGGGGCCGGGTGGCCCACCAGGTGAACGTAGTGAGGCTATTGCAGCATGCCCCAATGGTATCCCAGCTCAGACATGTGGTGTGCAAAGGGATGCACATGTGGTGTGCATGGCCAGCCCCACCTGCACATCAGATTGGGACCACACACCAGACAGCACCCTCAGTTCCACAGCAGTGGGCTCCGGCAAGCCATAGTAGGCAGCTGGGGGCCACGGAAGGTGACCAAGCTCCAACAGGCGGTGATAGTCCGCCCCACATGAATTCTGGTGACCACGCGCCCCGTGGACACAGCCAAAGAAGGACACGGCCAAGGCAGGGCCCCCCTCAGTCAGACTGGCAGTGTAGTCAAACAAGCTGCACACATACAGAGTGGACACGGTCTCCGCTGTGGACCACACCACATGCGAGCACCTCATGTCCGGGATGCGACCATCGGGAAAGGGACGGAGGCCCAGCATCTCTGCATGCAGCCAGCAGTCCCGGGCGCCAACATCATAGCCAAAGAAATGGAGCCCAGAACTCAAACTCGCATAGGCACCTATGCGACTGTCAGTGCAGCTGGCGAGCAATTGGATGGATGGCGAATGCCACAAATCACACAGAGCCATGGTCTCGCGGAATGACCAGCTATGGGATGACCCGCCACCGGCGGTGTGACCCGCGAGCTCTGAGGAAGAATAGACAGCCATTGTGCAGCAAGCGCCTGATATTACTAACTGCAAGGAAAGGGAGGCACTGCCACTGGCCTGGCCTGGAGGAAGTGGAGGGGAGGCAGGCAGGGGAGCTCCAAGGTCAGGCGAATGTGACAAGGCCAGCCACACCGGGCAGTCACAACATTGTAATGATTGAGAACAAGCGAGGCATGGGGTGCGTACACAGTCAGCGCAGCTGATGGAACAAGATGGTCCAGCAGCCCTCCTGTCCCCTCTCCAGGACAGGACCATGAACCAAAACAACAGCTGTAAGTGAGGACTCTGAGCTGGGTAATGTGGAGACTGGGTTGGGTAAAGGCAGTGGCTGCAATCAGTGATGAGACCGGACCAGTTTAAATCTCCCTCCCCGGCTGTCGTTGCTCGTTGCCTAGCAGCAACGCTGCGTGCTTTGTCCCCGGCTGGGTATCGTTTCACTTGATTCCCGCTGTTGTAATTTTGGCTAGTGTTAACTGTAATAACTAAGCATTTTTTTTTTGGCATACAAACTATGCCATGAACAAGACAACACAGCAATAATTTTAAGATTAACCAAGAATAACGGTAATGTAAAATTAAAAATAAAATAAAATTCAACTGACACGGAACAGTGGGAATTCAAACCTGCTGAATAACAGCTTCAAATTGTACAGCAAGCAGGAACCTTAACAACTATGCCACCATGGCATATTGAGTTTCTGTTGTTCTTCTGACTTCTTCTAGACTGAGGAAGTGCCGACTGAGGATATCACATGTTAATTAACATTAAAGAAAATGGTTATTTACCATTAAAA
Organism: Sphenodon punctatus; assembly: GCA_003113815.1. NCBI lineage: Eukaryota > Metazoa > Chordata > Lepidosauria > Sphenodontia > Sphenodontidae > Sphenodon > Sphenodon punctatus. Next base: position 626,603 of record QEPC01002233.1, on the reverse strand, counting down.
TTTATATAACATTAAAATTACCATTTTAAAACTTGTTAAGAAAAAAAATCATAATAACCTGAGAGATGATGTAATACTTAGTTCATGGGTAGGAAAGGGGTTGAAAATACTACTCATTACTGTAGTAAGGCTTTGGCTATGCACTGTATGAAAATATTATATTTTTCATGCAAGTGGTGTAGTGGGGATACACATCAAATATGCATTATTCAACCTATCATTTGTGGATTAGCCAATGGGCACTAGCACTACTCATTTAATATCCCATGAATACCCATTTTGGCTTTAAAATGTGTGTGTGTGTGTGTGTGTGTGTGTGTATTCCTACTTACTTTATAAGCCAGATGATTAGAAGGGACTTGAGCAGAAAAAGGGTGGAATCTTCTGTACAACATATACCCCAAAGCAGAGATGCTGAGCCACACGAGAAGGACTCTTTTAAAGCTCTAAATGTGTAGATAAGGTGCTGGACTTGGACCTAGGAGACCAGGGCTCAAATTAAAATAGCCAGTGAAATCACTGAGTGGCATTGGAGAAGTCACAAGTGAGTCTCAGTTCCCCATACATAGAATGGGAATACATGTGTATCTGTCTTTCCCTGTACGCTCTCCCATCCCCTCATCCTTGTCCATCTTTGATTGTAAGGCGACTGTGGTGGAGGGACCTGTCTCAGAAAATCACTCTTTCTCTTAGGGGATTATTTCACTGTCCTTTGTTAACTACACAATCCATATACAAAGGCTCTTATAAATTATAAGAGGCAGGAATGGCAGTGCCAGTGTGGGGCAGATGGAGTTGGGGGGAGGGGGTTGTTACGAGCAGAAGAATATAGCTTAGCCATCCATAGGCAGTTGAGCCAGCCAGACCAACTACTAGTCACACTAAAGAGGATGCAGTTGTATGGTGGGAGGGAGGAGTTTCCTGTAATTTAATAGCATTGGATTAATTAATGCTATTTCCCTCACAGTCCCTCCCCTGCCTGTATATCTCTACTGTTTCTGCACTCGAGAATCGAGATAGATGCAGATGCAGAGTGTACTAATGATGTTTTCTGACAGGACACTAACCACAGTTTAACCACAATCAAACATTTCAAAATATATACCAGCCAGGTACATGGCAAGTTGGAACTTGGAAACACTCTCGGCCGGGGGGGAGGGTACAGGAGTGGGGGGAGACTTATAGCTTCCTAATGCTTAGTTAGAGGGTGGGGGGCGGGGGGAAGTTCATGTAATGTTCACTCCCAACCCTACGTACTGCAGTTAGCTGTTTAGTGTTAACTGTTAACATAACAAAGAGGTAGGCGTGGCGGCGGGTGTGTGATGCAGATGAATGTCATTCACACCCGGGCCATGAATGTGAATTCACAATGTGAATGACACATTCACATTCATTCAGAAATGACACATTCACATTCATTCAGAAATTGAATTCACTCAGCTCATCATCTCTTGTGACTGTGACTCCGAGGGCTTAGAGGGGGCCATGCTTTCACATGGCCACCGTGAAATAAAGCCCGCCTCCCTGTGTTAAATGCCTGTGGCTATCAGCTGTCAGTCACAGGGAAGGACTTTGCCTATTGGTGTGCATCCACGTTACTAATTAAATGACCCGTGCCGTGTGGGTGAGATGGGGCAGGTCCGTCCGGCTACAGCTTTAAGCTGTCTTACTCTGTCTATCTGGTGGGAGGAGCATGGTGGAAGGGAGTCAGGACGGTATAGGGTGGCGCAGCGCACCTCAGTAAAAGCAGTAGAGAGACACAGAGTGATCATTCTTGTTTTAAGTTAACATTTAAAGTTAAAAGTATAATTTTTAATTAAAAAGTAGAAGAGAACAGTATTTAATTTGAAGTAACATTATGAGTGTGAGTGCCCACATACACAGGTTTAGTGCTAGTCCAACCTCGCACACTAGAAGGCAAACTTTCAATGATGAAAATGAACTTCAATCACTCAGCTGAACTCATCTCTCAGCTGTGCCTGTGACTTCGAGTGCTTAGAGGGGGAAGGAGGGGACACTGCTCGTTGTGTCCCAATAACACACAACACAGCAATAATTTTATGATTAACCTAGAATAACAGTAATGTAAAAAAAAAATTTTTTTAAGTGACATGGAACAGTGGGGATTCAAACCTGCAGAATGACAGCTTCAAATTATACAGCAAGCGGGAACTTTAACAACTATGCCAACAGAGGTCTGTTGTTCGTCTGTGACTTCTTCTAGACTGAGGAAGTGCAAAATGAGGATTGTAACAAACTCTTCTGCATGGACTTCACATTTCATTCTCCTTCTACTTTCTGGGCCGGTCCTATGATGTAAAAAATTACTCAGTCAGCCAATACACAGGTCACCTTAAACTCCCACTAGGAGTTTTGCTCAAAAAATTTTAGTTTGGAGATCAATTTATGTTTACATAAAAGATCAATTTACTAGGGGTGGAAATTTCGGTTCCCCCGATATCCAAAACTGCTGGTATTTTGCTGTACTGGCAGTTTTGGATTAACCCGGTAATCTGGGGTACCGGTACTGGTTTCCCATGCTGGATTTTTTTACATTGTGGCCATTGAAATGAATTACCACAATGTAAAAAAAAACCAACAACCCCACTCACTTTTCTTCCCTCATCCAGACTGTGCGGGTGGAAGGGGGGACACACCCCACCCACCCTGTTTTTTAAAAAAAATTATTTTAACCCAAAGTCCAGCTGCTAGTGTGGGCTCTGGGCCGCTGCCATGCTGGTGGCGGTGACCCAGAGCCCACACCACCAGCAGCCAAGGTGATCTCTGGGGTGGGGGGTGGTTCAACATCCCCCCACCCCAGGGATCGCCCTACCCCCCACCCAGATCGCCTTACTTGTCCTCTGGATGGCGGCAGCAGCACGGCGCAGTTCCAGGTGGCTTCAGCGCTAGTGGCAGCTGGCTTCCCTTCAGCACTTCACTAGGCCTTCCAGGGAACTTCTGGGTTTCCCCGGAAGGCCTAGTGAAGTGCTGTGGGTGGGGGGTTTTAGGGCAATCCACCCCCCACCCCCGAGATCACCTAGTACCTGCTGGTCCGGCTCCGGGTCACACTAGCAGTCGGACTTTGGNTCAGAGTGGTACTGCTTGCACATGGACCTCTTGCGCAGCCAGACCGCAGAGATGCACCTGGCCCCCCCAGTTGCGGTTGAGCATGACCAGGAACACTGCTAGCGCCTGGAGAGCCCACCATGGGTGCAGGTGCTCCCTGGCCTGGCTCAGGGCCCAGAGGGTGTCCGGAATGGCCATGCAGGCCCTCCTCCGTGCCTGGAACTGGGCTGCAGTGCTCCGTGAGGCAGGCGGCCGGCTCCAGTGGCAGAGGGAGACCATGGGCCATGCTGCCCAGCTCTCTATGCCCATTGCGCAGTGACTATGGGTCACGGAGCAGGCACAGGGGTGGTGGACCAGGGCGCTGGCTCAGTGGGATGAGGCTGCCTGGAGAGCGCACTTTCGGATGGACAAGCGCACCCTCCTGCGACTCGCGGAGCTGTTAACGCCCTGGATGGAGTGGCAGCACACCCCCATGCAGACCCTCATTCCCATGGTCCAGTGGGTGGCCATCGGGGTCTGGGCCCTTGCAGCATCCGACTCCTGCCGGTCTGTTTCGCAGCATTTCGGTGTCAGGTATCCTGCAAGATGTCTGCGAAGCAGTGGAGGGCGTGCTCCTGGACCGAGCGATCCAGCTGGTGGACCAGGAGGCCGTGATGGCCGACTTCATGGCTGGAGGGTTCCCCAACTGCATGGGCACCATGGACGGCACCCACATTGAGATCCTCCGCCTCTCAGATGGAGAGGCCACGGAATATGTCAACAGACACAGGTACCACTCCCTGCAGCTACAGGCAGTCATGGACCACCGGGGGCGGTTCAAAGACATTTACATGGGGCACTCAGGGCGCAGTCACGATGCCCAGATCATGACCATCTCACCCTTCTATACCCGGATGTACCGCAGGAACTTTGTGGACATGGGAATGACCCAGAACAAGGGGGTGATGATGTGCCCCTGCATCCTGGGGGACCCGGCCTACCCACTCACCCGGTGGCTGATGAAGGCCTACCCAGTCGCCAGGAACCCAGTGGAGGTGCTGTACAATACCCGCCTATGTGCAAGCAGGACCATCATCGAGAAGACCTTTGGGGCCCTCAAGCAGCACTGGAGGAGCCTCACGGGCTGCCTTGACTACACGGTGGAGACCTTGTCCCTGGTGATTGGAGCCTGCTGTGTGCTACACAACATGTGCGAGACCAATGGGGCTTCCCTCGGCTACTACGTGCCCCGGCGCCTTCCTGGCCCCATGCCCCTCTATGTGAATGCAGAGAACCCGCGGGAGTACCAGTATGCAAAGCGCATCTATGCATTCCTGGCCAGGTGGATCAGCCAGGAGGCTGAGGCGTGAGGGTGCACACCCCTGTCTCCACCACCCCGGGGCCCCCACCAGCACCCTGGGTACGCCCCTTGACACCTACCTGCCACCAGCCCCGGGCCCCTGAACAGAACCACGGAGGTTACTGTTGTGCCTGTACATTTATTGTGACCACCACCTACAGGTGCCCCCCACCTCCCAGTGCTGTGTCCCCCCCCTCAGGCCGCCCTCCCCCTTCCCTCACGTTCCCGACATCTCTGGGGCCACCCAAACGTCTCCACCTGCCTGCTGTGCTCCCGGCACTCCCACCTCCTTTTGAGGCGCACCTCNNNCCGGACCAGCAGGTACTAGGTGATCTCGGGGGTGGGGGGTGGATTGCCCTAAAACCCCCCACCCAGATCGCCTTATTTGTCCTCTGGGCGGTGGCGGCGACAGCTGCACGGCGCGGGTCCGGGCGGCTTCAGTGCTAGTGGCCGCTGGCTTCCCTTCAGCACTTCACTAGGCCTTCCAGGGAACTTCTGGGTTTCCCCGGAAGGCCTAGTGAAGTGCTGAAGGGAAGCCAGCGGCCACTAGCACTGAAGCCGCCCGGACCCGCGCCGTGCAGCTGTCGCCGCCACCGCCCAGAGGACAAATAAGGCGATCTGGGTGGGGGGTTTTAGGGCAATCCACCCCCCACCCCCGAGATCACCTAGTACCTGCTGGTCCGGCTCCGGGTCACACTAGCAGTCGGACTTTGGAATAAAAAAAATTTTTTTTAAATCCAGGCTGGGTAGGGTGGGTGGGGGGTGTCCCCCCTTTCCATCTGCGCAGCCTGGGAAGGGGAGGGAGGAGGTATGGGGTTTTTTTCCATTGATTTCAATGGGGACAGTTCCCCATTGAAATCAATGAAACAAACCCAGTACTGGTATACTGGTTTTAATCCGGTAAACTGTTTTTTTGTTAACTGGTAACCGGTAAAACTGGTAACCGTTTTTTTGCCCCAAGTTCCACCCCTACAATTTACCATTAAATAAAAACATTGTTCATTGAACTCCGACCCAGAACATGTGCATGTGTGTATTTGAGAAGAATTGACAGTGATTGCGGCATAGAGGGACAACAGTGCACCAGCAGTCACCAGTCAGCAGCACAGCACACACATGCATTGCGCACTGTGCAGTAGCGCACCGGCGCTGCACTCCGTTCACGGAACCGCGATAAACGCTCATGACTCTCATATATTAAATTGGTGGAAAGCGGAAAAAAGCTGCTGATTGTACACGACAACGGCGATGATCAGAAAAAGAAATAAAGCACAGAAATGCCACATCTGCAGATTTCTGTAGCGGCAAATGCAGAATCGTGGAGGTACCGAGCGGAATTCCGCGGGGCACAATATCGGATGCCGAGTTTTCGGAATGGAATTGCAGCGTGGTAAAAGCTCCTGCTGCATCAGCCCTACTAAGGTCTGGGGTCATGTGACATACACCCCCACCCCCAATTTTCTGCCACCCTCCACAAGGTACCGCCCTTAGGCCTGGGCCTAGTGAGCCTTGCCAAAAATCCAGGCCTGCTGGCTGCAGAGTAGAGCTTCCCTATCCCCAGCCCCTTTTTGGCAAAACTGTGTTGGCTAGGTACCCTTGCAGCCTCAGTGAGAAGAGCTCAGGTGTGATTGGTACTCATTGCCCTACCCCGACCTGCCCCTGAAGGTATAGCTTCCCCAAGCCCGCAGGTGGGTTTCTTTCACCAAAGTGTGCCCTCTGCTTCTACTCAAGAGTACAATGCCACGTGCTTTAAATTAATACAGAGAACTTAATTATCAACAAACAAGTCTTGGCCATACAGGGTTATACAAGGGCTAATCATGTACTGTGTCCACTCTCACTCCCTGTCCAGTGACAGACTCACACAGGTGGCTCACATTGCGATGTGGGGCAGTTGCAGCAGAGGGACCAGGATGGTGCAATCCAAGGGCAAAGTCAAGGAGGCAGAGTCCCACACACAAGAACTCTCTTGCACACACACACAATACATACCCATCCCTCTCCAAGTCCCAGAGCATTGTTCCACAGCTGGGTCATGGCCGTGGGGGAGCCGGAGTCGGGAACCCCGCATGCGCTGCATACACCTCCCATGCAAACATCCCTCTCTGGTAGCCTCTCACCCACATATGCTACTCCAACAAAAAGTTTGGGTGACCATGATTCCTGCTGCCCAGAGCGAGCTGAACATCCGACTGGATCCAGATCTCTAACAGGACAGCCATGTCTGCTGCAATAGGCTCCACAGTCAGGCGAAGACCCCCAGACGGAGGCATGAGCAACCACAGCTCATGCATGTGATCCTGGCACTTGTCCCTCTTGCTTTGGTAACCCCTGGCATGCATCAGGATGGTCACAAAGGTGAGGGGGAGGGAGGGTCCCCTTTCCAAAAGGGGCATGTAGAACTTGGGAAGGCTTACAGAACTCCTGCAAAGCAATGCTCTCGTTCACCTCCCATGGTAGCAGCATTCCTGCTGGTGGCCCATCCCCAGCGAGACCCAGAACTTGGAACCCCAACTTGTTCGCCCTGTGCTGGCAATCACAGCTGCACACATGATGTCCCAAGAGCAACAGGGTTCATGATAGAACATCATACATGGACAAGGGGTTCACCAACAACAGATGTACATAATCTCTAAGCCACAGTTCACCTAAGGTCACTGTTGCACATACACCCCCAAACTGCTGTGTAATGCCCCCTCAGCTATACCCCCTCATCTCTGTCTCATCTCTGTCTCCTGGGGAGGGGTCCAAGGAATAGGTCACCTGGGTTCATGGGCTTTCTCTCCTGATTTTGGTGCCAAATTGCAGTGCCTCTACCCGGGATGCATACAGGACTATGGCAATCCTGATGAGGAAAGGGGTGGGCTACTCCCCCCCCTGCACAGCCCGGGGCCCTGTGGTGGGAATGCCTAGGACTAGCTCAGAGAACCCCCCCATTGAAAGCACGCACACCTGAGACAGACTAACAAGATGAACAACAGGTTTATTCTAAACAGAAAATAAGCCTCACAAGGAGTTGAGAATACTTCAGGTTCCCCTGTTCTCAAACAGATTCTCTGGGGACCACGCACTCCCTCTCCCCTATAGTATTGGGCTGGGCCAGTCAATGTGCAGGCTGAGGCCTCTATGCGCTCCCTGCCAGGATAACAGTAACAGGGTTTTGGGGTAGGGCGACCCCTCAGGCCTGTGGGCTTTCCCTCCACTGGCCTGGTTGAGGTTGGGCTGTTGCTGCCTGGATGAATGCCCCACTGGCTGCCCTGCCAGCTGACATACCATGTCGTCCCTCTGGTACCCAGGGGGTTGAATCCTCAGACTTTCGTCCTTCCTCTGGTCCCCATCAGCCAGGCTGCTAACCGAGTATCCTCTCCTCTGTTCTCGCCGTAAGCTGACCACTCACTGGAGTCTCCACCCTCTCCTCACTGACAGCTCTGGTCAGGGGCCTCCCAATCTCCCTCTCTCCCCTCAGCTCTTGATCTCTCCCTCCCCCTTCAAAATTCTCCTCACAGCTCTCCTGAAAAATCTCTCCTTTCCTATTGGTTCAGTCTCCCCTTTCCTATTGGTTCAATTCAGCTTCTTCCCCAGACTTCTCCCCTAGACTTCTCTCATGTCCCCTAGTGGTGGTCTCCCTGCAATTTCAGGCTAAGCACTTGGTAGTCCCCCAAAGGTGGGGGTTACAGCTGTATCCACCCAACCACATGATTGGGGGGGGAGGGCAGAGATCTGGGACATGTCTGACAGGTAACGGACACAGCAAGCAATGACTACCCTGTGAGTATGGCAGGCAATTATAAGCTGGTCAGGGTGCCTGCAACCAGATGCAGTTGTGCCCCAAGTGCGTCAGATAATGGAACTACACACAGGAATGCTGGGAGGCTGCTTCCAAGCGACCTTATCACAGACAGTAACCATGGGACCTCTGTGATACAGGGACACCTGGCTGTGTGGGGGCTGCAGCCACAGGGATAGGTGTCCCTGGCTGAGGAGGGGAGAACAAACCCAGAGAAAACATACATGGACAGCATGTTAGGCAAAAACATGTAACCATTTTATTCACCATATGACTATGGAATGGAGGAATGGGATTCTGCACCACAGTAGTCATGGGCACCTGCCTTGGGCCTGGCTCCATCTGGTGTTCTGGATGTGAGACAGTTCGTGCAGGCACTGGCGGAGCTTCAGCAGGAGCTGTCAGTCTTGCCTCCACTCTCACTCCAGGTGGATCTCATGCAATGTAAAGGGGAATGGGGGCAGTGGAGAAATCTGTCCAGCTTCTTGTGAAATGGCTCTGTGTGCCTGGCATGGCCAGACAGCAGGTTGCTATTGTGGACTAACTTGTATCTGTTCCTTCAGTCCTTTGCCTGCTGCTGGCACTGGGACATGTCCCTGTTGTACCCCAGCCAGGCCATCCCCTTGGAAAGGTCTTACTATACCCATTCATTTCAGTAGAATCTCATGGGTTTCTCCTGTGTTTTGCCTTCCCCGTGCCCTCCCCCCTAGGTGGCTGATGGCCCTGGTCTCTTCCTGCGGCCAGGGCATGTGAGTGGGATAATCTTCCAGTTGGGCTGTGGGGGGGTGCGGGGAGGACCAGTTTACACACAGCTGTTGTCCTGCTTTGGTCATTGTGACATCATTTTGCCATGATGCCAGCAGATCTGTCCCCTAGGTGGATGTGTGGTCCAGTTTGTGGCCATGGGTGGACTGTGTGTGGGTCACAGGAGCACCATCCCCCCAGACACACCACCTTCAGACAGGCATTTGGATGCATGTGGGATGGGTGAACCTGCGTGTTAGTGTCTCATCTAAAATGGCGTAAAAGAGAGAGGAAGAGCTAAGGGAATACAACGTGAACAAGAGACACATATGAAGACTAGGAGAGTAAGTAAAGGAGCAAGATACTGAGCAAGGGACTATAAGGGGAACTAGGACACTATGAAGGGAAACAGGACACGGGCAGGCCTGGACTTCTGGCAAGGCCCACTAGGCCCAGGCCTAGGGGCAGTACCTCGTGGAGGGTGGCAGAAAATTGTGTGTGTGTGTGTTACATGACCCCAATTTTAGCACCCTGTGCTGCCCCAGACCTCAGCCAGCCTGATTGGTTGCATTCTACTCCATGCATGCACCTGAGCTCTGCCTGCTTCCCACCTCGCAGGCACCAAGACTCATGTGGTGGCAGCAGCAGGTGGCTCATGGTCACAGAAGTTGTTGTGGTGAAGCACAGCAGCAGTGTGGGTAGAAGTCCGCAGCTGGCCATGCAGAGGGTGGCATCCCTCCCTCCCAGCACTTATGGCAGCAGTGCCAGTGGCCAGCCAGTCTGGCAGAGGACAGACAACTAGCGGGAGCAGGGTGGCAGCAGCACACCTCCCCCCAGCTGTGACAGCCCAGGCAGCAGGCAGTGAATGAATGTGGCTGTTGTGTGGAGGCAGGCGAGTGTGAGCACATATCCCATGCCCCAAGGCAGAATACTGCAGGGGGGAGGGCTCAGTGCTCCTCGTGTTGCTTGCTCCCTTTTAGTTCCTGGGGTTTCCCAGGAGGTAGTGGCTGGCAGAGACTGGTGAGGGGCACGTGAGCTCCCAGGGGGGGATGTAGGAGCCAGCTAGAATCCTTCCCCCAACCTGCCTCTCAGGAAACAGTGAGGAGAGTCCATCACCAGCTCCTCCTGGCCCCTCCCCAGATTTTAAGCTGAGGCTGCATCAGGGCCCAGGGCTCATCCAGCTTCAGCCCCATCTCTCGCAGAGAGGGTATGGTTGGTGTGTGTGTGTGTGTGTGTGTGTGTGTGTGTGAGAGAGAGAGAGAGAGAGAGAGAGAGAGAGGGAGGGAGGGAGGATGGTGTAGTGTGTGTGTGTGTGTGTGTGTGTGTGTGTATGCAGGAGTGTGACTCTACACCAAATTTATGTGCGTGCTTGTGAGGTGGTTGTGCGCTCTGTGAATGTTGAGAGGGAGGTGTATTCTCTGGGGGGGGAGAGAATGAGAGGGATGTGTGCATTGTGTGTGTGCGCAAGAGAGAGGTATGTGTGTATTGTGCATTCTGTGCATGTGTGCATGTGCAAGGCAGGTGTGCAGTGTATGTGTGTAGATTTGTGGTCCACAGGAGGATATACATCCTGTGTGTATGTACGAGGGGTGTGGCAAAAAGGCCACAGGCACTGGCAGGGATGCCCACCTGAAACTGCGAGGCAGAATTTAACCTCTGCTAGACCCCTAAAGGAGCACATGTCCAAGATGTTAAGGACTCCACATTCCAGGAATTCCTCTGGGATCTCCTACAGCCAGCAGGAAACAGGACTCTGATTGGATTGGACTGGTCAGGTGGAATTTGTACCTGGGGCCAGGTGACTTACCTGGACAAATCATAGGGAAGGGGAAGGGGGCTTTTTAAAACCTCAGACCCTCTCCATTTTCTCTCTCTCTCTCTGGACACACTCACTGAGATCTCTAGCAGATGCTGCTAGACTGGTGACCTCCCTGCCTGGAGGCACACATGGACTGCAGGGCCTAACAGTAACTCTGGCTTTGCCAGAAGAACTTGGACCCCATAGGAAAACCATCACCTATGGAGACCTGATCAGAACCAGTGTGAGTACCTTGCTTGCTACCTCAGCTACAGTTGTAGGAAGATGCTTTCCAAACGGACTACGATGTCCACAGGTCTGACTCTCATTGCTCAAGGATTATCACCTCTGGTTCTCAGTGTAAACTTTGTTTTTATTCCTTTTTATATGTACTAGTAAAGTCTAACTTTTCTTTTTACCCTGCTGGGTGTGTGTGTGCGTTATTGGACATTATACGTCTCCCTAGGCCAAGCTACTAAAGAGGGAGAAATATACCTAATTGGCTAGAAGCCAACAGCTTTGGAACCAAGGGAAGCCTCCAGTGGGTAGCTCTGGGTTGGATCTGCCTCTAACACAGAGGAGGAAATCCCAGGAACAGAGTTCCAGGAAAGGGGAGTGCTTTTGAGAAGCTTTAAGGCCTATGCCTTTTGGAGGTTCACATTTCCTGAGTGGTGTGAATGCCCCCTGGGAAACACTCGGGTGGTGGCAGCAGAATATCAAGTGTTTTGCAGGGGGGGGGGGTTGCCAGCTGTGGGAACCCCTAGCCAGAGATGTGGAGAAACACAGTGAGGTGGGTGGCTCAGCTGTATAGCATCCCCTGCTGGCATTTCACCACAAGGGGAGGTTGTGCATTCTGTAAGGAGGTGGGAGAGAAGGGTGTGTGTATGCACACAAACATTGTTGGTGTCCCTCTCCCTGTTCTCTACAGATCCATTCTCTTCTTCCTCACACCTAGGTGCCACAGGCTGAGTACCAAGTCTGTTTTGCTGCAGGACTTGGGGGCAGCAGTGAAAGGGCTATGGGGTGCAAAATTCCTAAGTTCGGCCCTGTAGACTGGGACAAGCAACTACAAGATATCAGGGAGACTAAGGAAAAACAAAATGCTGAGAGAGGAACTATGAGAAGGCTAGGGAAATGTAAAGCGGAATAAGGAATCCAGCAGGGACTCACATGATATGAGGGACCAGGCACTAAGCAAGGGACTAAGAGAAAGCTAGGGGAAGGGGAACAAGATACAGAACAAGGAACTATGAACATACAGGGAAGCAGAGGAGAGAAGACAGGGTACAACAAGGAGCTACTAGAAAAGGACAAAGGATAAAGTCTAAGGGTAAAAGAAGTGCACTAGCGAGGAGAAGGCAGCACATGCAGCAAGGTAACAACTACAAGGGAAATGGACTGTAGCAAAATATAAGGGAGACAAAACATACAAGGTCATATACAAAAGGGAGATAGGGAAACAATGAGAAAAAAGACTCGGCGCAGAAGGGGAAGGTAGGGAAAGTTAGACAAGAGGAAAGGGACAGAGTTTAATAACAAGGGAGACACAACCCTAGTGGTGAGTAGAGAAGAATCCAAGGGTGTGGGCCAGAACAGCAGCAACTGCCAACACCAATGAGTCAGCAACAGCAGAATCAGCAACAGATGATCTACTTGCTTCTTATTGCTCCCAGGCTTATATAAGACTGGGAGTCAATCAGGAAGCCAGATGGGCAGGGCCATGGACAGAACAAAGAGAGTCATACAATTTATTTATTATTAGCATTTTTATCCCTCCCTTCCCTGAAGACTCAGGGCAGCTCACAAAAATATAAATTACAATTAACACACTAAAATACAATTAGACAAAAACACGTGCTCCAACCCACCAACACCTCCCACCTAATCCCTATCCCCACCTGTCAAATGCTTTACTAAAAAGAAAAGTTTCACACCATCTCTCAAAAATGCCCAGGCTCAGACTCAAACTTACTCCAGAGGGAGGGAGTTCCATAATATTCACACATATATGAATATTCCAGTGAGCTCACTCCTCATTAGTCAGGTTTGGGGTCTTTTCTAAAACCTACAAGTACCTCTGGAGTTTCACTTGGACCCCTAGACCTTGTCCCGTAAACTGATCTGAGTCTCCCAGCATTGGAGTGTGGTCGCTACTCATTCCTTCTCTGGTAAATAAATCTTCTTTACTTTGGCATTTCACCTTGTGTCTGGCTCCATTCTCTGACCTCTTTGGAGGCTGGATGTCAAGCCAGTCACCCAAGGGTTAATCCCAACATTTATGGATTTATTTGTGTTCCTACAAACAGGTCTCTTGCCAAGACCAGCCAGGTGGTTATGCTGGGGAAAGACACACCACAACCTAAGCGCAAGGCCAAGGGTTTGAGACCTACTTATGACAAGCAGCTGTAATCTAGTCTAATTTCCCATCATAATATTTTGTGCTACCAGTTTTGCCAAAGGCTCCAGTGCTGTTCTGAGAATCCTTCTCCACATTACTTCTTAGATGCAGTACCTACAAGCAATAGCACTGTGAGCCTCACAGTGCCCCAGAACCAAATTACAAATCATCTCTGGGTTTTGAAGCTTGCCTAGTGAAGTCTAACAGGGTGTTTAGCCAGATCAACCTGCAGTCTGATCTTGTGATTTTTATTAATTTTTATTTTTATATTGTGCCCCCGTCACGGCACTCAGAGTGCTTCACATAGAACAATTTAACAACTTTTAATCATAACAAGAAGCCTGTGAGGTAGGTTAGGTTGAGAGACTACCTAAGCAAAAAACCTGTGGTTTAGAACATAGTTAAGGCGGTATTACAAATTATACTCAAACTCTAACATGACAGTAAATTGTAAGTTAAGGTACATAAAAAACAAACAATTTAACTGAATTTTTTTTAAATTTTATTTTGTTTATTTGAAGCAGTCAATAAGTACAGTTGTCACAGTGCTTATCAATACACATTACATTTTTTACATTTAACAGTTCCAGTTAATTCTTTACTGTAAGGCAGTTACTCTTGTAGATGGTATGCAAGTGCGATACCAAGTTCCTGGAGGCAGTCCCTCACAGATAAAAGCTGAAAAGGTATGTTCTTTCATCCTGTTTGAATTCTTTCCCTTCAATAATGCCCCAAACGCGTCCATAGGAGACTCCCCCTTTTTTGTTTAATCTGGTTATCACCCCCAGATCGGCATCCCCAACCATCTGGCTACACAGGTTCCTGCCGCCAGTGCCCTCATTCAGCACATCAGGGAGGCCCAACACATAGCACAGGTCACGTTGGAGCAAGCACGCCAGCAGTATAAACGAACTGCTGATAAACATCGAACCGTTGCCCCTTCATTATCCTCTGGGGACCTTGTCTGGATTAGCTGACGACACTACCCCTCCTCACGCCCCTCTGCTAAATTGGACGTCCATTACATGGGCCCCTACCCTATAGTTCGGCAGGTTAATGAAGTGACTTATACCGTCCAATTACTAGATAGAGTACAAAAAAAGATACCTCCAGCAGCACAGAGCTCAGCAGTAAGGCTACATAGAGAGGAAATGTATAAGTACAATTCTTAAATAATAAACAGAAATGTTTCACAAACTTATATGTACTATCATGTATGGCGGGGTTGGGAGAGGGACACTTCCGGGTCACTCCCCATGTCATTGGGGGCAGCCGGAGGCCGTGCTGAAGTGACACGTCCAAAGGGGCCTGCCCTTTGACCATGCCCTTTGGCGGGGCCCTGAGGTGAAGGTGGAGGGGATATTATTTAGGAGAGGTATTGTAAATTTATTGCTGGTACAGTCGGTGAGAATATCTCCCCTTAGTGAGGGTGAGGAGGAGATAGAGTCGAGAGACCTCGCTTGGTGGCAGCAGGTGAAGGAGGAAAGGGACACTCGAGGTTACTTCCCTGGTTGATTAGGGAACACCTTGAGCGAGTTTTTGGCCCAGCAATATATGTAAAGCAATATGTATGTGGGTTGTTATGCTGCTAGAAAAAATAGAATTTGGTTAAGCAGTTTAAGTTTGAAAACAAGGAGATCTGCTTAGTTTGCCATATTATAAATGGCAAAATTTACAGTTGCAAGCCACTAAAGCTGTTGGACTCCTACTCAATTTGTAGTCTATGGATTTAAACATGAATGCAATATATGTTTTAGTATATTTGAAATGTATTACCATTATAAAACTGCTTAATTATCCCAGGATGATAGCACATATAAGTTTGTGAAAAGTTTGTTTATTATTTAAGAATTGTACTTAAATTTCCTCTCTATGTAGCCTTGCTGCTGAGCTCTGTGCTGCTGGAGGTATCTTTTTTTGTACTCTATCCATTCATCCTCCACTCCCTGAGGAAGCTTTATGCAAAACGTTGGAGAGGAGAAACAGTATAGCTACTTCGCTGATACCACAGTTTACTAGAAGAATATGCACAAATCCAGTAAGCTTTTTTGCAACTTTGTTCATTTTCCAGAACTTTATCTTTTGTATTCCAGGCATTTGCCTTATTCACAGAAAATTTGGTTTGTTTCCGACCCCTTTTAGACTTAACTGTATATGCTTTTTTGTACCTTTGCTGTATTAAATTGCTGGTTTTGTTTCGCAATTGGTTACAGTTCTTGTGGAGTTTTTGCTATATAAATACTTACATAATACTAACCAGGATCATGACCCCATTCACTCTACTTGGGGTCCTGACCTGCAGCTTGAGAACCTCTGGCTTAGTGGCTTAGTTCAAAGCATTGGGGAAGGGTTTCTGCCCGTCTCCTGCATCACAATTGCCAATACCCTTGACAGAGGCCACCACAGAGTCTCCCCCCACCCCACAACACTTCTCTGTCTCAATTGATCAGAAAGACAGATGGGGAAATCTTTCCAGTGTGGCAAGTCAGCTTCCTGCCTTGCTTTATTGCCTGCTCTTGCGGAAGGGTGATGAAACATGGATCATCTTGCATGCTGAAGGGCTCTTGAGTGCTCTGTAACTGTTTCGAAACTCTGTTTTTACTTAGATTTCTGCATATCCAGAGCCCTGTCTTTCCCCCTGAAAGCATCATTAATTTGGGGCTCTCTTCCCTGCAGGTTGATCACCCTCCAGTTCTTGGTGTGCAGATTTACCAAAATGCTATTCACCCCTCTAAGCCAGGCGCACAAATAGAATTTCACTAAAGGGAGTGTCAGTTGTGCCTTGAACCCCAGAAGCCCTGATGCTCCCTTTCTCAAGCACAGGTAGTGAGAAGGGCTATTCCCCTCTCCTTGTTCTGTCCCTTCTGGATCTGCTGGAGGGAGCAGCAGCAAGGTAGCGGGGAGGAGAACCCCAGGGCCAGACTCCCCTCTGCTATAATTAATTCATCCTCTCCCTCCAGGCACTCCCCTGCCCCCTACATTGATTTCACTGCTCTTGCCATGCTGCTCTCTCCACTTCCTACTGCCAGATGATACCTTGGCACTCAGCACCACTGCCTTCTGTCCAGTGGGGATGACATCCCTGGGGAGGAGACAGCAGCATCTGGCAGCAGGGACAAGGGAGGGAACTTGGGCTAATGCTACTTGGAGGGCTGGGCACGAGGATGTGTCAATGGACAAGTGGGTCCCAGATATAGTGTTTTCTGTGATGAATCACAGCAGGGGGAGCTATACAGCTGAGCCACCCTCCTCACTGTGTTTGACCAAATACTCTAGCCTGGGGTCCCCTCAGCTAGCAAACCCCAGAAAAACCTCATTTTTTTCTGCCACCATCTGAGTTCCAACAATCAAAGGGAATTCACACAACTCAGGATATGTGAACCCCAGAAAGTTATAAACACACAGTTTCCCAAGGGCACCCCCTTCCCTGGTTCTTCTCATTTAGCATTCTCGCCCTTTCTGGAGGCCGAACTCTTGGAGCAACTCAGAGGGACTTAGCTTTGTAAGAAGCTGCCTTGGCTAAAAGAGCCAGAAGGGAATTCCTCTCTCCCTCTTTAGGTAGCTATGCCTCCAGGTGAAGGGAGGCAGTTTTGCAAAGAATAGCACGCACGCCCAGCGGAGTTAAGAAATATAAAAAGCTTAGACTTTACTTACAGGGTCAAAAAGGTACAAAAAGGCCCTAAAGGGTAAGAAGTCATAATAAGTCTTTGAGCAAGTCCCAGAGTCCAATTCAGTGGGCACGTGGGCCCTTTTTGTATTCATGGCTGTCTAAACTGTTTTTGTTCAGGCAGGCAAGCTGGTTACTTGAAACTTACAGTTCTCCATATGCTGTTGGTAAATCACATGGGGTGCAGTCCTTGGTTCTGATCTGGCATTAGCCCAGATCTTGCAGGCATCAGAGCAGGAAGGAAGAGAAGAGAGCCATGAGGGGGCTGTCTGTCCCTTTGAAAGTCCTATCCCCCTCTTCTGGGATTGGTCCTTGGGAGGTCACCTGGTCTATGACCCAGTCCAAGGCAGGGAGGTCTCTGCCCAGCCATGTGGTGAAAACCCAGTTCCTTGGTTCAGGAATGTGTTTAGGAATGTGGCTAGATTGCCATGTGCTCAGAAGAGAAAGAAGGGCAGGTCCCACCCTATCCAGGAATGCAGTGCTGTCCTGCCAGAGTCCCTCTAGAGTAGGGGTGGGGAACCTTTCCTGTCCTGAGGGCCACATTGAAAATTAGTATGAGCTCCGAGGGCCACATAGAGGTTGTGGGTGGGGGTGCTTAATGGGTGTATTCAAGAAAAGGAGGGCCCAGATTATGGATCTGGGTCATGGAACAGTCCCCTACCATGGTGTGCATGCCCTCCTCTCTGCTCCATTATCCTGAGATCAGTTTTTCAGTGCTTGTGGGTAGGGACTGGATTCAGGGGCCAGTCCCAGGTACTGGAAAGGGGTCACATAAAAACTTGCCATGGTCCGCATTTGGCCCCCAAGTCTGAGGTTCCCCATCCCTTCTCTAGAGGCAAAGGCAGGGACAAGGTTTTTTGCCAGTGTCCTCCTCTGAACAGGGTCTAAGCTTTCTGGTAAGGAATGCCACTTGGTGTGGGTGAGACCCTCCCACTGAGGGGGATTGTATGAGCATAAGGGTGCCTGGAGACTCTGTAGCTGATTTCTTGCTGAGTGTATGCGCCCCCCTAAGTTTGTGCCTGGTTGGCTTTCAGATCCGGGGCTGGCCAGGCAGGGAATCCCCTTTGTTCTCCGGTTTCCCCCCCCCCCCCGAGGAACAGGGATACCACCCTGCCCTCCTGCAGGGGTGTTCCCGCAGGCCGTGGCCTGAACCTATTATCACCCCGACCCCACTTCCCCGTGCCCCCCACCTCTCGCACAGGACCCCACACGCAAAGTCTCCTACTGCTCCTCCCACCAGTAGGGATACACTTGGTCCACTGGATCCTCTCTTCCCGTGCGCCCCAATGGCTCTCTGGTGCTTCCTTTAAGCCTGTTCATACCTCGTCCACAGGTGAAGTGCATTTTTCTGGGACTGGGTCCGGCACCGTCCGGTGACGTCATCCAGGCGGCATCCGCCGGGGTCTCCCTTCCTCCGCGGCGGGCCGGGGAACCCGGAAGTGTTTGGGCGCCTTCTCTGCTGTCGGTGCCACCTAACTCAGCATCCGCCGATCCCCAGTCTTGCTCCACTCCCTCCAAGCCACCGGGGGGAGCCAACGCCACGGCGGGCTGCTGGTAGGTTTCTCCCGCCTCGCACGGACCTCCAGGTTCTGCTTCGGGACCTGAAAAGCCAACTCGGGGATGGCTGTCACACACACCCCTCTTCAAGACGGGGTCCCTGGGGTACAGGTTCGTGGGTGCCGAGTCGCCCTCTCAAGACAAAAAGTCAGCGTTAGTATGAAGACACCCTGCTCTATGCTGTATTGTAAAGCTATAAGGTTGCAAAGCTAAATACCACCGCATCAAGTGGGCATTCGTGTCCTTCATGGCTGCCAGCCATTGCAAAGGAGTGTGGTCTGTAATAAGGGTAAAGTTCATCCCAGCCAGGTAGTAGCGTAAGGAAATGATGGCCCATCGCATGGCTAGGACTTCTTTTTCGATTGTGGCGAACTGTTGTTCGCAGGCATCCAATTTCCAGCTAATATACACTATGGGATGTTCTTCCCCGTCCAAGGTCTGTGATAATACCGCCCCCAACCCCACATCCGATACATCGGTTTGTACCACAAACGGTTAGCTGATGTCCGGTGTGTGCAGGATGGGTGCGGTACAGAGCTTATCCTTTAGCATTTGGAAGGCCTCCCGGAGTGTGTTGGTCCAGGGTATGGGGCCGGTCTGGCGCTTACTAGTGAGGTCCATCAGTGGCTCTGCTATCGTCACAAAGTGGGGTACGTCTTTGCGGTAGCATCCAGACATGTCCAAAAACTGCTGTACTTGCCGTTTTGACTGGGGGGGCGGCCAGTCCCGGACGGCTCATATCTTGTCCCAAAGCGGTTTAATCCTTCCTTGCCCCACTTGGTAGCTGAGGTATACCACCTCCCTTAGTCCCAACCAACACTTCCGGGGGTTGACGGTTAGCCCTACCTGGGCCAGTGCTGTGGCTATCCGCTGTAGATGAGTCACATGCTCCTCCCAGGAGTTACTGAATATGATGATATCGTCAATATAGGCTGCCGCGTATTTGTGATGCGGGGCAAGCACTGTGTCCATCAGTCGTTGGAAGGTGGCGGCCTCCCCATGTAGGCCAAAGGGCATCCTCACAAACTGGAAAAGACCCATCTGGGTGGCGAAGGCTGTCTTTTCCTGAGCTCGGGCGGTGAGGGGGATCTGCCAGTATCCCTTAGTTAGATCCAACATCGAGAGGTATTGAGCTGTCCCCAGTTGTTCTAACAGCACATCTACGGGGCATGGGATATGCGTCGAACTGGGATATTGCATTGGCCCGCCGAAAGTCTATGCAGAACCGGTCGAGCCATCGGGCTTCCCCACTAAAACTGGTTGACTTCGCCATGGGCTGGTTGATTTTCTGATAATTCCCAACCCCAGCATCGTTTTTACCTCCTGCTCTATTATTTTCTTCAGATGATGAGGGTGTCGATGGGGTACTTCCCTCACCACCTTCCCGGGTTCAGTTCGGATGTCATGGTAGATGGCTTGGGTATGGCCGGGGGTGGACGTGAACACGTGGGCGAAGGAGGTGATCAGGTACGCCAGCTGGTCCCTTTGGCTTGTTGACAGTTCCTCTCCAAGATGCATCCCCGGGTCCGCTGCTCTTCCGGGGCGGGGGTCGCCGATGTAGTCGGGGTCACCTCGGTGACCATAGATTCCCTGTATTCCCCTTCCCGATCCGTCCATTCCTTGAGCATGTTTACATGATAAGTCTGGAGCTCGGGTCGTCGTTCTGGTTGCCGTACGATGTAATCCACTTCGCTGGTTTGCCTTATGATTTCAAATGACCCCTGCCAGGTGGCCAGCAATTTTGATTCACGGGTAGGGAAGAGGACTAACACCCTTTGGCCAGGCTGTAGCTTTTGCACTCGGGCTTTCCTATCATAATAGGCCTTCTGCTTCTGCTGGGCCTCCAACACGTTGCGTTCTGCCCATTCCCATACCTTCCTCAACCTCTCCCTCATTTTAGTCACGTATTGGACTACATTGTCTCGGGGGTTCGGGGATTCTTCCCACCCCTCCTGTTGATGATGGCCTCAGTTTTCCCTAAAACGGGTACAACCCCCCCCCCCCC